>CM046947.1:21533909-22133046 GCA_025698515.1 Gossypium sturtianum
TCGGGGGTCGTCATCAGACCTGCAGCCAATCTTTTCATTCGGCGAGTTTGATTCCAGGCGTTAGACATTTTTCGAACCTTTTTCTTATAGTTATCACCCTTATACGAAAACTTACATTGGGCCAACCCTTGCGTTGCTGGTATGAACTGCCTCGATCTATACTGCCTCAATACGAGTAAAGGAGCATATCCAACAGCTCCCCAAATCCCAAGTAGAGGAACCTAGTCAAATCGCCACACATGTACAAAATTTCATCGGAGATCATTCAAGGGGATCTCCATTTGACGTCCTCATCTTGGAGATTCTGGAGTATCGCCATCCATTTTTCTTCCAAAATGTCGTCCCGCCTCGGTGTAGCCACTAATTCTTTTAATGGAGATAGTTCTCGGAGAATACTCGATAAGAAACTTTTTCTACCCTTCAAAAGTGGCTAAGAAACCATGCCAAAAAGAGTTACGCACATCTAATGAATCTTTCTTCTCCCACTCTCCGGCATGCATTCAAAGATCTGAATGTTTCGGCTAAAATTGTAGGGATGGGCGTGACCCTCTTATCAAGTCGGTCAAATAAATCTGAAACTGCCTCATCTACGTGCCTTAATGCTTTAAGGAAGACAACCAGCCCGTAAATGCTTAAAGCAAAGACATCGACCCTTTTTTTCATATCTGGGTGTGCCAAGATCAAATCTCGCAAACTTTTCCAAGGGACACATTTGCTTTCTCCTTTTTGTTTGATCCGGGCCGCAACCCATTGCTCACTCATCCCTGTGATGTTCATTAGTTTCTTTAGGAAAGTCGGGACATTGGTGGCTTTGGAATAAACCTTGTCATGTCAAATTTTTGGGGAACGAAGTAAGGTCGTATATTCTTCCACAGTAGGTACTAAATCCAATTTTCCAAAAGTAAATCAACTGTAGGCGAGATTCTAAAATTGAGCCAGAGCTCAAAACAAATGCTTGTCCACTTTGATATCGAGTAGATAGGGCAAATCACCATAATTACAGTAAAATATCTGCTTGATTTCATTGTCCCATTAGACCCATATCTCTTTCAATTCTTGGAGATGGTTCTGGGTCACGCTAATACGAGTGAAGTCCCACAATTCTGATACGTACCCCTCCGTCAGACTATCACCTTTCTCTAGTTGCGTTTTCTTGGACCATATTTGGATAGTCGCATTATCTTCCACTTTATTAAGAAATCCGTTCTCCATGGCAAGCTCTCTATTTAGTAACTAAATGTGAATCAACACCTTTTTTATGATGAAAATGCCATGCAATCACAGTCAAAGCAAAACAAAATAAGTCAGTATACAAAGCTAGAATTCAAAGTAAGCAAGAAATAATAAATAAAGCGCCTATTCGGGTAACCACTAGGGTTTGGTGCGGTTCTACCTAGGGTAAGCTCTTAGGGCTCATTATATACGGTTCGGATCTAAAGTAAGAGTACCTAAATCAGCAGATTCCTAGATCCTCACCCATTATAGGCTCATACGGACCGAGTTCAGTTCAGGGGAATACATTTCCCTATGGTTATACGGAGATGAAAATCTCACGAAAACATAGGTACGGATGTATCCCAAAAGTGATCCGCTATCCTATACGGAGGTGAAGACCTCACGAATGAATATTTTCTCACTCCCACTTAAAAGGGTAAAATCGACTGATTATGCGATGCAATATGCGGAGATACATTAAAAGACTCGAACCAATAAAGCAACCATATCAAAATGATGCAGACCACAAAAATGAAATGCAATGAAAGGATCGTAAATTTAAATCAAATTATCAATTTTCGACAAAAAGACAAGAAATAATCAAATCGTGGCTTGAATCTCTTATTTTGTCCTCAGCATAGTTGCCAAGCTGTCGAAACCCTTTTTGAAAATCAACTTTTTATTTTAAAAAAATGAAAAAATGGGAATCGCCACCAATCATTTTTTGTGAGGTGTGATCGGGTCACATCGTAATTTGCTTGTTTTAATAAAGGGTTTGATTTACTAAAACAATAATTTTTGGTCTACGAAATTTGGAAAAATGGGTTCGGGAGTCGGTTACGTACGATGAATTATTAGCACCCTCGTAACGCCCAAAATTGGTACCTAATCGATTAATTAATGTCTTAGTGTCGAAAGTTGAGAACTCGAAAAGAATTTAAAATACGATCCCTCTTTGTATTACGTTATTTTTACTTTAAAATTGCTTGAATAAATCGAAACAAACGTTAAAGACCCTCTTGTCTCGAGATAACAAAATGTCACATCCCGTAAGTTAGGACACGACACCTTGAACTTTTGAGAATAAGCTTTTTTTTTATTCGAAATCTTATATATTTTAATTTTGAAAGGATATTCGGTTATTTAAGTTCAACGAGAAAATCGAAACCTTGTAAGTTAGGGTACGACTTCTCAAATCCCCAAATACGGAATATTGCCTTAATTTTAAAATTTTCTTTTATGCGTCGTGCCAAAGTTAACATAACACTTAAATTAGTATTTTAGTTTATTCGGGTATGATGTAAAAAACGGACAAATGTGTTTGGATGTAACACCTGGAACAAGTATTAGCACAATATAAAATAACGTATAAGAAAGACGACATAACAAGTGAATAAATCAAATAAAACGAAAATATTATGCTAGTAAATGGTGATAATGAACTATAATGATGATGGAATAAATAAATAAGAAATAACAATATTATAATAATATTAACAATAATTATACTAATAACTATCATAATATTAACATAAGTAATAATAATAATAATAATAATAATAATAATAATAATAATAATAATAATAATAATAATAATAATAGTAGTAGTAGTAGCGAAATGTGCAAATAAAGAAATCAAGAATAATATGAAATTAAAAAATATAAAGAATATATATATGTGTGAACAAATAAATAGATAGATAAAAATAATACATATAAAATCTATAAAAATTTGATATTAAATAAACACAGGATTTAATCGAAAATGAAACAAAATTAAGAGCCTAAATTATAGTAAATGATTAGATAAATAAGGATCAAAATAAATAAAAAATAAAATTGAGGCCGAATCTAAAAAGAAAAAAAAGAAAATAGGGCCTAAATAAAACACGCGTAAAAGAACGAGGACTAAATGGGAAATTATTTCAAGTCCCCAAAGTGTGCCGTTTCACTAAGGACCTAAATGGAACGAAAACAAAATTATGCAGACAAATTTAAAAAAGTAAAAAATAAAAATAGGACTATATTAAAAACTAAATAAAAGAAGGAGGGGTTAACTGCGCAAATAGCCCTTCTAAATCAAAACACACGGATCCCCCCCAAGCGGGTCGGGTTGGCCTGAAACGACACTGTTTCAGGTGTCCGCCTTCCCAAATGGTCTGAGGACCAAATTGAATCAAACATAAAAATGAATGGCAAAATTAAAAAACAATAAAAAGAGGATAGGACCCAATTGAATTAAGCTTCAAAAGCGGAAGGGCCCATCGCGCAAATAGACCATCGGCTAAAAAAACGAGCGGATCCTAGACCGGGTCGGGTCAAAGCGCGGGTCGAAGGTAGGGAAACGACGTCGTTTTAGGGCTTCAGAAGCCTGCCCTAAACAATGTCGTATAGAGGCCATATAAATAAATAAAAAAATTGAAAGGCTTCATTTCAGCCACTATTTTAAAAAAAAATACAAAGAAATCTCCCTTTTTTTTGTTTTCTCTCTCTCTGGGCATAGCCCAGTATCCAGCCATAGTCGTGGCTCCGCCGTGGTCGGAGTAGAAAATTACATTTTTATTATTTTTTTTAAAAAAAGGGCCTAGATTAGAGGGTGGTTCCCTTTCTATATATATATTTTTTTTAAAATAAAAAGAAAGAAAAGGGTTTCGGCCTGGGGTATCCCTCTCACGCCCTCTCCTTCGAAAGAGATGGGTCGCTTCTCCTCGAGGGTGACAAACCAGTTCACTCACGGTGACGGCGCGGCGAGAGTGGTAAGTTTCTTTTTTTTGTTTTATGCTATACTTAAAATAAAAAATAAAATACGTAACAAAAAATAAATCACCTTTTTTCAACTTTGAATTCTTTTTCGATTAATATATCGTTTGTGTAAAAAAATACATCGATGATTTTATGGCTTTTATAGCCAAAGAGACAATATTTTGCTTTTGTTTGTTTAGCCACTGTTGCTTGTGTAGTCTTTGTTTTTGCTTCCGTTTCTGTTGTCCTTGTTTTTACTTGTTTGCAGGCATTGACGGAGGTGAAGAAGAAATTTTTCCATTTCGGTGCAAGGTTGCAGACGGACCTCGGGACGGGGCGTGGGCGACGTGGCCTAGGAGAAACAGCGCCAAAAACCCGAGAGTTTCTGGGTTTCTAAAATTTTTTAAAGTTGTTGGGTCTGTCGGGCCTTGTAATTTTGGGCTATAATTGGGTTTGATATTTTGTAAATGGACTTAAACTATTATTATTTATTATTTTTTTTATTTTAGTTTTGGGCCTGGGCAAATTGGGCCTATTACAATAACCAATGTCTAACTATGTAGCAGATTCGCCCACGAACAGGAAAAGACTGTTAAACATCTCATTGGATATCTCGCCAGACCATACCAAAGCTCTGCCTAAGACCACGATTATGCCAAGCTCAAGCGTTATCATTTATCATTAATATATCTTGCAACTTCACCATATCAAGCCATATAATTAACTTAACAAGATGCCTATAATTGAATGATAGCCCGGCAACTAAGGGAGGATGCTTGGCTTACCCATGTCTCTCTTAAATACTTCTTGACGAGGGATATCAACACTAATAATCTTTCTAACTTCTTCGACTATTTGAACACTCTTTTTCCTTCTCCATATTTAACCCATCCTATGACTAGATCCATCGAACCTTCTTCAGTTCCATCTCATCAAGAGTTAGTCGGTAAGTGTGGATTGAACACAACTTATAATGCCTTATAAGCTTTAAGGCAAGGATTCAAGTCTAACCATGTGTAATATGAATTGTTTGTCTTTTTAGGCACCCGATGAGGTGCTACCATTTTGTGAACATACTGCCTCTTTAGGTTCTCAGTAAAGTTAGGAGACAAAACCCCCCATTAAAATCAATATTGACCCTTGAGGAGTTTGTCAGCTTTCGATGGATATATCCCTTGCAAATTTTTCCAACAGAGTCTATCTCCTCTCAATAAAAATTCAAACTTAAATATGATACATGATTCTCTAACTACCTAGCTAAGTTATATTAAAAGAGACTAAAATATTAAAAATATTTTTATATTTATAATTATACTTTAATTAGAAAAGAATGTAATTGTTAAATATTTTTCTTTGTAAAAAGAAACTATCCTATTTAATTTTATTTTAAGTACTCATTTTCAAGTTTTTCTTAAATGGATTGTTTTAATGGTTTACCTTTTGACATAGCACAATAAGTTGTAGTTTTATTTGATTAAAAAAGGAAAAAAAAAACTGTAATATCAATATCAATATATTTTAATTGTTAAATGTTTTTGTTACTTTGCATTAATAATTAATTTTATGGTTAAATTCATAGTTGAAGTGATATGTTGCTAAGTTTTTGT
This sequence comes from Gossypium sturtianum, assembly GCA_025698515.1. Lineage (NCBI taxonomy): Eukaryota > Viridiplantae > Streptophyta > Magnoliopsida > Malvales > Malvaceae > Gossypium > Gossypium sturtianum. The sequence continues at coordinate 21,539,474 of CM046947.1, forward strand.
TGAAAAATATTAAAGATTATTAGTGCCAATTACAATTCACAACTATAATATCAGTTGCAATTTAAGAAAAAATTGTCAGAATATAACTTCACTTATTAGATTGGCATTGTTTGACCAAATATGTTGGAAATTTAATTGTCATCTTTCAAGAATTTTTAGCCGCACATGCGTGTGAGTAGAGGTACTCGTAGCCTTATGCAATCTATTTAGATCAATTTTTTAAGCTTAAATTTAATCTAAAAAATAAGCTTATTTTTTTGTCTAAACTTGGCTCAATTTAAGAAAAGTAAATTCGGACCCGACTTAGCCCACTTATATTCCATCTTTTAAATTAGTTTTTATTTAATTTTTTTTAAATATAATACACAAAATATACTAAAAACACTAAAATAAAAGTTTTTTTAACACTTTAAAAATTATTTATATTAAAAAAAATTACCATAAATATTTTATTATATTAAAAAACACAAAAAAATATAATAAATATTTATTGTATTAAATATAATTTTTAAAATTTTATATTTTGGGTTAGATTATTTAGTTGGGTAAGTTTTTTTTTTTAAGTTTTGAGTAATGGATTTAATTGTTATTGAGTTAATGATTTAATATAAATATATATGATTATTATTTAACATATATAATTAATATAATATTGTCTTATAACATAATATTCAAGTCGAGTTGGGTTGGACTCGAGCCAAAAAATCTTGACCAATGCTCTATTCATATAGAAACGGGCCTTAAGCTTTACTCAAGTTTATTTTTTGAGCCTCGTATTTTATCCAAATCTTTCTATTTTTCAGGTAGACCTTCGGGCCTAGTTGGATAGCTCAGTCCATGAGCTAGGAACGAAAGAGGCCATGCAACACTATTTTTTTTTTATAAAGTATATATCTATTTCATAATACTAAGTAATGAGAATTTTGAAAAGATGAAAAGAATGTCGACGTGGTCTAAATAAAGAAAAAGGAATGAAAGAATATTGAATATCAGTGTCTAAAATAATTGTGTAATAGGTTGTTTAAGACATATTGCACTCGACCTTGAGGAAATCTTTTAATGTCATTGCAGTAGTTGTAGATCATGTAGTTTTTCTACACCCATTGCAACCTTTGCTGAATCCATCTCTTGAGAGAACCATGCATTGTTTATTGATGCATAAGAACCATGCATTGTTTATTGAACCATCCAAACCCCTTGTGGCCCGGTGGTCAGCATTCCACAAGCTAGAGTAAATTCTCATGGGTTGGTTCTTAGGAAATGGGACACCGTGTTTTTGAACTCTCTAACAGGAAGCTGGAACATACCAATATAAAACACTTGGTCAACCAATCAATCAGTCAACTTGAAAACAGAAATATAGTGGGGGGTTTGTTGTATGAAGACACTTACATGATACGTTGGGGATTCCAGAGGATGGAATTAAGTATAGAAATCTGCAGTTGGGTCAAACCAGAGATGGAATTGTTGTTCTCTGTTACCCTTGCCTTCACTGAACACATTTGTGTGAAGAATGTAATGGTAATCACTTAGATTTCCCAGGACCCCGAAATCAATTTCATCCCATGTTGATCCTTTCGAAGATAGCTGCAATTCCAAACAGTTAACGTACAAGCCACTGCATGCGGTCTGTTAATTATGAATTCCATTAAAAAACATAGTAGGATTATTATTATTTATATATATTATCTGATTTTCAAAAACAGAAAAAAAAATTACTATCACAAATATTTGATTTATCCGTTAAACAATTGCCGGAATTTTTTAATAAAATAATAAGAAAGTATTTTTATCATTTTAAATCATATAAAATTTAGAAAAATACACTTAATTAAATTTGAATTTCTCAAATAAAATTATAATTGATTTTTAACTAATTTATTACATAATTTTTTCATACATATAATAAATACGCCATAATATAGTATATATTACTTATTTTCAAAAAGTGTGTATATATATATATATATATATGTATATATTACTAAAGTATGCTTACTCTTTACACTTCATAGAAAAACATATTCAATTTTTAAATATTATATATGATATATATATAATTATTTAATTCTTAAATAAATAAATTTAAATTTAAAATTTTGAATTATTTGAAAAAAGCATGCAAACATGAAAATTGAAATATGATAGAAAAAATCAAATAATTAAAAAATTATCATGTGACAAAAAAATAAAAAAATAAATATAAACATATAAAATATATTTAAAATGAATTATTAACTTATAAACAATTGAGTTAATATTTTGTATACTTAGGGCATACTTTTTTTATTTCACTGGAAGTCTTAAAAAATTACCATATATCTCTTATTTTAAAAATATATTTTTTAATATATTATTATATTCTTATAAGACATTTGTTAACTTCGTATATTTTTTTAATATGTTATTATATTCTTATAAGGCATTTGTTAACTTCGTGACTCTATTTATGGAGTCTAAAACTTCACTAATAATATACTAAATGTTTTCATAAATAATTATGTAAATTTATAATACTTTACACATGAAAGTATAATGAGAACATGATATGAACACTTATTTTTTTAAAATTGAATTATCATATTGAATCGTGCAAAATTATGTTATGAATTAAAACATGACAAAAACAAATCAAATATTATCAAAATTAAAAACACAATAATAAACTAACATATAACACAGAAAAAGTAACAGAACTATTACTCACATGCACGAAGGTGCCAAAATTACAAAAAATAATATATAAACATTTATATAAATTTATAATCTCCTATATTTAAGAATTATAATAGATAAAGAATTATAATATAAATTATAATGTTTTAGATAAAAAAAACTCAAACATCATCTAAAATATTATGTAAGATATTTATGGAAAAAAATGTGTTTTTCCTATTTTTCCAATTTCATATTGATCAAAACAAAATAATAAACAAATTATAGTCGATTGAGCCTTAGTTCGATTGATATCGGCATTGTTAATGTAGGAAGACGTGGGTTCGAGTGCGCTTCTTATTTATGGGTTGGGGAGGGGCTATGGGTAATTCTAGGCATTGTATCAAAAAAGCAAATATGACCAGAACCTATAACGAGGTACTTATTCAAAAAAAAAAAAAAAACAAATCACAAAATATTTAAGATAACCTAGCCATATCCATATTAACTTTTACTTAATATAAAAATTTTAACAAAAAAGTGTTGAATTTGATAAATAGATAACTGTTTACCATTTAATATGAAAAATATTAAGTTGATTTTATTTTTTAAAATCTTATTTTTGAAATAAATGGTTTTCTCAATGTATTAAAAATTAAACTATTCAAAATTTATCTTTAATTACTTTTATACAAAACTATTCAAAATAAAATAAGTAATATCATATTAATAATATTAAAATTATGAAATAATGAATTTTCAAGAATCAAACAAAATAATTATATTCATTGCATAATTTTACAAATATATCAAATAATTTTATAACATAAATTTAGTGTTTATAAAATTTAGTACTTTCAGCAGTTAATTTTTCAATTTATCAAATACATTCTAAATCAATGACTTATGTTTGCTTGATTGTGAAATAGTTTTTTCCTATGTTTCTATTTTTGATAAAATCGAAATAAATTTCTTTTACCACCATTAGATTTGTGATGAAATAAAAAAAAATTGTACTTATGTGTCTATCAAATCAACAATGAATTTTCATGTAATTTATTAATTTAAATTCCATTTCATCAAAAAATGCCAAGTAATTAAAGATAAGGGCTTTCATGAATATAAATTAAAGAAAAGAGGCTTATTTAGGTATAAAAAACACTATTAGGGCTTATTTAAATAGGTCATTATAGTTTAAGGGATTTTTAAATAAATAATCCTATTATTTATAATAATATAGAAGCCACAGTTTTCATGAAGCAAATGATCTTTGTCGAAACTATTTTTTTGAAAAAACGGATCGACTTTACTTTTAGAAATGAAAACGAAAAACGGGAGTCGCCACCAATCTTTTTTGATGAGTTGTGATCGGGTCACCTCGTAACTCGGTCATTTTAATAATAAATTCAATTTATTAAAACAACAGTTTTGGTCTACGAAATTTAGAAAACGGATTCAGGAGTCGGTTACGTGCGAGGAAGGGTTAGCACCCTCGTCACGCCCAAACTTGGTACCTAATTGATTATTTAATGTCTCAATGTCGAAAATTGGAAAAGATTTTAAAATACGAATCCTTTAGAAAATGTTTGAATAATTCGAATCGGATATCGAAATTCTCTTGTTCCGAAAAGATGAAATACCACATCCAGCACGTTAGGACACGATGTTTCAATTTTCGATACCAAGATCATTTCATGATTTCCTGTAACATCCTAGGAAGGGCCTATGCATTTTTCAGATCAATTGTATGAAATGACAAGTCTTAAGTATTATGAATAAATTTTTGATACTTTTGGAAACCTAGAAATGAATGAAAATGAAAATGAAAATGAAAATGGAAATGAAAATGGAGATGGAAATGAAAATGGAAATGGAAATGGACATTTTTGGAAATTTAGACATTTTTGGAAACCTAAACATTTTTGGAAATGATCCAAAAATGGAAACTTGAACATTTCGGGAAACTTGGATATAGGAGAGAAATAAAGGAGTTTTATTCACATAAATATGTGAATAATAAGAGATAAATAAAGGAGTTTTATTCACATAAATATGTGAATAATAAGAGATAAATAAAGGAGTTTTATTCACATAAATATGTGAATAATAAGAGATAAATAAAGGATTATTTTCTAATGAGATAATTGAGAGATAATTGATGGATTAAAGGCTTTTATCTTTTAAATAAAAGAGATAATATTATCAAAAGGAGGAGTGGTGGCCAAGTAAAGGACTCCTAGGTGATAACTTTGGCTATAAAAGGAGGACAGGAGGGCTACTCATCAACATTTGCTCCTCTTCCTCTCTCTCGAAATTCTCCTAGGCAAAACCCTCTCTCTGCCGAATTTTCATTAAGCAAAAATCCTCTCTTTTTTTTCTATTTTCTTCTCCGTTCTAATGTTAAGTTTGAATCTTTGTGGATTCTAAGAAAGAGGGCAATCATCCACAACATCAAAAGGGGATCTTTCGGAAATCTAAGGATCTAAGGTAAGGATTATAAATATAAATATGTGGTTAAAGATTATGATTCACGTTTTCAAAGTTAGATCTAATCTAACACGAAGTTATAGGATTTCAACAGGCTTATAAAGGAATCCTCTTGATTTGGAATCCCATCATAAGGTAAGGGATATTCGGCCAAGGCATAATTTGTTTAAGTGTTTTCCATTATTTCAAAAACCGAAGACTGACATGGTTACATACCTAGTATTAGCCGATTTCAAGGAAGAGGAATTCTAGCAATCATTGGGACTTGATTAAATCAATTCGGCAACTAGGCAAGTAATTCTACTTCTAGTAGGATTTGGTTTTAAGACCAAATGGGTTTATTTATATGTTTTAATTAATGGCCGAATATAGGAGTGAAAGATCTAGATCGGTAGATCGCTCTACGAAATTCACGGAAACTATTAAGCGAAAAAGGTGTGTACTCTTACTAACTTTCAATAAATTGCATGGCAATCATTAGATATGTAAATATGTAACGAAGATGTGAATGTGGCTAAGCACCACAAATGTGGTAAGGAGTACCTGTGCACGTTTCCTACTTTTGATAGGATTGTGAATGTGATATATTTTGAACATGTGATTAGTAACATGAATGAAAATTAAGTATGTGAAATATGTTATGAAATAATTGGGGCATTCGGGATATTTGTGGAGGAAGAAAGTGAAGGTGATGACTACGGTCTCACCAACGTAAAGTGGTGACTACGGTCACATAAAGTGAAAAGTGGTAACTTCGGTTACATCCAGGAAAGTGAATACAAAGTGTCTAATGACACAACATAAGTGGGCGATGAGCACGTCGATCGCAGCGATCGCCTTCGATGGTGTGTAGCGGATGGAGGGTCGACTTAGTAGTCCCCGCGGTTACAAGGTTGGTACGGGTGGTGTGTAGCGGATGGACAAATAGGTTTGGATTTGGGTTGCATCATCCTTTATTTTGTATGAACATGATATTGATATGACTTGTATGCCTGATTTGTTGGAAATTAGTACTATGTACACATTGAGTCTGTTGACTCACCCGTTGGGGAATTATTTTTCGTGTGATGAGCAATAATGGAACAGGTCGGCGGGAGCTAAAGGTGGCCATGCATCGCTTGAAGAAATTATTTGGAATTTGGACTTTATGAAATTTTAGTACTTTAAACTTTATTTTGGGTTTGAATGATGTAATAAGGCCATAAGGCCCAATTGGATTTTCTTTATTTCTGTTTATTTTTATTTGAATATGATACAATTTATGTTTGATTAAAGATAAGTAAATTTATTTCTTTTAAAATAATAAACCCAAAAATTATTTTGTCACCTTATTTAAGTTGGATTTCCAGAATTTATTAAATAGGTTTCAAATTAAGCCCAACCCAAAACAATTTTTTTTAAATTACACAAATTTTCTCTAAGTCATTTAGAACATTGAAAACCGATTTATTTAAGAAACATACCAGATCCGGTTCAGGCTCGTGGGCCGGGTGTGGGGTGTTTCATTTCCAAAATTCATGCATTGCAATTTTAAAAGGGTATTCCACTGTTTGGCCAAACAAAAAAAAAAAAACGAAACCCAGCACAATTGGGCACGATTCCTCGAATTTCCAAACATGAAATATTGCCCTATTTAAGAAAACACGGTCAAAATCTTAAAAGGTTATTTAGTCATTTGAACGAACGGAAAATCGAAACCCAGCACGATTGGGCACGATTCCTCGAACTTCCAAACACGAAACATTGCCTTGTTTAAAAATCCTTTTTACAAGTTTGGGTAAAAAGGTGGTAAAAAGAATAGTCGATGTAATCTTTAAAACAAAAAATTAGTCAACGCGTAAAAATGGTTCTACCTAGTAACTAGTAGTAATGTAGACATGATAATAATAAAGAATGATGAAATAAATATAATAGGAAGGAAAAAGATTAAAATAAACGATAGCATTAATAATGAAAAATGATAAATAATGGTAATGATAATAGTAATAATAATAGCAACAATAATAATAATAATGCGAAAATAATAATAAAATAAGGGAATAATCATAATAAGGAAGTTAGTTAAAAAATAATAATGGTAATTAATTATTAATAATAACAGTATAGCATAATAATAATAATAGTAATAGTAATAATAATACTAGAATATATAATTATAATAATAGTAAAAATAATGGCAACAGAAATAAATAAAAATGATAATACGAATAATAGTAATAACAAATAATGGTAAAAAAATAAAAATAAATAAAATAATAGTAATCATAAAAATAATAAAATAAAATAAAATAAAATAATGGTATGATAATCATAAAATAATAATAGTAATAAAAATAAAAATAATAAAAATAATAAATAGTAATAATAAATATGATAGTAAATAGTAATAATAATAATAACGGTAGTGATAATAATAATAATAATAAAAACAAAAAGGACTGAATCGAATTAAAACAAGATATATGGGGTAAATTCGAAATAAAGGAAAGGGGAAGGACCAAATTGTAACGCGCGAAATAAGTGGAGGGACCAAAAGTGAAATATTCCCTCCCATCCCAAAACATGCAGATATCAAGGAGGTCCAAATTGAACTCAAAACAGAACTTTGGGGAAAAATTAAAAATAAAGAAACTTAATTGCGAAATGGTGAAAAAGCGGAAGGACCAATAGGAAATAATCCCTAAAGCCAAAACGCACGGATCCTCCCCAGGTCGGGTCAAAGCGGGTCTAAGGCTTTGAACAGCGCCGCTTTTATGCGTCTGGACAAAATGAATCAAAACGCGCGCCGTTTTGATTTATTATATAAACAAAAGATATGTCAAAAAAATCATTTGGCTTTTGTTTCGAAAAAAAACTTGAAACCCTAAAAACTCTTCTCCCCCATGCGATTTTGGTGAAACTCCGGCTAGGATGCCGGTAAGACCACCACCGGCATCCAGCCAGACTGCGATCGCCGGAAAGGCGAAAAGACGCCTTTTGAGTCCGTTTTAAGGCGTGTCCAAAGCCAAGCCCTCCTAACCAAGAAAGCGAGAAGAAAATGGCTTTTCGACCCTCTTTCGAGTCCGATCTCGTGATGTAGAAGGGCCCTCCTCGACGACGGAAATGTGAATCGAATCGGTATATTTTCCTTCCCTTTCTCTTTATTATTTTTGTTTGTAAAATTTAAAAGAAAACAAAAAAATCAATGAAAAATAAAAGGGTAACAATATATAAAAACATAAAGCTAAAAACGGAAATCACCTCTAATATTCAAAACTGTTTCTATATTGAATATTTCGAGTTTTTATTTATTTCCCAAAAAATCCCCTATTATTACATTGTTTTCGGGCTTATTTAGCCGAAAAGATATTACAAGTTTATTATTACTGCTATTGCTTGTGTTGTTTCTTGCTATGTTTTCTGCCTATTTTGCGTTTGTTTGCAGGTCTATGGGGGCAGATTCTTTGGCTTTTTGCCGTTTTGGTGCAACGACGGTGAAGGTGGTCAGAGGGCCTCGACACGAGGCGCGGGAACGGCGCTCGAGGGAGGGCTGCAGCGCGCTTAGGGCACTAGGGTTGCTGAATGGCTAATTTTTTTTTTAGGTTTTGGCCCATGTGGGCCTTAGGTTAGGGTTAATGTAATTTGGGCTTTGTGTTGTTTTTGGTTTGGGTTTGGGCCTATTCGGGTTTGTGTTTTATTTGTTTATTTTTGTTTGTCTGAGTTGAATGTATTGGGCCCGGGCAATAATTGGGCCTTACAGCTGCCCCTCTTTGCTCATTGTTGTGTAACGAGAATGGAGCAAAGACTTTAAAAGGACCAATTTTGCCCAGTCCTGCTGAGTCTCGGCGCTTCTCTTCTTCTTCAAGTAGCCTCGCTCTAACCCACTGCAACTTCAAGAGTATAGGAATTGGTGCTTCAAATTTGCTCGAATGTAATTTTAGGGGTATAAAATCTGCTATCTTTAGCCTGCTCCACTACAACTTCAGGGAGATAAGACTTGTATCTTCAACCTGCTCCACTGCAACTTCAAGGAGATAAGGTTTGTTTTGATCTATTCTACTGCAACTTCAAAGAGATAAGAACTGTAATCTGTTCCACTGCAACTTCAGGGAAATAAGATCGATATCTTCAACCTGCTCCACTGCAACTTCAGGGAGATAAAGTTTGTTTTGATCTACTCTACTGCAACTTCAGAGAGATAAAATCTTCTGTAGTAAATTCGATCCGACCTACTACAACTTCAGAGGTATAGGATTCATCATTTTAATCCGCTCCACTGCAACTTCAGGGAGATAGGATTTGTTTTGATCTGCTCTACTGCAACTTCAGAGAGATAAGATCTTCTGTAGTAAATTCGATCCGACCTACTGCAACTTCAGAGGTATAGGATTCGTCATTTTAATCCGCTCCACTACAACTTCAGGGAGATAGGATTTGTTTTGATCTACTCCTGCAACTTCAGGATTGCCAGATCTGCTAACTTCGATCTGCTCCTGCAAAGCTCAGGAATGCCAGATTTGCTGTCTTCAATCTGCTTCCTGCAAAGCTCAGGAATGTCAGATTTGCTGTCTTCAATCTACTTCCTGCAAAGCTCAGGAATGCCAAATTTGCTATCTTCAATCTGCTTCCTGCAAAGCTCAGGAATGCCAGATTTGCTTTCTTCAATCTGCTTCCTGCAAAGCTCAGGAATGCCAGATTTGCTGTCTTCAATCTGCTTCCTACAAAGCTCAGGAATGCCAGATTGGCTATCTTCAATCTGCTTCCTGCAAAGCTCAGGAATGCCAGATTTTCTTTCTTCAATCTTCTTCCTGCAAAGCTCAAGAATGCCAGATTTGCTATCTTCAATCTGCTTCCTACAAAGCTCAGGAATGCCAGATTTGCTGTCTTCAATCTGCTTCCTGCAAAGCTCAGGAATGCCAGATTTGCTGTCTTCAATCTGCTTCCTGCAAAGCTCAGGAATGCCAGATTGAAATGCCTCAAATGCCCCTAATTTAGACATGCTATGAATAAAAAATGATATGAGTATGATTCCCGCTTAAGGTCTTATCACTCATTTGTTTTTCATTCATGTTCTGCTCAAATAATTTGCCCTATGGTAATTCTGAGTCCTCTCTACTTGAACCTTGGGACATGAATTGGTATCTCCCACTGCAACTTCAGGGGAATAACTTTTAATTTCTTCCATCTTTCTGTTACCATTCAGAGGTACAGAACTTGTACTACTTTCAATCTATTACACCATTCCACGGGTGTAATGACCAGATGTATGAATGCGTGGTATCTCGTCAATGATCCTCTTTACACTTGGATTGACCTTGTTCGTCATTTGTCGATGTGGTATCACCAATGAAATTGTCTTATCCAATAAAAATCTGAAGAGATAATCATTCTTCAATGTTTCCAGCCCTTAGGCTTGGTGAGTTCTGAACAATGGTCATGCTTCAGATTCCTCATATTATTTAGAAGCTTCTAGAGTAATCGCGAAACTCCTTTTATGAAAGTGTTATTAGTCCATAAATTGTTATTTCAATATAAAATGCTTGAAAAAGGTCACAAAAATAGACGAGAAAGAAATTAGTCAGGAGTATAGCTCTGAGAAATAATTTAATCAAAGATAACCCAGGCAATAAAAGAAAATTGATTTGGGCGTATCTCAAAAAAGAATAAAGCAATCAAAGATAACGAATTTCAAAATTGGGTAAGAATGAAGCTATATGCCCCAGATATCGCAGCCTGAGCTTCTTTGCTCCAACTTCTTGAGGACCATTTTAAGCTCAATATGTGTTTAGGGGATCCGGAGTACTTTTTCGATGCCCCAAGACGTAACATACTTCCTCATTGCTAATTCAGACGTAGCAAGACTACTGTGTGCCCCACTTTTCAAAATTTGAGCCGCCCTTTTCGGGTTTTCAACTCAAAGCCCCTTTGGTCTCAAAGCGCCCTTTGCGGGTTTTCGCCTTAGCCTCTCCCTCTTTTTTTTTTACTCAAGGCACCCTTTGCGGGTTTTCACCTTGACCCATTTCCCTTTCAGGTAAAATCCTTCTTGACTAAACCTGAATTCACCAGATTGGGCAAGTCTTCGCTATCCATCTCGGTCAATATGAATGCTCCTCTAGAATAGGCCCTTCATAAGTCCTTCCAAGTTTGGCATATGCTTTCCTCTAAAATCATTTTTTAGAAGAAAAATCAGTTTCAACATCAGGTCCCCCTTGTGGAATTCTTTAGGATGAACCTCTTTGTCATAAGCTTGAATAACTTTAACCTTTTCTTCAACTAGGTTCAATTAGCAAAATACTTCATTTCCATAAACTAATGGGTAAGACGTTGCTCCCAGCGAAGGTTCTGGCTCACATTCAATAAGGTAACGGTAGCTTCTTATGCCAATCCTTACAAGTCTAAGTCACCTTTCATTTTTTTCTTGGCAACTTTTGATATACAGTGATACGCTGCCTGATCTTTGGACAAACTGTAAACTTTGACTTTGTACAGTTATGCATTCTGTGTTGGCATCTGATCATTTTTTTTTATGACTATCGACTTTGCAATATTGACATATGAAGCTACTTCCACCCTCTTAGTGAAGTAGACGACGACCATGACGGTAAATTGATAATAACTTAAAGCGTTTGACAAGATTGGACCCATCACATCCATGCCCCACATATAGAAAAGTCTGTGAAGAAAGTAGAAGAGTTACATAAATCTCGTCTTCTTCAATTCAGTATTTGTGGTATGACTAATGCAATCGCTTCCATGGTAGACCAACAGCGCCCCATCCTCTTGTTTAGCCCGCGTCTTATTAGTCTAGCCATGTCTTGATATGATCGTGTGAAAAATATCTTTGAATTATAGAAAATAACTTAATAATATCTCGATCTATTTCTGTGGTGAGCTAGGCTTCGATCTTCATTCCTTTCCTAGGCTCGCAATATCCATTGACCCTATGTAAGGTAAGGTCTGTTTTTCATCTTGTTAAACCATTCTTAACAAGTCAGAAGATATGTCACAAACTCTGTCGTCTTCAAAATCCTGAGATCCCCTAGACCCATATATTGTTCAAAAAGGGAGTCAGTAATAACGTCGCTCATGACATTGATATCTGGGTACCTAAGCATGAAGGCAGGAAATCCAAAGAATAAATGATTCTAAGGATGATTACTTGTATGGTAATGAATAAAAAATGAAAGAGTAAAAAATGTATAGTAGAAAGAATAAAAGAATATGTACTCAAAATATGCATTTTATTGAAATAATAATTTAGGACACAAGCCTATTTCACAAAAGGGGTCATATTGCCTCTAGGCTTAAAGCAACAAGCATGTTTTGTATATTAATCTAGATTAGCCCTAAAAGTACAAGGATTTCTCCCACAATCTTATTATTTAAAGCTCTCCCAAGTACACAAGGGCTTGTAAACTTTGTTCTCTGATTCCCTATTCGCTTTCGATTTCTTCAAGGGATCACAATTTTCTTGTCTCCATGATTGGATAATGGGTTCTCCACACTGGGTGTATCATCAATCTTGAAAACTCCCATCTTAAGAGGTCTCTCACTTACCTTTTTGAAGGCAGTACAATTCTCTAATGAATGCCCCGTTACTCCTGCGTGATAATCACATTAAACGTTGGAGTCATACCATTTAGGATATGGGGGTTGTAACGGATGCAGATAATATGATGACACTACACGTGCCTCTAATAAAGTCTCATATAGCTCTTTATATGTCATTGGAATTGGTGTAAATTGGAGCTTTTCAGAATTTTGTCTAGGGCCTGATTCTTATCTCGTCGACCCTTGTTGTCCAGTCGTAATCACTTTCGGTTGGCTAACAGTGACTGCCTTTGAGTACCCTTTGTTGTATGTACTTGCATTATTCACCTCGTCATCTTTTTTCCTAGGAGTGGACCTTTTAGTGGCTTCCCCTGCTTCAATCTTGCCACCTCTTATGGCATTTTCAATCATCTCTCCTGCCATCACTATATCCGCAAAGCTTTTGGGGGTGCTTCTTATCATATGAGTAATGAATGGAGCCTTCAAGGTATTGATGAATAGCATTGTAGTCTCCTTTTCTAGGAGTGGTGGCTGAACTTGCATGGCGACCTCCCTCCATCTTTGCGCATACTGCCTGAAGCTTTCATTTGATTTCTTCTCCATGTTTTGCAAAGTGATTCTGTCAGGCGTCATGTCCGTGACATGGTTGTATTGCTTCATGAAGGCTTGAGCTAAGTCTCTCCAGGAGCTAATGTTAGCGCGGCTGGGTTGATTGTACCACCTAGACACTGCCCCCACCAATCTGTCTTGGAAACAATGAATCAAAAGTTGATCATTGTTCACATAGCCCGTCATGCGCCTACAAAACATAGTGATGTGGGCTTCAGGGCAACTGGCCCCATTGTACTTCTTGAATTCCGGCATCTTGAATTTATGAGGAAGTACCAGATCCGAGACCAAACTCAAGTCATTGGCTTCAATACCGCGATGATGGTCAGCATTTTCCAAAGCATTTTCCAGATTTTTCTTTTCTCTCTTTCTCTCCTTTTTTTTTCTGAAATAACTTCAACTAATTAAGGTCTTTCTACAGATTTTAATGCATGTAATATGATGTAATGCAAATGCATGAAATGCGATACAAATGCATGGAATGAATGCAAAAAGAAAAAGAGGTGTTGATTATGAATTCAATTCCATTAGAAGAACTTTTCTAGAAAATACGTTTCTTTACATAAAACGGATTGCATATACGGCTTTGTCCTCATAGTCCAAGTGAAAACCAATCCTATTCTTCGTATCCGGAGGCTATGGTTGTGTCCCGTGAACTTTCTCAATAGATGCCTCTTCTAGCTCCTTGTTGCTTGGTTCAGGTCGTACCTCTTCACTCGCTTATCCTCCGCGATGTTCATAAGTTTCTTTAAGAAAATTGAGACATGATGACTCTCAAATAATCCTTGTCGGCTTGAATCCTCGGGCAAAGTCTTGTATTCTTCTGCGGGCTATCAGCCCTCTCTCGTGTTTACCTGGACTATGTTCGAACGACCGTATTATAATCCACTTTATCAAGTAACACATTTCCTTATGACAAACTCCTCTATTTAGTAATCGAATATTAATCAACACCTCCTTTCTATGATGATGCAATGCAATGCAATCAAAATAGGAGAAAACACGTTAGTACAAGAGAAATAAACAACACATAATGCCTGTCTGGGTAACCACTAGAGTTTGGTGTGGCTCTATCTAGGGTAGGTTCCTAGGTCTCTCTATATGTGGTTCGATTCTAAGGTAAGGGTACCCGAACCAGCAGATTCTTCAATCTTCACCCATTATAGGCTTACATAGATCGAGTTCGGTTCGGGGGAATACATTTTCCTATGGCCATGCGGAGGTGAAAGCCTCACGAAGACATAGGTACGAATGTATCCCGGAAGCAATCCACTAGCCCATGCGGAGGTGAAAACCTCACGAAGGTATAGTTTCTTACTCCCACTTAAGAGGGTGCGACCACAACGGTCATGCAATGCAATGTGTGCAAGAAAACAACAAACACATGCAACAAAAGGATCGTAATTTTCAAATCAAACTTTTAAATTTTCAAATTGAATTTTGAAATTTTTGACATCGGACAGAAACTAATCAATTTATGGCCTGACTCTCTTTATGTCCCCAACGGAGTCGCCAAGCTGTCGAAACCATTTTTTTGAAAAAACAGATCGACTTTACTTTTAGAAATGAAAACGAAAAACGGGAGTCGCCACCAATCTTTTTTGATGAGGTGTGATCGGGTCACCTCGTAACTCGGTCATTTTAATAATAAATTCAATTTATTAAAACAACAGTTTTGGTCTACGAAATTTAGAAAACAGATTCGGGAGTCGGTTACGTGCGAGGAAGGGTTAGCACCCTCGTCACGCCCAAACTTGGTACCTAATTGATTATTTAATGTCTCAATGTCGAAAATTGGAAAAGATTTTAAAATACGAATCCTTTAGAAAATGTTTGAATAATTCAAATCGGATATCGAAATTCTCTTGTTCCGAAAAGATGAAATACCACATCCA
Organism: Gossypium sturtianum; assembly: GCA_025698515.1. Taxonomy (NCBI): domain Eukaryota; kingdom Viridiplantae; phylum Streptophyta; class Magnoliopsida; order Malvales; family Malvaceae; genus Gossypium; species Gossypium sturtianum. The sequence goes on from CM046947.1 coordinate 21,554,650, forward strand.
GCACGTTAGGACACGATGTTTCAATTTTCGATACCAAGATCATTTCATGATTTCCAAAATTCATGCATTGCAATTTTAAAAGGGTATTCCACTGTTTGGCGAAACAAAAAAAACCGAAACCCAGCACGATTGGGCACGATTCCTCGAATTTCCAAACATGAAATATTGCCCTATTTAAGAAAACACGGTCAAAATCTTAAAAGGTTATTTAGTCATTTGAACGAATGGAAAATCGAAACCCAGCACGATTGGGCACGATTCCTCGAACTTCCAAACACGAAACATTGCCTTGTTTAAAAATCCTATTTACGAGTTTGGGTAAAAAGGTGGTAAAAAGAATAGTCGATGTAATCTTTAAAAAAGAAAACTAGTCAACGCGTAAAAATGGTTCTACTTAGTAACTAGTAGTAATGTAGACATGATAATAATAAAGAATGATGAAATAAATATAATAGGAAGGAAAAAGATTAAAATAAACGATAGCATTAATAATGAAAAATGATAAATAATGGTAACGATAATAGTAATAATAATAGCAACAATAATAATAATAATGCGAAAATAATAATAAAATAAGGGAATAATAATAATAATAATCATAATAAGGAAGTTAGTTAAAAAATAATAATGGTAATTAATTATTAATAATAATAGTATAGCATAATAATAATAGTAATAGTAATAATAATACTAGAATATATAATTATAATAATAGTAAAAATAATGGCAACAGAAATAAATAAAAATGATAATACGAATAATAGTAATAACAAATAATGGTAAAAAAATAAAAATAATAAAAATAATAGTAATAATAAAAATAATAAAATAAAATAAAATAAAATAATGGTAATGATAATCATAAAATAATAATAGTAATAAAATAAAAATAATAAAAATAATAAATAGTAATAATAAATATGATAGTAAATAGTAATAATAATAATAATAATAATAACGGTAGTGATAATAATAATAATAATAATAATAATAACAAAAAGGACTGAATCGAATTAAAACAAGATTTATGGGGTAAATTCGAAATAAAAGAAAGGGGAAGGACCAAATTGTAACGCGCGAAATAAGTGGAGGGACCAAAAGTGAAATATTCCCTCCCATCCCAAAACATGCAGTATCAAGGAGGTCCAAATTGAACTCAAAACAGAACTTTGGGGAAAAATTAAAAATAAAGAAACTTAATTGCGAAATGGTGAAAAAGCGGAAGGACCAATAGGAAATAATCCCTAAAGCCAAAACGCGCGATCCTCCCCGTGCTGGTCGGGTCAAAGCGCGAGGTCTAAGGCTTTGAACGGCGCCGTTTATGCGTCTGGACAAAATGAATCAAAACGCACGCCGTTTTAATTTATTATATAAACAAAAGAAATGTCAAAAAAAATCATTTGGCTTTTGTTTCTGAAAAAAAAAACTTGAAACCCTAAAAAACTCTTCTCCCCCCAAGCGATTTTCGGTGAAACTCCGCCAGATGATGCGGCTCGGCCACCACCGTGATGGCCATACGCTGTGGTGTTGGAAATGCAAAAAGACGCCTTTTGAGTCCCGTTTTAAGGCATATCCGAAAGCCAAGCCCTCCTAACCAAGAAAGCCGAAAGAAAATGGCTTTTCGACCCTCTTTCGAGTCTGATCTCGTGATGTAGAAGGGCCCTCCGACGATGGAAATGTGAATCGAATCGGTATATTTTCCTTCCCTTTCTCTTTATTATTTTTTGTTTGTAAAAATTTAAAAGAAAACAAAAAAAAAAAAATCAATGAAAAATAAAAGGGTAACAGTATATAAAAACATAAAGCTAAAAACGGAAATCACCTCTAATATTCAAAATCGTTTCTATATTGAATATTTACAGTTTTTATTTATTTCCCAAAAATCCCCTAGTATTACATTGTTTTCGGGCTTATATAGCCAGAAAAGATATTACAAGTTTATTATTACTTTGCTATTGCTTGTGTTGTTTCTTGCTATGTTTTCGCCTATTTCGCGTTTGTTTGCAGTCTATGGGGCGGATTCTTTGGCTTTTTGCCGTTTTGGTGCAACGACGGTGAAGGTGGTCGAGGGCCTCGGGACGAGGCGCGGGAACGCAGCGCTTCGAGGAGGGTGCGCATGCGCTTAGGGCACTAGGGTTACTGAATGGCTGAAATTTTTTTTAGGTTTTGGGCCATGTGGGCCTTAGGTTAGGGTTAATGTAATTTGGGCTTTGTGTTGTTTTTGGTTTGGGTTTGGGCCTATTCGGGTTTGTGTTTTATTTGTTTATTTTTGTTTGTCTGATTTGAATGTATTGGGCCCGGGCAATAATTGGGCCTTACAGTTGCCCATCTTTGCTCATTGTCGTGTAACGAGAATGGAGCAAAGACTTTAAAAGGACCAATTTTGCCCGGTCCTACTGAGTCTTGGCGCTTCTCTTTTTCTTCAAGTAGCCTCGCTCTAACCCACTGCAACTTCAAGAGTATAGGAATTGGTGCTTCAAATTTGCTCGAATGTAATTTCAGGGGTATAAAATATGCTATCTTTTGCCTGCTCCACTGCAACTTCAGGGAGATAAGACTTGTATCTTCAACCTGCTCCACTGCAACTTCAAGGAGATAAGGTTTGTTTTGATCTATTCTATTGCAACTTCAAAGAGATAAGAACTGTAATCTGTTCCACTGCAACTTCAGGGAAATAAGATCGGTATCTTCAACCTGCTCCACTGCAACTTCAGGGAGATAAAGTTTGTTTTGATCTACTCTACTGCAACTTCAGAGAGATAAAATCTTCTGTAGTAAATTCTATTCGACCTACTACAACTTCAGAGGTATAGGATTCGTCATTTTAATCCGCTTCACTGCAACTTCAGGGAGATAGGATTTGTTTTGATCTGCTCTACTGCAACTTCAGAGAGATAAGATCTTCTGTAGTAAATTCGATCTGACCTACTACAACTTCAGAGGTATAGGATTCGTCATTTTAATCCGCTCCACTGCAACTTCAGGGAGATAGGATTTGTTTTGATCTACTCCTGCAACTTCAGGATTGCCAGATCTGCTAACTTCGATCTGCTCCTGCAAAGCTCAGGAATGCCAGATTTGCTGTCTTCAATCTACTTCCTACAAAGCTCAGGAATGCCAGATTTGCTATCTTCAATCTGCTTCCTGTAAAGCTCAGGAATGCCAGATTTGCTGTCTTCAATCTGCTTCCTGCAAAGCTCAGGAATGCTAGATTTGCTGTCTTCAATCTGCTTCCTGCAAAGCTCAGGAATGCCAGATTGGCTATCTTCAATCTGCTTCCTGCAAAGCTCAAAATGCCAGATTTGCTGTCTTCAATCTGCTTCCTGCAAAGCTCAGGAATGCCAGATTTGCTATCTTCAATCTGCTTCATGCAAAGCTCAGGAATGCCTGATTTGCTGTTTTCAATCTGCTTCCTGCAAAGCTCAGGAATGCCAGATTTGCTACCTTCAATCTGCTTCCTGCAAAGCTCAGGAATGCCAGATTGAAATGCCTCAAATGCCCCTAATTTAGACATGCTATGAATAAAAAATGATATGAGTATGATTCCCGCTTAAGGTGTTATCACTCATTTGTTTTTCATTCTTGTTCTGCTCAAATAATTTGCCCCATGGTAATTCTGAGTCCTCTCTACTTGAACCATGGGACATGAATTGGTATCTCCCACTGCAACTTCAGGGGAATAACTTTTAATTTCTTCCATCTTTCTGTTACCATTCAGAGGTACAGAACTTGTACTACTTTCAATCTGTTACACCATTCCCTGGATGTAATGACTAGATGTATGAATGTAGGGTATCTCGTCAATGATCCTCTTTACACTTGGATTGACCTTGTTCGTCATTTGCCGAGGTGGTATCACCAACGAAATTGTCTTATCCAATAAAAATCTGAAGAGATAATCATTCTTCAATGTTTCCAGCCCTTAGGCTTGGTGAGTTCTGAACAATGGTCATGCTTCAGATTCCTCATATTATTTAGAAGCTTCTAGAGTAATCGTGAAACTCCTTTTATGAAAGTGTTATTAGTCCATAAATTGTTATTTCAATATAAAATGCTTGAAAAAGGTCACAAAAATAGACGAGAAAGAAATTAGTTAGGAGCATAGCTCTGAGAAATAATTTAATCAAAGATAACCCAGGCGATAAAAGAAAATTGATTTGGGCGTATCTCAAAAAAGAATAAAACAATCAAAGATAACGAATTTCAAAATTGGGTAAGAATGAAGCTAGATGCCCCAGATATCGCAGCCTGAGCTTCTTTGTTCCAACTTCTTGAGGACCATTTTAAGCTCAACATGTTTAGGGGATCCGGAGTACTTTGTCGATGCCCTAAGACGTAACATACTTCCTCATTGCTAATTCAGACGTAGCAAGACTACTGTGTACCCCACTTTTCAAAATTTGAGCCGCCCTTTTCGGGTTTTCAACTTAAAGCCCCTTTGGTCTCAAAGCGCCCTTTGCGGGTTTTCGCCTTAGCCTCTCCCTTTTTTTTTTTACTCAAGGCACCCTTTGTGGGTTTTCACCTTGACCCTTTTCCCTTTCAGGTAAAATCCTTCTTGACTAAACCTGAATTCACCGGATTGGGCAAGTCTTCGCTATCCATCTCGGTCAATATGAATGCTCCTCTAGAATAGGCCCTTCATAAGTCCTTCCAAGTTTGGCATATGCTTTCCTCTAAAATCATTTTGTAGAAGAAAAATCTGTTTCAACATCAGGTTCCCCTTGTGGAATTCTCTAGGATGAACCTCTTTGTCATAAGCTTGAATAACTTTAACCTTTTCTTCAACTAGGTTCAATTAGCAAAATACTTCATTTCCATAAACCAATGGGTAAGACGTTGCTCCCAAAGAAAGGTTACGGTGACATTCAATAAGGTAACGGTAGCTTCTTATGCCAATCCTTACAAGTCTAAGTCACCTTTCATTTTTTCTTAGCAACTTTTGCTATCTGTTGATACTGTTGCTCGATCTTTGGACAAATCAGTAAACTTTGACTTTGTACGATTATGCATTACGTGTTGGCATCCGATCATTTTTATGACTATCGACTTTGCAATATTGGCATATGAAGCTACTTCCACCCTCTTAGTGAAGTAGACGACGACCATGACGGTAAATTGATAATAACTTCAAGCGTTTAACAAGATTGGACCCATCACATCCATGCCCCACATATAGAAAAGTCTGAAGAAAGTAGAAGAGTTACATAAATCTCGTCTTCTTCAATTCAATGTTTGTGGTATGACTAATGCAATCGCTTCCATGGTAGACCAACAAATACCCCATCCTCTTGTTTAGCCCGCGTCTTATTAGTCTAGCCATGTCTCTGATATGATCGTGTGAAAAATATCTTTGAATTATAGAAAATAACTTAATAATATCTCGATCTATTTCTCGTGGTGAGCTAGGCTTGATCTTCATTCCTTTCCTAGGCTCGCAATATCCATTGACCCTATGTAAGGTAAGGTCTGCATTTTCATCTTGTTAAACCATTCTTAACAAGTCGGAAGATATGTCACAAACTCGCGTCTTCAAAATCCTGAGATCCCCTAGACCCATATATTGTTCAAAAAGGGAGTCAGTAATAACGTCGCTCATGACATTGATATCTGGGTACCTAAGCATGAAGGCAGGAAATCCAAAGAATAAATGATTCTAAGGATGATTACTTGTATGGTAATGAATAAAAAATGAAAGAGTAAAAAATGTATAGTAGAAAGAATAAAAGAATATGTACTCAAAATATGCATTTTATTGAAATAATAATTTAGGACACAAGCCTATTTCACAAATGGGGTCTTATTGCCTCTAGGCTTAAGGCAACAAGCATGTTTTGTATATTAATCTAGATTAGCCCTAAAAGTACAAGGATTTCTCCCACAATCTTATTATTTAAAGCTCTCCCAAGTACACAAGGGCTTGTAAACTTTGTTCTCTGATTCCCTCTTCGCTTTCGATTTCTTCAAGGGATCACAATTTTCTTGTCTCCATGATTGGATAATGGGTTCTCCACACTGGGTGTATCATCAATCTTGAAAACTCCCATCTTAAGAAGTCTCTCAACTACCTTTTTGAAGGCAGTATAATTCTCTATTGAATGCCCCGTTACTCCTGCGTGATAATCACATTGAACGTTGGAGTCATACCATTTAGGATATGGGGGTTGTAACGGATCACAGAGATAATATGGGGACACTACACGTGCCTCTAATAAAGTCTCATATAGCTCCTTATATGTCATTGGAATTGGTGTAAATTGAAGCTTTTGAATTTTGTCTAGGGCTCGATTCTTGTCTTGTCGACCCTTGTTGTCCAAACAGTAACCACTTTCGGTTGGCTAACAATGATGGCGCCTTTGAGTACCCTTTGTTGTATGTACTCGCATTATTCACCTCGTCATCTTTTTCCTAGGAGTGGACCTTTTAGTGGCTTCCCTGCTTCAATCTTGCCACCTCTTATGGCATTTTCAATCATCTCTCCTGCCATCACTATATCCGCAAAGCTTTTGGTGGTGCTTCCTATCATATGAGTAATGAATGGAGCCTTCAAGGTATTGATGAATAGCATTGTAGTCTCCTTTTCTAGGAGTGGTGGCTGAACTTGCATGGCGACCTCCCTCCATCTTTGCGCATACTGCCTGAAGCTTTCATTTGATTTCTTCTCCATGTTTTGCAAAGTGATTCTGTCAGGCATCATGTCCGTGACATGGTTGTATTGCTTCATGAAGGCTTGAGCTAAGTCTCTCCATGAGCTAATGTTAGCGCGGCTGAGTTGATTGTACCACCTAGACGTTGCCCCCACCAATCTGTCTTGGAAACAATGAATTAAAAGTTGATCATTGTTCACATAGCCCGTCATGCGTCTACAAAACATAGTGATGTGGGCTTCAGGGCAACTGGCCCCATTGTACTTCTCAAATTCCGGCATCTTGAATTTATGAGGAAGTACCAGATCCGGGACCAAACTCAAGTCCTTGGCATCAATACCGCGATGATGGTCAGCATTTTCCAAAGCCTGGAACTTTTCTTCCAACCCTCTACAGCGATCCTCCAACTTCCTTGAGGATTCAATTCTTAATCCCTCTCTGTCCAAATCCGGGATAACGGGATTGGCTGGGTTATCTCCTGGGTTAGATCCTGAGCCGACCTGGAAGTTTATGGGCAGTCTATTATCAGCTTGCCCCTGTTGAGGCATGATTGTGATAGGTGGCCTTTGGGGATACTCTTCAGGTTGTGGTGGGGTAAAACCCGGGGGATTGCCTTCGCTCTCTTCTCCAGTAATGGCCATGGGACTCTTTCCTTTTTCCAGCATCTCACTCATCATCTGGGTCATTTGGGCCATCATGTTCCTCTGTGCCTCCAACATGTGGCCCCTCATCTCTTGTTGGAGTTTTGCCATTTGCTCTTGCATCTAGTCTTGCATATCTTTTTGGAATTGTTTCATTTTTTGATCTATTTTCTTCGATTTGGCGCGTGTACCGTAAGGATGTTCAGCTTCCAGATTTTTCTTTTCTCTCTTTCTCTCCTTTTTTTTCTGAAATAACTTCAACTAATTAATGTCTTTCTATAGATTTTAATGCATGTAATATGATGTAATGCAAATGCATGAAATGCGATACAAATGCATGGAATGAATGCAAAAAGAAAAAGAGGTGTTGATTATGAATTCAATTCTATTAGAAGAACTTTTCTAGAAAATACGTTTCTTTACATAAAACGGATTGCATATACGGCTTTGTCCTCATAGTCCAAGTGAAAACCAATCCTATTCTTCGTATCCGGAGGCTATGGTTGTATCCCGTGAACTTTCTCAATAGATGCCTCTTCTAGCTCCTTGTTGCTTGGTTCAGGCCGTACCTCTTCACTCGCTTATCCTCCGCGATGTTCATAAGTTTCTTTAAGAAAATTGAGACATGATGACTCTCGAATAATCCTTGTCGGCTTGAATCCTCGGGCAAAGTCTTGTATTCTTCTGCGGGCTATCAGCCCTCTCTCGTGTTTACCTGGACTATGTTCGAACGACCGTATTATAATCCACTTTATCAAGTAACACATTTCCTTATGACAAACTCCTCTATTTAGGAATCGAATATTAATCAACACCTCATTTCTATGATGATGCAATGCAATGCAATCAAAATAGGAGAAAACACGTTAGTACAAGAGAAATAAACAACACATAATGCTTGTCTGGGTAACCACTAGAGTTTGGTGTGGCTCTATCTAGGGTAGGTTCCTAGGTCTCTCTATATGTGGTTCGATTCTAAGGTAAGGGTACCCGAACCAGCAGATTCCTCAATCTTCACCCATTATAGGCTTCCATAGATCGAGTTCGGTTCGGGGGAATACATTTCCCTATGGCCATGCGGAGGTGAAAACCTCACGAAGACATAGGTACGGATGTATCCCGGAAGCAATCCACTAGCTCATGCGGAGGTGAAGACCTCACGAAGGCATAGTTTCTTACTCCCACTTAAGAGGGTGCGACCACAACGGTCATGCAATGCAATGTGCGCAAGAAAACAACAAACACATGCAACAAAAGGATCGTAATTTTCAAATCAAACTTTTAAATTTTCAAATTGAATTTTGAAATTTTCGACATCGGACAGAAAATAATCAATTTACTACCGACTCTCTTTATGTCCCCAAAAAGTCGCTAAGTCATCAAAACCATTTTTTTGAAAAAACGGATCGACTTTACTTTTAGAAATAAAAATGAAAAATGGGAGTCGCCACCAATCTTTTTTGATGAGGTGTGATCGGGTCACCTCGTAACTCGGTCATTTTAATAATAAATTCAATTTATTAAAACAACAGTTTTTGTCTACGAAATTTAGAAAACGGATTCGGGAGTCGGTTACGTGCGAGGAAGGGTTAGCACCATCGTCACGCCCAAACTTGGTACCTAATTGATTATTTAATGTCTCAATGTCGAAAATTAGAAAAGATTTTAAAATACGAATCCTTTAGAAAATGTTTGAATAATTCGAATCGGATATCGAAATTCTCTTGTTCCGAAAAGATGAAATACCACATCCAGCACGTTAGGACACGATGTTTCAATTTTCGATACCAAGATCATTTCATGATTTCCAAAATTCATGCATTGCAATTTTAAAAGGGTATTCCACTGTTTGGCCAAACAAAAAAAAACCGAAACCCAGCACGATTGGGCACGATTCCTCGAATTTCCAAACATGAAATATTGCCCTATTTAAGAAAACACGGTCAAAATCTTAAAAGGTTATTTAATCATTTGAACGAACGGAAAATCGAAACCCAGCACGATTGGGCACGATTCCTCGAACTTCCAAACACGAAACATTGCCTTGTTTAAAAATCTTTTTTACAAGTTTGGGTAAAAAGGTGGTAAAAAGAATAGTCGATGTAATCTTTAAAACAGAAAATTAGTCAACGCGTAAAAATGGTTCTACTTAGTAACTAGTAGTAATGTAGACATGATAATAATAAAGAATGATGAAATAAATATAATAGGAAGGAAAAAGATTAAAATAAACGATAGCATTAATAATGAAAAATGATAAATAATGGTAATGATAATAGTAATAATAATAGCAACAATAATAATAATAATGCGAAAATAATAATAAAATAAGGGAATAATCATAATAAGGAAGTTAGTTAAAAATAATAATGGTAATTAATTATTAATAATAATAGTATAGCATAATAATAATAATAATAGTAATAGTAATAATAATACTAGAATATATAATTATAATAATAGTAAAAATAATGGCAACAGAAATAAATAAAAATGATAATACGAATAATAGTAATAACAAATAATGGTAAAAAAATAAAAATAAATAAAATAATTGTAATAATAAAAATAAAAATAAAATAAAATAAAATAATGGTAATGATAATCATAAAATAATAATAGTAATAAAAATAAAAATAATAAAAATAATAAATAGTAATAATAAATATGATAGTAAATAGTAATAATAATAATAATAATAATAACGGTAGTGATAATAATAATAATAATAATAAAAACAAAAAGGACTGAATCGAATTAAAACAAGATATATGGGGTAAATTCGAAATAAAGGAAAGGAGAAGGACCAAATTGTAACGCGCGAAATAAGTGGAGGGACCAAAAGTGAAATATTCCCTCCCATCCCAAAACATGCAGTATCAAGGAGGTCCAAATTGAACTTAAAACAGAACTCTGGGGCAAAATTAAAAATAAAGAAACTTAATTGCGAAATGGTGAAAAAGCGGAAGGACCAATAGGGAAATAATCCCCTAAAGCCAAAACGCGCGGATCCTCCCTGGCGGGTCGGGTCAAAGTGCGGGTCTAAGGCTTTGAACGGCGTCGTTTTGCGTCTGGACAAAATGAATCAAAACGACGCCGTTTTGATTTATTATATAAACAAAAGATATGTCAAAAAAAAATCATTTGGCTTTTGTTTCTGAAAAAAAAAACTTGAAACCCTAAAAAACTCTTCTCCCCCCATGCGATTTCCGGTGAAACTCCGGCCAGGATTCCGGCGCCGGGCCACCGCCGGCGACCGCCGTACGCGGTGGCCGGAAAGGCGAAAAGTCGCCTTTTGAGTCTCGTTTTAAGGCATATCCGAAAGCCAAGCCCTCCTAACCAAGAAAGCCGGAAGAAAATGGCTTTTCGACCCTCTTTCGAGTCCGATCTCGTGATGTCGAAGGGCCCTCCGACGACGGAAATGTGAATCGAATCAGGTATATTTTCCTTCCCTTTCTCTTTATTATTTTTTGTTTGTAAAAATTTAAAAGAAAACAAAAAAAAATCAATGAAAAATAAAAGGGTAACAGTATATAAAAACATAAAGCTAAAAACGGAAATCACCTCTAATATTCAAAACTGTTCTATATTGAATATTTCTGAGTTTTTATTTATTTCCCAAAAAATCCCCCCTAGTATTACATTGTTTTCGGGCTTATATAGCCGAAAAGATATTACAAGTTTATTAATACTGCTATTGCTTGTGTTGTTTCTTGCTATGTTTTCTGCCTATTTCGCGTTTGTTTGCAGGTCTATAGGGGCGGATTCTTTGGCTTTTGGCCGTTTTGGTGCAACGACGGTGAAGGTGGTCAGAGGGCCTCGGGACGAGGCGCGGGAACGGCGCTCGAGGGAGGGCTGCGGCGCGCTTAGGGCACTAGGGTTGCTGAATGGCTGAAATTTTTTTTAGGTTTTAGGCCATGTGGGCCTTAGGTTAGGGATAATGTAATTTGGGCTTTGTGCTGTTTTTGGTTTGGGTTTGGGCCTATTCGGGTTTGTGTTTTATTTGTTTGTTTTTGTTTGTCTGATTTGAATGTATTGGGCCCGGGTAATAATTGGGCCTTACAATCTTAATAAAAAATATATATATTTATAATGGAAAACTATTGAAATCTTCCGGGTTTGAAAAAAATAAAAAAATATTTAAAATACTCACTTACCTTTAAGGTTTGCTGAAAATCTACTAATTCGCTAAGGTTTATCTATAAAATGAATTTTTTTAAAAATAACTTTGCTTTTTATTAATTATTATATTATTTATTTCTGTTAAATCTAATTAGTTTTTTAAAAAAAACACCTTCTATAGTGTTCATCCATTAATTTAGTATAATGTCTCATCCATAATAATTTACGTTAATTACATTTTTTATTAATGGATAATACTATACTAAAAATATAGAATAATGTTTAATATAATTTAGTATTGAATTATCCATTGCAAAACAGGAACTGATGTAGTAAATTAATGGAAACTTTATATTAAATTATACTAAGTTATATTCAATATTAAGTTTTTTAAATTTTTTATTCGAACATATTATTAACATTTTTTGAATATTTTCTAATTTGGTAACAATTTTTTTTATTCAATTTGGTACCTGATCTTGACACTTTTTTGCCTAATTTGGTACCTAACTTTTTTTATCCAATTTGACGCCTAAATTTGTAAACTGTTATACAAATTACTCCAATATACTACTAGTGTTTTTTTTATGAGGAAGTAAAAAAATCAATGTATGACCGACATGTAGTAGCCAATATGAAATTTTATGTATTTTAAATGTTCAATTCCTTTTAATTTAAATTAATTTTTTAATTTAATATAATGAATTTTTTTTATTTTGAATTTTTAAGACTATTGTTTTTTTCTTCAATATCTGTTCCTTAAGCATACCTCAAAGCACAATTCTTGAACATGGATTTCCTATGATACTAATGAAAATTTTGCGGAATTGAGGGAGTTGTGAAGACCAGGACATGTTTTAAGCATGTGGTCCCTTTTGAATCATTCCCACCACTAACAGTCAAGGTAAAAGTAAAATTTGAGCATATTGTTTAGCAAAGCATAGGAAACCTCAAATAAATGTAACCATTCTTGCAATTAAATTCAACGTTATGTGTCACATGTTGGTCATACATTAACTATTTATGTCCTCTCATAAAAAATTAACCATTCCACATAGTGTTATGGAGTAATTTGTATAACATTTGATAAGTTTAAGCACCAAATTGGACAAAAAAAATTTAGGTACCAAATTAAAAAAAAGTGTCAAATTCAGTGCTAAATTAAATAAAAAAGCTTAATGACCAGATTAAAAAAAAAAACTTAAATACCAAGAAAAAAAATCAAATTGGAATAACAAATGTTATACTATCACTTCTAAAACCAATGATAAAGCTTTTCTACTTAAAAAAAGAAAAGAAAAATAAAATGAATGCAATTAGAAAATTTTAAAGAAAAATAATTTTGGTTTTACTTGGATAAAAAATCAAATTGCATACTAAATGGGGAGATTACATGAAACATTAATTCTTGCTAAAAGAATAAGTTTCTTCCTGAGTAGTCAAAATATTAATGCAAAGTTTAAAGGAACAGAAAAGAAAAAAGAAAGGCATTTAATATTTAAGCAACATTATCTAATATATCGTGAATATATCAACATGCTTAGAGAATTGCTAATTATCCTTTAAAAATATATTAAAAGGCAAAATATTCATTTAATACTCTAAAAATAAAATATTAGTCAAATAATAAATAAAATAAATAAATATTTTAACACTACTTATTTCATTAATTAATATTAAAAATTATATCACAAAAACAATACAATTATAATAATGTGAAAAACACAAATATTAGAATACGTGAAAATTAATATAATATGAATTATTAATGTATTAAAATTTATATAAATACAATTATAATTTATAGAAACATTTAAATCGACACATTTTAGTTTACAAATTCCAAATTCTCCAAAGTTCGATAATCAAGTTTTTTATTATATAAAGATTATTAGTGATTGAAGGGAAGGTTGAAGAGCCTTCCTTGAGGAACCTAAGCAACAGCAATACAAAGACATTTAATTGGGGATGCATTGGTAATCAACAGATGGCTCCCTTCCACAATTATTAAGTAAGATGGTGAGCGAAATTGGAAGGTTGATATCGATGATCCCCAACACATTACCTCTTAGCCCATTACAAATACAAAGGGCAGCTTCAAGATCAGCCAACCCTCGAATCAGAGGTTCGGTAGGCACACTACCGATCCCGGCATTGACTAAATTAACATTATCTAATTGCTTAACTGTTCAAAATATAATTCAAAGATAATTTTGTCCACAAAAAATTAATTCAAAGATAACAATTATTTATTTAAAAGAAACATATGAATTTCATAAGATTATGAAAGAGATAAATCTCAAAACTATACATTAAACTTGATAGATTGTACAATTTGATGTATGAACTTTGATTCGAAGCAATTATATTCATGTATCGTATTCTGCCTTTCCAATCTTATTTTATTGGAGGCTACACCAAGAATGGTTCCAAATCATACCAAGTTGTCATGGGTCTCTACCTCATTGTCTTATACTCATTTCCAATCAGTGATGTGTCAGTCTAGTTCACATTATAACTGTCCTACCAGAGGCTTCACAATGGTACAATTCTTATTACTTACTTACCCATATGTGATTATATTCCTAATTGACATTCTTTTCATTTCACAACTATACCTGCATTCTTACCAATCAATATTCTTCTCAACAGAATCATACATAGATAATCATAACACTGATCGTTTAGATGTCAGAGTCTTAAAAATTTATATAAAGAATGATCGAGCTTAGAAACTAACTATGACAACGATTGAGGCAAGCGCACCTATCGAACAATAGTATAGTTTAGTGGCAAGACCGGATTGTCGAACCCAAAGGAACTAAAAGTACTAATACTAACTTTTTTTTTTCTATTATTTAGCCTAAAAATTAAAGATTTGTTATTTAAACTAAAATTAACTAACTACTAAGCTAAAGATGCTAAGACAAAGAGAATGAATTGGGAAAATACTTGTGGGAAAAACCAATTGATTAAGACAATACCCGAGGAAGAATCCACCTAGACTTCACTTGTTATCTAACTCTGAACCAGACGATTTATTCACTTGACTTGATCCGTAGGATTCCCTAATGTATATTAATCCCTCTCTCGAGGCGACTAACGTCTAACCCTAGGTTGATTAATTGAAATCTCTTTCTAATTAAAACCCCTATAATTGCATTAACTCGATCTATGGACTCCCATATTAGGTTTGACTGTAACATCCTGGAAAGGGCCTATGCATTTTCGGTTTAATTGTACGAAGTAACATGTTTTATGTACTAAGAATAAATTTTGAACAATTTTGGAAACCTGAAAATGTATGGAAATGTTAAGTTAAAAAAATGGAAAGTGAACATTTTGGAAACTTGGAAATGGATGGAAATGATTTGGAAATGATTCAAAATAGGAAAGTGCACATTTAAAAACTTGGAAATGTAAGAAAATGTCAAGTTTACAGAGCCGAACGAAAATTTTTGAAACTTAGAAATGACTTAGAAATGTCGAGTTTTAAAGTTTAAAGAGGAAATTAAGGCAAGGTGGCCTTAAAAGAAAAAGTTTGTGAAATTTGACACACAAACAGACTTGGAAAAGTGGCTTTGAAGATGCCACTTGGGGCCTCTGGAAATGGTGCCACATGCAAGGTGTTGGGCACAGGTTCGAGTCACTTGGGAAGCAAATAAAAGAAGTTTTATTTTTGCTTCCGAAGCTCTGAGGTGGACGGCACAAGCCTTCTAGAAAGGAGGAGTTTTATTCTCTTTAATATTCGATTAATAAGGTGATAAATAAGGGATTTAATTTGGATTATTTTTGAAGAGATAATAAAGGATTATTCTCTAATTATTTTTAATTAATAGATAAAGCTATCAAATAAAGAAGAGTGGTGGCCAAGTAAGGGATTAGAGGAGTAGTTTCGGCTATAAAAGGAAGGAAATAGGGCTACTCATCAATTTTTCTTCCTCCTCCTCTCTCTCGCCGAATTTACGAGTGCTCTCCTCTTTTCTCTTCTCTTTTCTTTTGTCAAGCCGAATCTATAGTCCACCATTGCCAAAATTCTCAAGTTTCTTTTCCTTATTTTCGTGGAAACCAAATACCCCAAGAGAACCTCTAGTCGACTTCTCCATTAAATCCCAAAAGCCAAAAACTTTATCATCTAGTCATCAAGGCCGATTCTTTAAGGGGCTTTTTAACAAGGGTGCTACCGATTTCTTAAAAAGGGTAAGATCCAAAGTTTGGTTTCAATTCTTTTATATTTTAAACCTATCTAAAATTTAGGGACTAATCTCTATTATGGATTTTGGCCGAGTTATGGAAGGGTGTTTTCGGGATTTAAGAAATTGTCAACTACAAGAAGGTATCTTTCGGAACTTCTAAGATCTAAGGTAAGTTATGAATACCATTCGGCCATAAGCTATATTATTATGATTTAATGTTAGATTGGATCTAACATGGGTACATAGGGATTTCTGACAACAATAAAGAAGCAAGGATCCAATTCGGGATTTAAGATTTGGAAGGTAAGAACAAAGGTAAATTCGGCCAAGGCCTATTTTAGTAGTAGATCTATTATTATGTGTTTTAAGCCGAAAACTAACCGATTCAAGGGATTTAGTGACTAGCCGATTTCAAAGGGGAAAAATACGAGTTTACGAGATTTGATTAAATCATCAAATCGACACCAAGGTAAGCTTTAAGAATACAAATCCTACTAGGATTTGGTTTTCTAGCCGAATAGGCTTTGTGCTAAATAGTAAGTGATTAATCAATTGTAGGAACTTGAGATCTAAGGCGATGATCATCGATTTCGAGATTTCATGAAGTGGTTAAGCAAATCGTGTGTGTACCCCACACTATTTCTTAATATGTTTCATGGCTGTTTTATTAAAATATGTGATATTAAGAATATGAAAGTGGCTAGGGTACCATGTTATGGTACTAAGTACTCGTGCACGCGTTTCCTACTTCTACAAAGAATATGAAAAAGGTCATTAGTAACATGAGAATATGATAAGAATGTGAACTCACGGCATATTTATGCATATCATTATTATATGGGGCATATGGGTTTGTTTGAAAGGGGAAGTGAATGTGGTGACTTAAGACCACGAACACGGTGACCTAAGACCGTGATATCTGAAAGTGGTGACCTAAGACCTCGATGTCCCTGAAAGTGGTGACCTAAGACCACGATGTCTGAACGTGGCGACCTAAGACCACGAATGCGGTGACCTAAGACCGCGATATGGAGTGTAGCGGAAGGAGGGTCGACTTAGTAGTCCCCACGGTTATACGAGGTTGGTGCGGGGAGTGTAGCGGATGGCTTATTAGGTTTGGGTTTGGGAATGCATCATAATTTGTATGCTATGATATGAATGCGTAACATTTGTATGCCCGATTCTATTTTGATTTAGTGTTTGTGTACACATTGAGTCTGTTTGACTCACCCGTTTGGGAATATTTTTCGGTGATGATCGGTGATGGACCGGGACGGCGAGAACTTGTGGTGGCCATGCTCAACATGAAGTTTTTATTTTATGAACTACTATTTTTATTTAAGTACTTGAATTACTTGGAAATTATTTGATGTAATAAGGCCATAAGGCCATAGTTGAATTGTTTTCCATTTATTTCTATTTATTATGATTATGAGTTTTACCTATTAAAGTTTAAGTAAAATTTTTAATATAAAGAATTGAATACGTTTTCAACACAAGCCCAACCCAAACAATGTTTTTTTTCAAAATCGCACAAGTTTTCTCTAGGTAACGAAAGAATTTTGAAACCGGTTTACTTGAGGAACATACCAAATCTGGGCAAATCTCGTGGGCCGGGTTTGGGGTGTTTCATTGACCCTAATCCGGTAGATTTTTGTCACCCTATCTCTAGGCGCGCGAGCAACTCCGCTTAACTATGCTAGATCTACTCTTAGGCAGGGTCTATTCCTCCTCTACCTAAGCACATCAATACTTGAATCAATATCCTGAAATATAAAAGCAAGAATTAAGAACACATAATTAAGAACAAATCAAGTATTTATCATATAGTTCAGCAAACGATAACAAGATTCATCTTAGGTTTCATCCCCCTCAGGTATCTGAGGGGTTTAGTTCATAATTATAAAAGAGTACATCTCAGAAGAAAAGATAAAACAAAACATAAGAAAAACCCTAAAACCCCCTGAAGGAATTAAAGAGAAGATCCACCGTCTTGAGTATGACTCCGGCTTCTTGAGATGAATCAACTGGCTTTCTTCGTGTAAATTCCACAATTCTGACCTCTCTGGCTCGGCTCTTTGGCCTAGCTGGACGCCCTCGACAAAAAGCCCTGACAGAGGCCTTCTGTCGAACTCCCACCTTAAGTTGCCCTCTAGGGTGTTTATATAGGCTTTTAGATGCCTTACTTGGGCCGAAAGTATCCTAATCCGAGAGAAATTCTTCTTTGCCACGGCAGGGACACGCCCGTGGCACACGCCCGTGTGAATCGACTTCAGGCCGTGTTCGAGCCTGCTAAAAGGGCATGGTCATGTGGCTTGGGCCCAGGCCGTGTTGATTTCGTGTTTTGGCCCAATTTCCTCGTTTTCGGCCCGATTCTCGCTCTTTTCATTCTCCTATGCTCTCCTGAGTATAAAACATGAAATTAAAGGATTAGGAGCACCGAATTCCATAATTCAGGGTATAAATCATCCAAAAGTATGCTAAATGTGGGATTAAAATATGTTATTATTACAGTTTATCAAACACCTACTTCATCATTACTGTAAATGGCCCAATTTTCCCGGGCCCATAAAACCAAAAAAAAAAAACAAAGCAAACAGAAAATACAAAAAATAAACAAAATAATAAAAGTCCAAAACAGTCCCTTTTTACAGTTTTTTACAAACCCACAAATTAAATCCGAGCCCAAATACCCATACCCAACTAAGCCCAAATGCCCCTAACCCTAAGGCCCGAATGGTTTCAAAACTCAAAAACCCTAGAAGATTCTAGGAGCGTCGCTCGAGCAGCCAACAAGACCATCGCCGCAAGCCTCCAACCGTCACGCACCCCACGCGCGCGTGTGTTTAGCCCACCACGTCACCCCACTGCCGAGCCTCCGTACCTGCACCAAATGATGGACGAACAGCACAGAAAACAAAAAGAAAACAAAGAAAAATAGTTGTAATTTATTTTTATTTTTCATTTTTATTTCGATTTCGGCCTTTAAAAGGACCTAAACAAACCATTGTAAGGCCTACATTTTTTACACAATACGCACACAAAATCAATAGAGAAATCAGCCAAGGTTGATATATTTTCTTCTATTTTTATTTCTTTTATTTCGAAATAGTTCACACATAAAAGGATTTACTTTTTTTTCTTTCTTCTTTAACTGTATGTATATACATATTAAAATATATATAAAAAAGAAGAAAAACATACCTTTTGGAATTCTGGAATCGGGGAGCCAGAGAGAAAACCAACCCTTCCCCTTTTTGTTTTTTTTTTAAATCAAACAGCAAATGATTTTTTTAAAAAACAAATTTTGCTTTTATAGACTAGAGATACGACGTCGTTTAAGGCTAATTGCAATAGCTTCAAAACGGCGTCGTTTTGAGCTGGATCGGGTTGACCCAACTTGAACCCTCAGGATCCGCGCGTTTTTGCGATGAAGGGATATTTGCGCAATAAGCCCTCCCGCTTTTGTGGTGTGGTGCAATGTGGTCTCACATTTTTCTTTATTTTGTAATTCGGCCCCTTAATTTTCGCTTCTAATTCATTTGGGTTCGCACTGAAACGATGCGTTTTAAGGGTTTGGGCTAATTTCTCATTCAATCCCTTTTCTTTGCGCGTGTATTCCATCTGGGTCCTCCTATTGATTTAATGTTTAGCTTTTAGATTTTTAATTTTGTTTTAATTTTAATTTAGTCCTTAACTCTGTTTAAATTTTTATAAAATAGCCTGTTAATCTTATTATTATTTCAATTAAGTATTTTTTCTTAGTTTATAAAAATTATTCATCATTTATTTGTAGAAGTTGTTTAATAAACTATTTTGAACTCTTTTATTGATTTTACAATATTTTAATTTCGTTTTAAACTTGCATTTGTATATATTTTTATCGATTATATATGTTTGATTTCAAAATATTTCTTTTATATGTCACTTTGTCTTAATATTTTGTATAATATTTAACTTAAATACTCTTCTATATATATTACTAATTCATACATATATATATATATGTAATTTATATTAAAATCATCTTATTTCATATTTATTATTAATTTCACATTGTAAGAGCCCAATTTTGACCGGGCTTTAAAATAAACCAAATAAAAACTAGTGTTTTTAAATTGTCCATTTACAATTATGAAACCCATTAGCACCCGTAGCCCACTTACAACCTAAAACCAGACTACTCAAACCAATAGCCCAGAACCCAAACTAATACAGACCCAAGCCTAATTACCTACCCAAGCCCAATCTAAACCTTGGCCCAAATTGTAACACCCCAAACCCGGCCCAAACGCTACGACCGAATTTGGTTTGCTACAGAGAAAACAATTTGAGAACCATTTTAAAACCTTGTGTTTTCAAGTCTCTTGTTAAAAACCATACTTAGTGTTGCTTAGAAATATTTATTAAGTCGGGTTGTTTATGGATTGCAAATGTGCCCGATGGCATTTTTAAAACATTTTACGTTTGATTGGGAAAAACATGTGAATTCATTTTTAACATAATTAAATAGTTTAAACAAATATTCAAAGCATGTAACAATAATAAAATAATTCTAGGAGGCCTTATTACAACTTAATTAAAATAAACCAACATTAAATAAAATAAAACAAAGTCCAAGTTCGTCTAATTAAAATTTCCACCGCATGGCCACCTCGAGTCCATCCAAATCTCCATCTCCGCGATCTACCCATCTGCAAAATGTTAAGGGAAGGGTGAGTCACCAAGACTCAGTGTGTAAATCCCCACCCGGTAAATATATCTCATACACAATTCATTAATAAACATGCTCATGCAACCCAACTAGCCATCCATACTCCTTTTCTACCCCGTGTGGTCAAAACCACTGATGACTTAAAGTCACAATTTAAATGATGGGGCCAACCCATCGTGTGGTCAAAACCACTGATGACCATAGGTCACAATATATCAAATGTGGTCAAAACCACTGGTGGTACCAAACCACTGGGACTTAGTCGCAAATAATTAATCGTTGTGGTCAAAACCACTGATGACCATAGGTCACAAATAATCTGATGGGGCCAACCCATCTTGTGGTCAAAACCACTGACGACAGTCCATAGTTCATCCCCCTCCTCTCATCAATCCCACCATCACATGCTTACACATCAAATTTCATATATCATGTCATAGTATTAAACATCATGTGATGGCATGCAACCATATAAAAATTACAAGTTAGGGGACTTACCCGAAATCCATGATTATGCCACAAGCTAATCACAACCAAAAGATCTAAGGCAAATAATAATAGCATGTAAATTAATAAAGTGTGTATAGAGATCTTACACACCTGCTACTATCGTAATTCCTAGATCTCGAAACTCCGATCTACAACGCTAGATCTTGACCTCTCACGTCCTTTGAACCCTAACCCCTTACGATATGTACATCCTTTTCGCTTCCTACAATCGGCACTTATCCAAAATTAATAGCCTTCGGCTTTTCTTAATCATTAGGAGATCAATCTATTTCAAGTAGGCACTTACCACCACTTACCTCAAATCCGATTGACAGAGGCCGAGAGTTAGATCTACTGCTTGGAAGATCCCAAAATTCCCAATCAAACCGATTGAAAGGAGAGTCCTGATGAGTCCTTAGTGTTCGGCAAAGGTGCTTCCAAAGGGAGAAGGGAATTTTGGCACTCTAGAGAGGTATATTCGGCTTTCATGAAGGAAAAATAATGGAAGAAAAGGGGTGGTGAGAGTTTCGGTTTGAAAAGGGGTTTGAGAGAGTGGAGAAAATAAAAGAAAAAAAATAAGAAGGAGAAGGGTTAGGATTTTCGGCTCAACAAAGATGGAAAAACAAAATCAAGTGATCAATTGGTGTTTTTATAGGCCAATCGACACCCCCCCCTTTGAAGCTTGCCGTCCACTTCTCTTTGAAGTGTTTAAAATTTAACAACTTCCTTAATATATTCTAAGCCATTAGTTTAAATTTATTCAAAATAATTTGAATAATTTAAACACCTAAATTTTCTCCTTAGCAATTATCAAATAAAAACCAATTAAATTATTAATATTATCCTTTAATAATTAACAACTACTTTAATCCTTACGTCTTCAAATAATAATAAAATAGAAGAAGCCATGTGCTTAACAAATTCTTCCAGTCGAAATCAAAATTCAAAATGCTAAGCTTATCTTTTATCCATCTGCACCAATAAAATAACATAGCAATTATCCTCCTATCACCACTTTAAGAACAAATAAAATAATGATAATAATAATCCCATTTATCCAAATTAATTCTAAAAGAATTAAACAAGCATTTATCCTTCATCCAAATTGAAGCCCATGTGCAGACCATTTCGCCAACTTGCATGAAGAAAAAAAATAAAATCCCAATTGCAGCACCTTGGGTTCGAAACCAAGACCTCACTGCTGCAGCCCTTTCTTCTACGCCCCTAGCCACTTCTTCCAGCCCAACTTTCTTGCCAATTGACCCCACCATTTAATTATAAGACCTCTCCAGGCCATTTACCCAAAAATTAAAAAAAACAAAAAAAATGCCAAACGCTGCTTCAGCAGCTCGAACATGCGCCCAACAACCTCCAAGCCTCTAAGTAGCACACGCTAGCCACTTAGCCAACCCACTTTCATGTCAATAAGCCCTCCTAATTTAATTAAAAGGCCTTCCTAGGCCTGACGCCCAAAAACCCAAAAGGAAAAACATTTCCCCCTTGCTTCTTCCACGAATCGAACCCAAGGCCCCTAGCAAACTCTTAGGCGCCCCACGCCACTTGTACCAAAGTCTTTCTTATGCCACAATTTTCCAAATAAATTTCTTAAGTCCTCTAAAGCCAAGCTCCCCTTTTTAACCCCTAAAAACTAAAAATTTTCTAAGGCATCCCTTGCCTTCTAGGGTTCTCCAAACCCCTAAAAATTCCTCCAACAAGACCATAAGCACGCTTAACCACTCTCTGGTTATGCTCCAAACGCATAACCCCTAAACCGTGTGTTACAATTCTACCCCTAAAAATAATTTCGTCCTCGAAATTACTTACTATCGTTCTATCGTACATCCTTATCTCATCACACTACGCTCTCGGCTGCAAGACTCACGATCTTAAAGGGCTATCATACCTTCTAGACACATTACCTACGTTCATAATCCAAGTTCCATACACTTTACTAGCAACCTACGAGTGAATTAACGTAACTACAACCAAGACAATTGAGGGTATTTCGAAAATAAGAAACTTACCCGTTGTCATGTCTGGCACATCTTCCTCCTCGCGACGGCCAACTGCATAAACCAACCTTGGTTGCCTCGCCTCTGCACCTCTGACACCTCGACCACGCCCGTTACCATTATCATTACCTCTAGCCGCACCTCGACCCTCTGTGGTGGTCCTTCATTTCTAACCCGAGCACGCGGTTCGACCCTCCGGTTGATTCCTAGCGAACTTCCGAGACAATCCCTTACACGGTGATCGAACGATCCACACTCAAAGCACCTCGATTACCACTCCAACACTCACCCTTGTGAGGCTTGCCACACGAGCACATTGTGGCGGCCATTGAGTATTGGCGGCAGGCGAGCCTAGCGGTTTGATCCGACCCATCAAATTTCGTCCTCTTACTGTTCATTACCCGAGAACCTTGAAGGTTCCGAGCTCCTCTTATTCCAATTCCGTTCTTGGTTCCGCTTAACGGACTGTCTTACTCCTCAAAGCAACTTTAGACTTCTCCACAAGAACAAAGAAACTCTCGTTCTGTTGTGGAGCTATCATCATCCTCGCTCATCTCTCACCCATCCTCGAATCTAACACAGCGTTCATGCTCGGTACCCACAATACCACGAGCATACCTACTCAACCGAAGGAATTCGGCCTCATACTCCGCCACTGTCTTATTGCCTTGGACCAGGTTCAAGAAAGCCTTTATTTGTGCATCTACGTAGCTAGTTCCGATGTACTTCTTTTGATAGGTGGTTACGAAATACTCCCCAAGTCAAATCATCTGCTGTGTGCCCCATCTCGAACCGTAAGCCACCACCGATCGCTTCATCCTTTAGAAGGCGACAACGCCCTTTCGACTTTTCTTCCTCGGTCGGTCAAGATCATCCATGATCCTTTCGGTTGACTCTAGCGATGATTCTGCGCACTAGGTGCCACTCGACGACACTCCTCGGAATACCTCCGCTCCGTTAGATCGGAGTCGCTCGAGGACAGATTTCCGAGCTCCTACATTTCCACCAGCCCCGACCACCATCTCCAAGACTCGCAACACACGACTTGCGATACCGCCTCGCCACCGGTCCGATCCGGCTCCTCATTCTAAAAGTAGGAGGTGGTGGTGGCGATGGTACCTCATTTTCGAACCTTGTCCTGACCTGACGGGTTCAGACACCGTCATCCTACCCCTACCACGTCCACGGCGTCCACGTCCTCTAGAACTCATTCTATCTACCGCGCTTTTAATCTGATTAAGAAAAATTTTATGCGTTAGCATTTGTTTCACTTTATTACTCGCGAAGAAATTTTATGGATAAGGTTTAATCAGAGATTCTTTCGAGCAAACAATGTTCCAGTCTTCTTTCCTAGTTCACACAAAGAAGTTCATGCATCCATTCCTTAATACTTTCCATACCTATTCGCTCATCGGACATTTTTGCCCATTTCTATCCTAGGGGTATTTTCGTCTTTTTCCTACAGGGGTTTTTTTTTTCCGTAACTTTTCAGAACCAGAATATTTTGCTGATGATTTCCAAAGCTAAGTTGTTGAATATTTGTAAAATAGTTAAAATTTTTGGGCAAAACCATTGAATTAATATTTTATGGGTCGTGGCATTTTGGTAATTTTACTCCTAAGGGTATTTCTGTAATTTTTCACAAGTCAAGTTTTTCGAGAAAAAACGTTGTAAAAGTAATGTTCTAGGATTTGAGAAAGTTATTGCACAAGTTTTGAAAACATTAGAGTTTGTTGTTTCATTCTATTTCTAAAACAAGGCTAATTCCCTTTTTCGGGTTTTAATCATTGTGTTTAGCCTATGACCGAGCCCCTCCGGTCGTAGTGAACCAAAGCTACGCACCAGGCGAGTCAGTGAAGAGGAGGTGGGTCACGCGGACCGCTTAAATACCAAGCTCTCCTTTGAACCTTTCTGACATGCGCACGAGAGGTTACCACACCACCGAGCCCTCTCGAGTTAGGGTGAACCGAAGCTACGCACCGGGTAGGATACTGCGAAGAGGAGGTGAGTCACGAGGATCGCTTAAATACCGGCTCTTCCTGGATCCAATCCTGAACATGCGTCAGGGGGTTACCACACCCTAGCTCATTGACTAAGTCATAGGTTGGTTTAGTCCTTTAAGTCTTATGCTTCGTTTGTGTTTGAGTAATCTAACCTTAGGGTCCAAGTCCTATAAGTCTATCTACGTTCCATGCTTCCTACCCTTCTACAGAATATAATTCACCAAGAGGTTTAGATATACTTACCTGGGCGGATAGGTGCCGGAGCTCGGGCCATGCTGTTCAAAAACCAAAAATCATTCCATAAGGCCTACCAAAAACATTTTTGGGCCTTGGGCCCTGACAATGAGCTTTGAACTGGGCTCTGATACCATTTTGTAACACCCCAAACCCGGCCCAAACGCTACGACCGAATTTGGTTTGCTACAGAGAAAACAATTTGAGAACCATTTTAAAACCTTGTGTTTTCAAGTCTCTTGTTAAAAACCATACTTAGTGTTGCTAAGAAATATTTATTAAGTCGGGTTGTTTATGGATTGCAAATGTGCCCGATGGCATTTTTAAAACATTTTACGTTTGATTGGGAAAAACATGTGAATTCATTTTTAACATAATTAAATAGTTTAAACAAATATTCAAAGCATGTAACAATAATAAAATAATTCTAGGAGGCCTTATTACAACTTAATTAAAATAAACCAACATTAAATAAAATAAAACAAAGTCCAAGTTCGTCTAATTAAAATTTCCACTGCATGGCCACCTCGAGTCCATCCAGCTCCATCTCCGCGATCTACCCATCTGCAAAATGTTAAGGGAAGGTGGTGAGTCACCAAGACTCAGTGTGTAAATCCCCACCCGAAAATATATCTCATACACAATTCATTAATAAACATGCTCATGCAACCCAACTAGCCATCCATACTCCTTTTCTACCCCGTGTGGTCAAAACCACTTGATGACTTAAAGTCACAATTTAAATGATGGGGCCAACCCATCGTGTGGTCAAAACCACCGATGACCATAGGTCACAATATATCAAATGTGGTCAAAACCACTGGTGGTACCAAACCACTGGGACTTAGTCGCAAATAATTAATCGTTGTGGTCAAACCACTTGATGACCATAGGTCACAAATAATCTGATGGGGCCAACCCATCTTGTGGTCAAAACCACGGCGACGATCCATAGTTCATCCCCTCCTCTCTCATCAATCCCACCATCACATGCTTACACATCAAATTTCATATATCATGTCATAGTATTAAACATCATGTGATGGCATGCAACCATATAAAAATTACAAGTTAGGGGACTTACCCGAAATCCATGATTATGCCACAAGCTAATCACAACCAAAAGATCTAAGGCAAATAATAATAGCATGTAAATTAATAAAGTGTGTATAGAGATCTTACACACACTGCTACTATCGTAATTCCTAGATCTCGAAACTCCGATCTACAACGCTAGATCTTGACCTCTCACGTCCTTTGAACCCTAACCCCACTACGATATGTACATCCTTTTCGCTTCCCTACAATCGGCACTTATCCAAAATTAATAGCCTTCGGCTTTTCTTAATCATTAGGAGATCAATCTATTTCAAGTAGGCACTTACCACCACTTACCTCAAATCCGATTGACAGAGACTGGAGAGTTAGATCTACTGCTTGGAAGATCCCAAAATTCCCACTGAAACCGATTGAAAGGAGAGTCCTGATGAGTCCTTAGTGTTCGGCAAAGGTGCTTCCAAAGGGGAGAAGGGAATTTTGGCACTCTAGAGAGGTATATTCGGCTTTCATGAAGGAAAAATAATGGAAGAAAAGGGGTGGTGAGAGTTTCGGTTTGAAAAGGGGTTTGAGAGAGTGGAGAAAATAAAAGAAAAAAAATAAGAAGGAGAAGGGTTAGGATTTTCGGCTCAACAAAGATGGAAAAACAAAATCAAGTGATCAATTGGTGTTTTTATAGGCCAATCGACACCCCCCCCCTTTGAAGCTTGCCGTCCACTTCTCTTTGAAGTGTTTAAAATTTAACAACTTCCTTAATATATTCTAAGCCATTAGTTTAAATTTATTCAAAATAATTTGAATAATTTAAACACCTAAAGTTTCTCCTTAGCAATTATCAAATAAAAACCAATTAAATTATTAATATTATCCTTTAATAATTAACAACTACTTTAATCCTTACGTCTTCAAATAATAATAAAATAGAAGAAGCCATGTGCTTAACAAATTCTTCCAGTCGAAATCAAAATTCAAAATGCTAAGCTTATCTTTTATCCATCTGCACCAATAAAATAACATAGCAATTATCCTCCTATCACCACTTTAAGAACAAATAAAATAATGATAATAATAATCCCATTTATCCAGCCGAATTCTAAAAGAATTAAACAAGCATTTATCCTTCATCCAAATTGAAGCCCATGTGCAGACCATTTCGCCAACTTGCATGAAGAAAAAAAAATAAAATCCCAATTGCAGCACCTTGGGTTCGAAACCAAGACCTCACTGCTGCAGCCCTTTCTTCTACGCCCCTAGCCACTTCTTCCAGCCCAACTTTCTTGCCAATTGACCCCACCATTTAATTATAAGACCTCTCCAGGCCATTTACCCAAAAATTAAAAAAAAAAAAAAAATGCCAAACGCTGCTTCAGCAGCTCGAACATGCGCCCAACAACCTCCAAGCCTCTAAGTAGCACACGCTAGCCACTTAGCCAACCCACTTTCATGTCAATAAGCCCTCCTAATTTAATTAAAAGGCCTTCCTAGGCTCCGCCCAAAAACCCAAAAGGAAAAACATTTCCCCCTTGCTTCTTCCACGAATCGAACCCAAGGCCCCTAGCAAACTCTTAGGCGCCCCACGCCACTTGTACCAAAGTCTTTCTTATGCCACAATTTTCCAAATAAATTTCTTAAGTCCTCTAAAGCCAAGCTCCCCTTTTTAACCCCTAAAAACTAAAAATTTTCTAAGGCATCCCTTGCCTTCTAGGGTTCTCCAAACCCCTAAAAATTCCTCCAACAAGACCATAAGCCTGCCAACCACTCGGGTTATGCTCCAAACGCATAACCCCTAAACCAGGGTGTTACACAAATGGCCCAGTTGGTTTGCGGACGCAGGAAACCCTAGGTTTCCACTGCGCCGTAACACCCCAGCCTCGCGCTGCAAGTTTCGCCTTAGCACTCCGCAGCCACCGACGCTCATCAGACCGCAATTCGCGCAAATAAAGCCCTATCACCACCGCTCTCTTCGTCGTCAACATGCAAAAAAATGGAAGGAACAGATAGCAACAGATATGCCAGAATATATTTCCTTTTTCATTTTTTTTCTTTCGGGTTATAAAAACCCATCTGTAAGCAAAGAGAAAGAGGGGGGGAATACGAATAGAGGGAGATAGAGAGGAAAATATACATTGAATACAAAGAGCAACGAACATCAATAAAAAATCCGATTCAAAAGTTCAGAGGTTTATTACCTTTCGTTTCGCATTCCTGTTTCTTTCACTTTTTTTTTCTTCTATTTTATTTACAAGTCGATTTTAAAATAAAATAGAAAAAGGGAAAAATACTTACGTTTTTAGGGTTTCGGCCACCGCGAGTAGTGGCCGACGACGGTGGCGCCATTGCCGGCGAAATATACTTTGGAGCCTTGCTTTAAATCGCAAGGGAGAGAGAAGGGAAAGAAAAGTTTTTGTTTTTTTTTTTTTTTTTGAAAAAGGAAGGAAAATGAATTTTTGTTAAAAAATTTTACTTATATAGGAAGGGTGAAACGACGTCGTTCAACCCTAGGCCATTTAACACTGAAACGGTGTCGTTTTGAGGTGGGTCGATGACCACCCGATCCACACAGGTCCGCGTGTTTTATTTAAAAATGGGATATTTGCGCATCGTGGCCCTTCCGCATTTTTGGTTCTTTTAAATTAAGATTTCCTTTATTTTTATTTTACCCTTAAGTTTTGTTCTGTTTTTATTTGGTCTGATCGAGCGCGCGCTTTTGGAGAGCGTGGGATATTTTCCCTCTTAGCCCCTTTTGGTTATTCGTGTATTCCAATTGAATCCTCCTTTTGTTTTTATTTCTGATTTTACCCCAAAATTTTATTTTTAAGTTAAATTTAGTCCTTTTTTTTATTTTTGTCATTATTTTGTTATTATTTTTTATATCATTCTTGTCATTGTATTTGTTTTTATTACTTTTAATATTACTAACGTTATTATTTTTATTATTCTATTACTATTATTTTTTATTATTAATATTATCTTTATTTTTTCACTATTATTATTTATTATTATTAATTTTAATATCATTACTATTATTTTATTATTAATATTATTTTTATTTTTAATATCATTTTATTATTATTTTATTACTAATATTATTACTACTATTTTCTTTATTATTTTTATTTCTGCTTTTACTAATATTATTTTTATTATATATATTTTAAGTTCTTTTTATATATTGTTATACATATTAATTACTTTACAAAATTATCATTTTTTTATTATAATATTTATTTAATGATTAGAATATATTGTCAATTTAT
Organism: Gossypium sturtianum; assembly: GCA_025698515.1. Taxonomy (NCBI): domain Eukaryota; kingdom Viridiplantae; phylum Streptophyta; class Magnoliopsida; order Malvales; family Malvaceae; genus Gossypium; species Gossypium sturtianum. Next base: position 21,584,018 of record CM046947.1, read on the forward strand.
TGGTTTCTCATAATTGATCTTATTTATAGAACTTTGCATCTATTTCTTGAATTCTTATGCTTACTATGGATTTTAAAATCGTTATTGCATACTTTATAATTTGTATTTATTTATTTATTATTTCACGATTGCTCTTAATATTTACGTTTGATAATGTATAAATGTAATATTGTTACCTGGATTATTATGAAAATACATTTTTTGCAAAATTATTATATTTCATTCAAAGGTTTTTAAAATAAGGCAATGTTTAGGTATTTAGAAATTCGAGAAATAGTGCCCAATCGTGCTGGGTTGCGATTTTCCGTTTGGCTAAATAACTAAATATCCTTTTAATAAGTTTTATAAATTATGAGATGATCTTAGTTACGAGAGTTTAAAAATATCATGTCCAATCGTGCTGGATGTGATATTTATATTCTTTCGGATCGAAGAATTCTCAAATTTTAAATCAAAATTGCTCGAAGTTTTTATAAATTATGAGATGATCTTAGTTACGAGGGTTTAAAAATACCATGTCCAATCGTGCTGGATGTGATGTTTACATTCTTTCGGATCGAAGAACTCTCAAATTTTAAATCAAAATTGCTCGAAGTTTTGTAAATTATGAGATGTTCTTAGTTACGATGGTTTAAAAATATCGTGTCCAATTGTGCTGGATGTGATGTTTATATCCTTTCGGATCGAAGAACTCTCAAATTTTAAATCAAATTGCTCGAAGTTTTTTAGAAATCATAATTTTAAATACTTTTAAATTTCAAACATTTGGACATGATTTTATCGATTAGGTACCAATTTTTGGGCGTTATGAGGATGCTAACCCTTCCTCATACGTAACCGACTCCCGAACCCGTTTTCTTGTTTTTCGCGGACCAAAATTAAATGTTTTAAATAAAATGTTTTAAAAGGTGATCCAATCACACCTAAGTAAAAAATGATTGGTGGCGACTCCGTTTTTGTTTTTCAAGTCGATCCCCGTTTTTTAAAACCCGATTTTAAAATGGTTTCGACAGCTTGGCGACTCCGCTGGGGACCAATAAGAGAGTCAAGCCGTAAAATCGATAGTTTCATGTCCTCGTGTTTGAATTTAAAAATCTGATTTAAAAATTATGATCTTTTTTTATTGCATGTGGTTCTGAATATATTTCTTTGCATTGCACTGCATGACCGTTGTGGTCACACCCTTAAGTGGGAGCGAGAAGCTATGCCTTCGTGAGGTTTTCACCTCCGGATGGGCTAGTGGATTGCTTCCGGAATACATCTGTACCTATGTCTTCGTGAAGTTTTCACTTCCGCATGGCCATAGGGAAATGTATTCCCCTGAACTAAACTCGGTCCATATGAGCCTATAATGGGTGAGGATCGAGGAATCTGCTGGTTTGGGTACCTCAACTTTAGAACTAAACAGCATATAGTGAACCCTAAGAACCCACCTTAGGTAAAACTATGTCAAACCTTAGTGGTCACCCAAATAGGTGTTTGATTATTTTACTTGCTTTATATTCCATGGCACTAACTTGTTGTGTTTTATTCTTTTGTGCATATCATTTCATACTTTAAGAGGTATCGATTCACGGTCAGTTTCTAAGTTAGAAAGCTGGTTATGGAGAACGAATTCCTTGATAAAGTGGAAGACAATGCAGTCGTTAGTATATGTTCAGAGCTAAGACAATTAGAGAAGGAAGGGTATGGATTTGTTTGAGCAAGAGGGAAATAGGGCAGCACTAGAATCCCTGCTACCTGTGCTTCCTGATGTTGTTCTGATCAAAGCAGTATCGGATGCGAAGAAGATTGTATGACACCCTGTGGCAAGGTGTGGTGTTGGAACTAAAGGGTAGAAGGTAACTATACTTACCAATCACTTCAAAGTGAGTGTGGGAAGTACAGATGGACACTTCTACCATTACATCGTTTCTCTTTCATATGAAGATAGTCACCTAAGTGGACGGATGTATTCTGCTAAGCACCAAGGTTAAGAGTAGGCAATAGTGAAGATTTCTTTCCAAGGAATGGATGTTGGAATTTTAATAACAAGAAATTGGTGGAGCTATCTAGGATTGAAGGATGGGCTGTTGTGAACTTCTCGGCTCCTTGTTGTGATCTAAACAACATGCAAGGGATTTGATTCGTTGTGGAGAAATGAAAGGAATTTGTATTGATCCCCTATTTGATATAGAATAGACGCTTTTCACCTATAGTTAGAGTTGAAAAAATGTTTGAGATCCGCGGTCCCTTCTTTGAAAAACTCTGATCTTTAGGGGCCATGGAAGCGGAAGAATCAGGTATAGTAACTCAGTGCATGGCACCAGCTTGGGTGTATGATCAATACTTTACAAATGTTCTTCTGAAGATCAATGCTAAGCTTGGATGGTCTCTTCATCACCATCGAAGCCATAATTTTGCGATCGAGTCTGAACAAGATTGAGGAAATGAAGGAAAAGATTGGAGAGTTAGAATCGGTATTGCACAACTGTGAGCTCCGGATCGAGTTTCGTGAAACAAGAGAATGGCGCTTAAAGGAAGAGCTTCATCATTCCCATGACCAAGTTAGAAGTCAGGATCACCTCACAGGTGAAGCAATAGTCTAGATTCGACTTGGGTAATATTGACGGACACATTGAGCACGAAGTATGAGCTATGGTCAGATCGTGGTCAAGAGTTGGCTTTGTTGTGTAGGAAAGTCAGAACATTGGAACTTAGGGCAAAAGCATATAGTAATCCGTTTTATGTAAAGGATTTTGTTTTCTAATAAAGTTTTCTAAAATGAAGTTGATCAGAATCGATGCCTCTTTGCATTCATGCATTTGCATTGCATTACATCATTTGCATTAGACTTTTATAAGAGGACCCTAATTAGGTAAAAATATTTCAGTTAACCTGGAAAATATGGAGCAAAGGTTGGAGAGAATAGAACAAATGCAAATACAGATGCACGGGAAATTGACCGAGATTCAACAAGAAATGCGGGAATTCCAAAAGAATGTGATTGGCCAGTTAACCCAGTTACTAGTCGAAAGATTTAAAAAGAGGAGTGGCCCAGCAGTCAACAGTATGGATGAGGAGGAAGACATCGTTTTCTCCCCAATAGGTTTTAACCCGATCGATAATCAAGCCAAACCGGTTACTCTGGTAGAAACAAAGGAAAGAGGAGAAGGGACCTCAAAAGCCCTGAAGAAGAAGGAAAAGAAAACGAATACTGCCGGTAGGTACAACAAGAGTCATTCAGAGCCGATTCGATGAAATCACCAAGGATGGTAGTTAGCGACAATCGAGGTTTCTCAAGGCAAAACTACGAAGGCTCCAATTTACGCCAATCCCCATGACGTATAAGGAGCTATATCAAAGTTTGTTTGACGCACACATGGTGTCTCCATTTTATCTAAAACCGTTTCAACCTCCATTCCCAAAATGGTATAACGAGAATGCCCAATGTGAGTACCACGCGTGAATAAAGGGCCACTCAATCAGAAACTGCAATACGTTTAAAAAGTTGGTCGAAAGGTTCATTAAAGTGGGAGTTGTGAAGTTCGATGATCCATCAAAACCTGATCACTTTAATGAGGTAGTGAATGCGGTAATTGAAGGAGGAGAGAAGAAAGTTGCTACTCCTTGAAGAAATCAAAGAGGGAATCAGAGAACGAACTTTCCAAACTTTTGTGTACTTGATAGTGTTTTGAATAATGAGATTGTGGAAGAAATCCCTGTACTTTTAGGGCTAATCTAGAGTAATGTTCAAAATATGCTTGTTTTCTTGAGCCTAGAGGCAACAAGAACTCTTTTGTGAAATAGGCTTATGTTCAAAATTTTATTTCAATAAAATGCATCTGTTTAAGCACTTATTCTTTTATTCTTTCTATTTTATACTGTACATTCTTTTTTAGAATATTCTTTCATTCTTTATTCATGACCATACCAATAATCATCCTTAGAATCATTTATTCTTTGGATTTGTTCGCCTTCATACTTAGGTATCCAGATATCAATGATGTGAGCAACGTTGTTACTGACTCCCTTTTTGAACGATATATGGGTCTAGGGGATCTCAGGACTTTGAAGATAACAGAGATTGTAACATGTCTTCTGATTTGTTAAAAATAGTAAAACAGACCTTACTCTACAACGGTCATTGGATATTGCGAGCCTAGAAAGGGGTAAAGATCGAAGCTTAGCTCACCACCAAAATAAGGCAAGACATCATTGAGTTGTTTTCAAGAATTCAAAGATGCTGTCACACAATAATATCAGGCCATGCCTTGGCTAATAAGAAGCAGGCTAAACAAAGAGAATCGGGCACTGTTGATTCACCATGGAAGGGGATTGCATCAGCCATACCGCAAATACGACAAGATTCATATACCTACTCCAGTTCTTCACAAATTTTCCATATGTGGGGCATGGGTGTGATGGGGGCCAATCTCGTCAAAAGCTTTTAGTCAATATTGACTCATCGGCATAATTATCGTTTACTTCACTAAGAGAGTGGAAGTAGCTTCATATGCCAATGTTACAAGATCGAAGTCATCAAATTCATCAAAAAAAAAAGAGATTAAGATGCTAGCAGAATGCCATAAAGGATCGTGTTTAAATAACTGTACAAATTCAAATTTTACAGTTTGTCCAAAGATCATACAGCATATCACAGTGCAACAAAAGTTGCCACAAAAAAAATGGCTAAGATTGGTAAAGATGGGCATAAGAAGCTATCACTACTCTCTATGAAACGTTGGCTAGGACCTTTGCTGGGGCAACACATTTCTCATCGGAATAGAAACAGTTTTGCCAATTGAACTTGATCGAAGAAGAGGTTAAAAGTTATCCATCACGGTCAGACGATGTGAGCTTACGACAAAAAGGTTCATCCAAGAGAATTCCACAAAGGGAACCTGATGTTGAAAAAATTTTCCTCTACAAAACGATTTTAGAGGAAAGCATATGCCAAACTGGGAAGGACTTATATAGGGCCTGTTCTAGAGGAGCGTTGATATTGACCAAGATGGATGGCGAAGACCTGCCCAATCCAGTGAATTTAGGTTTAGTCAAGGGATATTTTACCTGAAAGAGGAAAGACCAAGGTGAAAACCCGAAAAGGGCACCTCGAACAAAAAAAAAGAAAAAGAAAAAGGAGAGGCCGAAGCGAAAACCCGCAAAGGGCGTTTTGAGACCAAAGGGGATTTAAGTTGAAAACCCGAAAAGGGCAGCTCGAGTTTTGACCAAAAAATGGGGCATACAGTAGTCTTGCTACATTGGAATTAACAATGAGGAAGTATGTTACATCTTGGGGGCATCGACAAAGTACTCCGGGTCCCCTAAACATATATTGAGCTTGAAATGGTCCTCAAGAAGTTGGAACAAAGAAGCTCAGGCTGCGATATCTGGGGCACCTAGTTCTTTTCAAAGAAACACCCCAATTAATTTTATTCTATAGCTTTTGTTATATTTACTTTATTCTTTTTAAGATATACCAATCAATTTTCATTTATTGCCTTGGTTATCTTTGATTAACCTATTTGTTTCGAGCTATGCTCCTAACTAATTTCTTTTTTGTCCATTGCTGTAATCTTTTTCAAGCATTTTATATTGAAATAACAATTAATGGACTAATAACACTTTCATAAAAGGAGTTTCGCATATTAATCTAGAAGCTTCTAAATAATATGAGAATCTGAAATGACTATTGTTCGAAACTCACCAAGCCTAAGAAGTGAAAACATTGAAAAATGATTACCTCTTGATTCTTATGGGATAAGACAATTTCGTTGGTGATACTATATTGGCAAATGACGAATAAGGCCAATCTATGTGTAAAAAGAGATCATTGTCGGGGTACCCTGCATTCATGTAAATTTCAGACTCATACATCCGGTCATTACACTTAGGGAATGGTGTATGAGATTGAAAGTGATACAAGTTACGTACCTTTGAGTGGTAACAGAAAATATGAAAGAAACCAAATGTCATTCCTCTGAAGTTGCAGTAGGAGATACCAATTTCATGTCTCAAGATCCAAGCGGGGCTGACTCGGAAATTACATTGGGGCAAGCTGGTTGAGTAGAACATGGTTGATGAACACAAATGAAGAACAGATGGGTGATAACACCTAGAATAGGAATCATACTCATAACACTTTTGCATCATAACAAATCTCATTAGGAGCATTTGATTCATTCCAATCATTGCATCCTAATCCTTTAAAAGGAATCATTTTTCTTAACATGTTGCATCCATATCACTCATAACACATGAAACCGAGTCTACAGGATATGTCCTTCAGTAGACGGTGTAGCGATATCGGTGAAGTTTCAGATCTTATCTTCCTGAAGTTGCAGGAAGCAGATCAAAAGACTCTTTTAGTCTTATCTCTCTGAAGTTGCAGTAGAGCAGATTGAAGAAAGAATATATTATCTTCCTGAAGTTGTAGGAAGCAGATCGAAGACGTTTTAGTCTTATCTCCCTGAGGTTGAGTGGAGTACACTACAAACAGAAGATTTTATCTCCCTGAAGTTGCAGTGGAGCAAATCGAAAGCAGAAGATCTTATCTTCCTAAAGTTGTAGGAAGCAGATCGAAGACGTTTTAGTCTTATCTCCCTGAGGTTGCTGCGGAGTAGACTAAGAACAGAAGATTTTATCTCCCTGAAGTTGCAGTGGAGCAAATCGAACATAGAAGATCTTATTTTCCTAAAGTTGTAGGAAGCAGATCGAAGACATTTTAGTCTTATCTCCCTGATGTTGCAGCGGAGTAGACTAAAAACAGAAGATTTTATCTCCCTGAAGTTGCAGTGGAGCAAATCGAAAGTAGAAGATCTTATCTTTCTAAAGTTGTAAGAAGCAGATCGAAGACATTTTAGTCTTATCTCCCTGAGGTTGCAGCGGAGTAGACTACAAATGGAAGATTTTATCTCCCTGAAGTTGCAGTGGAGCAAATCGAAAACAGAAGATCTTATCTTCCTAAGGTTGTAGGAAGCAGATCGAAGATGTTTTAGTCTTATCTCCCGGTTGCAAATGGAGTAGACTAAAAAGAAAGATTTTATCTCCACTGAAGTTGCAGTGGAGCAAATCGGAAATGAGAAGATCTTATCTTCCTAAGGTTGTAGGAAGCGGATCGAAGATGTTTTAGTCTTATCTCCCTGAAGTTGCAAAGTGAGTAGACTAAAAAGCAAGATTTTATCTCCCCGAAGTTGCGATGGAGCAAATCGAAAATAGAAGATCTTATCTTCCTAAGGTTGTAGGAAGCGGATCGAAGATGTTTTAGTCTTATCTCCTGGTTGCGATGGAGTAGACTAAAAATGTAAAGATTTTATCTCCCGAAGTTGCGATGGAGCAAATCGAAAATAGAAGATCTTATCTTCCTAAAGTTGTAGGAAGCAGATTGAAGACGTTTTAGTCTTATCTCCCGAGGTTGCAAAGTGGAGTAGACTACAAGCGAAGATTTTATCTCCTGAAGTTGCAAAGTGGAGAAATCGAAAGCAGAAGATCTTATCTTTCTAAAGTTGTAGGAAGCAGATCGAAGACGTTTTAGTCTTATCTCCCTGAAGTTGCAGTGGAGTAGACTAAAGACAGAAGATTTTATCTCCCTGAAGTTGCAGTGGAGCAAATCGAGAGCAGAAGATCTTATCTTCCTAAAGTTGTAGGAAGCCGATCGAAGACGTTATAGTCTTATCTCCCTGAGGTTGCAGCGTAGTAGACTACAAACAGAAGATTTTATCTCCCTGAAGTTGCAGTGGAGCAAATCGAAAGCAGAAGATTTTATCTTCCTGAAGTTGCAGGAAGCAGATCAAAAGCACTTTTAATCTTATCTCCCTGAAGTTGCAGAGGAGTAGATTGAAGAAAGAGGATCTTATCTTCCTGAAGTTTCAGGAAGCAGATCCAAAGAAGTTTTAGTCTTATCTCCCTGAAGTTGCAGTGGAGTAGACTGAAGAAAGAAGATCTCATCTTCCTGAAGTTGCAGGAAGCAGATCAAAAAGAAGTCTTACTCTTATCTCCCTGAAGTTGTAGTGGAGTAGATTGAAGATAGAAGATCTTATCTTCCTGAAGTTGTAGGAAGCAGATCAAAGATATTAACCTATACCGTTGAAGTTGCAGTGAAGTTGGAATCATTTGAAGAAGACAAGGATCAAGAGGTCGAGGCTTGGCCAAAACCGGTCAAAATTGGTCCTTTTATAGTCTTTGCTCTATCCTCGTTACACGACAATGAGCAAAGAGGGGCAGCTGTAAGAGCCCAATTTTGACCGGGCTTTAAAATAAACCAAATAAAAACCAGTGTTTTTAAATTGTCCATTTACAATTATGAAACCCATTAACACCCGTAGCCCACTTACAACCTAAAACCAGACTACTCAAACCAATAGCCTAGAACCCAAACTAATACAGACCCAAGCCTAATTACCTACCCAGGCCCAATCTAAACCTTGGCCCAAATGGCCCAGTTGGTTTCCGGACGCAGGAAACCCTAGGTTTCCACTGCGCCACAACACCCCAGCCTCGCGCCGCAAGTTTCGCCTTAGCACTCCGCAGCCACCGACGCTCATCAGACCGCGATTCACGCGAATAAAGCCCTATCACCGCCGCTCTCTTCGTCGTCAACATGCAAAAAAATGGAAGGAACATATAGCAAAAGATATGCCAGAATATATTTCCTTTTTCATTTTTTTTCTTTCGGGTTATAAAAACCCATCTGTAAGCAAAGAGAAAGAGGGGGGAATATGAATAGAGGGAGATAGAGAGGAAAATATACATTGAATACAAAGAGCAACGAACAGCAATAAAAAATCCAATTCAAAAGTTCAGAGGTTTATTACCTTTCGTTTCACATTCCTGTTTCTTTCACTTTTTTTTTCTTCTATTTTATTTACAAGTCGATTTTAAATTAAAATATAAAAAGGGAAAAATACTTACGTTTTTAGGGTTTTGACCACACGCTCATGCGGTGGCAACGACAATGATGCCATGCAGCAAGAAATATATTGGAGCCTCGCCGAAAATCGCAAGGGAGAGAGAAGGGGAAAGAAAAGTTTTGTTTTTTTTTTTTTTTGAAGAAAAGGAAGGAAAATGAATTTTTGTTAAAAAAATTTTACTTATATAGGAAGGGTGAAACGACGTCGTTTCACCCTAGGCCATTTAACACTGAAACGATGTCGTTTTGAGGTGGGTCGGACTGACCCGACCCGATTCACCTGGGGCCCGCGTGTTTTATTTAAAAATGGGATATTTGCACATCAGGCCCTTTCGCATTTTTGGTTCTTTTAAATTAAGATTTCCTTTATTTTTGATTTTACCCTTAAGTTTTGTTCTGTTTTTGTTTTGGTCCTAATCGAAGCGCCGCGTTTTGGAGAGCGTGGGATATTTTCCCTCTTAGCCCCTTTTGGTTATTCGTGTATTCCAATTGAATCCTCCTTTTGTTTTTATTTCTGATTTTACCCCAAAATTTTATTTTTAAGTTAAATTTAGTCCTTTTTTTTATTTTTGTCATTATTTTGTTATTATTTTTTTATATCATTACTGTCATTGTATTTGTTTTTATTACTTTTAATATTACTAACGTTATTATTTTTATTATTCTATTACTATTATTTTTTATTATTAATATTATCTTTATTTTTTCACTATTATTATTTATTATTATTAATTTTAATATCATTACTATTATTTTATTATTAATATTATTTTTATTTTTAATATCATTTTATTATTATTTTATTACTAATATTATTACTACTATTTTCGTTATTATTTTTATTTCTGCTTTTACTAATATTATTTTTATTATATATATTTTAAGTTCTTTTTATATATTGTTATACATATTAATTACTTTACAAAATTATCATTTTTTTATTATAATATTTATTTAATGATTAGAATATATTGTCAATTTATTGGTTTCTCATAATTGATCTTATTTATAGAACTTTGTATCCATTTCTTGAATTCTTATGCTTACTATAGATTTTAAAATCGTTATTGCATACTTTATAATTTGTATTTATTTATTTATTATTTCACGATTGCTCTTAATATTTACGTTTGATAATGTATAAATGTAATATTGTTACATGGATTATTATGAAAATACATTTTTTTACAAAATTATTATATTTCATCCAAAAGTTTGGCAATGTTTAGGTATTTAGAAATTCGAGAAATAGTGCCCAATCGTGCTGGGTTGCGATTTTCCATTTGGCTAAATAACTAAATATCCTTTTAACAAGTTTTATAATTTATGAGATGATCTTAGTTACGAGAGTTTAAAAATATCATGTCCAATCGTGCTGGATGTGATGTTTATATTCTTTCGGATCGAAGAATTCTCAAACTTTAAATCAAAATTGCTCGAAGTTTTTATAAATTATGAGATGATCTTAGTTACGAAGGTTTAAAAATACCATGTTCAATCGTGCTGGATGTGATGTTTATATTCTTTCGGATCGAAGAACTCTCAAATTTTAAATCAAAATTGCTCGAAGTTTTGTAAATTATGAGATGTTCTTAGTTACGAGGGTTTAAAAATATCGTGTCCAATTGTGCTGGATGTGATGTTTATATCCTTTCGGATCGAAGAACTCTCAAATTTTAAATCAAATTGCTCGAAGTTTTTTAGAAATCATAATTTTAAATACTTTTAAATTTCAAACATTTGGACATGATTTTATCGATTAGGTACCAATTTTTGGGCGTTATAAGGATGCTAACCCTTCCTCATACGTAACCGACTCCCGAACCCGTTTTCTTGTTTTTCGCGGACCAAAATTAAATGTTTTAAATAAAACGTTTTAAAAGGTGATTCAATCACACCTAAGTAAAAAATGATTGGTGGCGACTCCATTTTTGTTTTTTAAGTCGATCTACGTTTTTCAAAACCCGAATTTAAAATGGTTTCGACACACATTATTTCGTATATGTACTTTATTTTAAATCTATCTATATATATATTATATTTTAAATCTATATATATAGATATAAATATACATAATTGCTCCTTTAAAAATATTATTTTAAATTATATTTTATTTATATCAAACATTTTTCTATAGTTTTTCACATATACATTATTTATTAAGCTTTTATTTTGGATAAGTATATTTGTTTTTAGATTATCTTGTATATTATACATTTTAAATTCCTTCTTATATAATAGTCATTTCATTTATAAATTATTATATTGATTGTAATTTATTTTCTAAATTGTTTCATAAATTGTTGATTTCGAACCTTTTAGTTATTTTAAATCCATTTGCTATCGTTTAAAATTTGTTTTGTATTAATTTATCTTGTAAATTTCGTAAGATTATTATATCTTTTCGTTTATTGATCTTGGATTGTTAAAATAGGTCTTTTGAAATGGAGTATGTCATAAAATAATTGCTATTGTGTATCGCTTGTATCATTACCTTTCATTTGCATAAGGTTGAGTTAATCTATTATTGTATGTTTGGCGCCATGCTTACGTTTCTCGGTATTGTTTTGTGATTCAAGTTCCAATGTACTTAAACTCTTATTAGAAGTTTTCATCCCGGGCATATCAAACAAATACATTTTGAGTCGATTTTAACATCGTTTATTTGAGAATTTTCTCCAAAATAAGGCAATATTTGCGTGCTTGGAAATTCGAAAAGTTGCGCCCTAACGTGCTGGGTGTCAATTTTCCGTTTAACCAAATTACCAAATATCCTTCTAATTGCGTGTTTTGAAAATTGAAAACGATCTCAGTATCGAGGTATAAATGTGTCATATCCTAATGTGTTGGATGTGGTGTTTTTATTCCTTTGGAACGAGCGAATATTGAGATTCAATTCAAAATTAATTAACATTCTTTAAAAAGAATCATACCTTAAACATTTTCAAGTTTTCAATGCAAGGACACTAGTTAATCGATTTGGTACCCGTTCTGGGGCGTACGAGGGTGCTAACCCTTCCCCGTGCGTAACCGAATCCCGAACCCTTTTTGTTATTTAATTTCGTAGACCAAATTTTTTACAAGGTGATCCAATCTCACCTAAACAAAAAAAGGTTGGTGGCGACTCTACTCCATTCCATATTTTTAAAGTCGATCCCCGTTTTTCAAACCGAAAAAAATGGTTTCGACAGCTTGGCGACTCCACTGGGGATGGTTGAGAGTCAGGCCATAGATTGATTAAGTTTTGTCCTTTTGATTGGAAACTTGGAAAATTGTTTTGAAAAATCACGTTTCTTTTAATCCATTTATTGATGTTATGATTAAAATCTCGTAGAATACTTTCGCATTGCATTGCATGACCGTTGTGGTTACACCTGTAAGTGGGAGTGAGAAACTATGCCTTCGTGAGGTTTTCACCTCCGCATGGGCTAGTGGACTGCTTTCGGAATACATCTGTACCTATGTGCTTCGTGAGATTTTCATCTCCGAATGGCCATAGGGAAATGTATTCCCCTGAACCGAACTCGATCCATATGAGCCTATAATGGGAGATGATTGAGGAATTTGATGGTTCAGGTACCCTCTCTTTAGAACCAAACCACATATAGTGAACCCTAAGAGCTAACCTGTAACATCCTAGGAAGGGCCTATGCATTTTTCAGATCAATTGTATGAAATGACAAGTCTTAAGTATTATGAATAAATTTTTGATACTTTTGGAAACCTAGAAATGAATGAAAATGGAAATGAAAATGAAAATGGAAATGAAAATGGAGATGGAAATGAAAATGGAAATGGAAATGGACATTTTGGAAACTTAGACATTTTGGAAACCTAAACATTTTTGGAAATGATCCAAAATGGAAACTTGAACATTTCGGGAAACTTGGATATAGAAGAGAAATAAAGGAGTTTTATTCACATAAATATGTGAATAATAAGAGATAAATAAAGGAGTTTTATTCACATAAATATGTGAATAATAAGAGATAAATAAAGGAGTTTTATTCACATAAATATGTGAATAATAAGAGATAAATAAAGGAGTTTTATTCACATAAATATGTGAATAATAAGAGATAAATAAAGGATTATTTTCTAATGAGATAATTGAGGAGATAATTGATGGATTAAAGGCTTTTATCTTTTAAATAAAAGAGATAATATTATCAAAAAGAGGAGTGGTGGCCAAGTAAAGGACTCCTAGGCTGATAACTTTGGCTATAAAAGGAGGACAGGAGGGCTACTCATCAACATTTGCTCCTCTTCCTCTCTGCCCAGAAATTCTCCTAGGCAAAACCCCTCTCTCTAGAATTTTCATTAAGCAAAAATCCCTCTCTTTTCTTCTATTTTCTTCTCCGTTCTCTTTGTTAAAATTTGAATCTTTGTGGATTCTAAGAAAGAGGCCATCATCCACAACATCAAAAGGGGATCTTTCGGAAATCTAAGGATCTAAGGTAAGGATTATAAATATAAATATGTGGTTAAAGATTATGATTCACGTTTTCAAAGTTAGATCTAATCTAACACGAAGTTATAGGATTTCAACAGGCTTATAAAGGAATCCTCTTGATTTGGAATCCCATCATAAGGTAAGGGATATTCGGCCAAGGCATAATTTGTTTAAGTGTTTTCCATTATTTCAAAACCAGAAATCCGACATGGTTACATACCTAGTATTAGCCGAGTTCAAGGAAGAGGAATTCTAGCAACTGTTGGGACTTGATTAAATCAATTCGGCAACTAGGTAAGTAATTCTACTTCTAGTAGGATTTGGTTTTAAGACCAAATAGGTTTATTTATATGTCTTAATTAATGGCTGAATATAGGAGTGAAAGATCTAGATCGGTAGATCGCTCTACGAAATTCATGGAAACTATTAAGCGAAAAAGGTGTGTACTCTTACTAACTTTCAATAAATTGCATGGCAATCATTAAATATATAAATATGTAACAAAGATGTGAATGTGGCTAAGCACCACAAATGTGGTAAGGAGTACCAGTGCACGTTTCCTACTTTTGATAGGATTGTGAATGTGATATATTTTGAACATGTGATTAGTAACATGAATGAAAATTAAGTATGTGAAATATGTTATGAAATAATTGGGGCATTCGGGATATTTGTGGAGGAAGAAAGTGAAGGTGATGACTACGGTCTCACCAACGTAAAGTGGTGACTACGGTCACATAAAGTGAAAAGTGGTAACTTCGGTTACATCCAGTGAATACAGTGTCTAATGACACAACATAAGTGGGCGATGAGCACGTCGACTGCAGCGACTGCCTTCGATGGTGTGTAGCGGATGGAGGGTCGACTTAGTAGTCCCCGCGGTTATGTGCGAGTTGGTGCGGGTGGTGTGTAGCGGATGGACAAATAGGTTTGGATTTGGGTTGCATCATCCTTTATTTTGTATGAACATGATATTGATATGACTTGTATGCCTGATTTGTTGGAAATTAGTACTATGTACACATTGAGTCTGTTGACTCACCCGTTGGGGGAATTATTTTTCGTGATGAGCGGTAATGGACCGGGTCGGCAGGAGCTAAAGGTGGCCATGCATCGCTTGAAGAAATTATTTGGAATTTGGACTTTATGAAATTTTAGTACTTTATTTTGGGTTTGAATGATGTAATAAGGCCATAAGGCCCAGTTGGATTTTCTTTATTCCTGTTTATTTTTATTTAAATATGATACGAATTATGTTTGATTAAAGATAAGTAAATTTATTTCTTTTAAAATAATAAACCCAAAAATTATTTTGTCACCTAATTTAAGTTAGATTTCAATTTATTAAATAGGTTTCAAATTAAGCCCAACCCAAAACAATTTTTTTAAATTACACAAATTTTCTCTAAGTCATTTAGAACATTGAAAACCGATTTATTTAAGGAACATACGGATCCGGTTCGTGCTCGTGGGCCGGGTGTGGGAGTGTTTCAGTTGGTATCATAGCCCAGTTTTAAAACTCTCGGCCTGTGGGCTCAGGCCAAAACTTTTTCAATTCGAGCCCAAATGAATTTCTTTGAAATAAGCAGGTTTTATGGCATGGCACCTAAGTCTCCGACCATGATCCACGGTAAGTACCTTTAACCATCCGTGTGATTATGTGAATTATGAATTGTAAAAGGGTAGAAAAGGCATGGAACGTAGAATAGTGTGATAGGAACTTGAACCCTAGGATTAGACTACTCAAACACTTGAAACTCATAAGACTTAATGAACTTAACAAACCTATGACTAAGTTATTAAGCTAGGGTGTGGCAACCCTCATGCGCATGTCTAGGATTGGACCCAAGAGCACGGTATTTAAGCGGTCCTAGTGACTCACCTCCTCTTCGCAGTATCCTACAGTGCGTAGCTTCGGTTCGCCCTAACTCGGAAGGCTCGGTGGTGTGGCAACCTGCTGTGCGCATGTCTAGAAAGGTCGGTGAGAGCTTGGTATTTAAGCGATCCAGCGTGACTCACCTCCTCTTCATTCGAATCCCGCACAGTGCGTAGCTTTGGTTCACCCTGACCAAGAGGGCTCGGTCATAGGCTAAACACAAAGAATAAAACCCGAAAGGGACTTAGCCGTTTTTCTTTTATAAAAAAAAAAAAAATACCCTTGGTTTATAAAATGACCAAACCACCCATAGTTTTAACAAAATTTCATTACTTTATCAAATGTTCAAAAAACCCTAATTTGTAAAATATCAAACTATCTTGATTTTGGAAAATTACAAAATTGCTCCTAACTTACAAAATTACCAAAACGACCCTGATTTCCAAAATTTTTACAATATCATTGCTTTGAAAAGTGTAACTCTCAAAGGAACCCTCAATGTTTTACAATCTTGGAAAATATCCCTAACTTAATAAATTTTACAAATTTACCCTGATTTTTGGAAATACCCCGAGATCAAAAATTACCGAAATACCCTAGATTTCAAAATTCTTCCAAAATTTCCCGGAACTTTAGAAGTACCAAAATACTTTCAATCAAAATCACCAGGAACTTTTTATTTTTGAAAATTACGAAAATGCCCCAGGTAGTGGAAAAGCAAAATAACGAAAACAACAACAAGAATTACAACGTTTCTTTGAATGAACGAAAGTTCATATTTGTTGATGGATGAATGAATGAATACAAGATCAGTATGCATGTATGAATACGAAAGAACCACTCTTAAACTCTTCTTCATAAGATATCATCGCGGGTAATAAGTGAAACAAGAATACTAATACATAAAATTCCTTAATCGGATCTAAATCGATAATGAGCTCAAGAGGACGTGGTCGTCGTGGAAGAGGTAGAGGAAGGATGATGATTAGATCGGGACAAGGTTACGACAATGAGATACCACCACCACCATCACCCCTACAATTTTGTCAATGTTGAGCGGCCCAGGCTCGGATGAGGAAGATGCCGTGTCGCAGTGTCTTTGCGAGTTTTGGAATTGGTGGTGGTGCAGAAACAATTCAGAAATCGTAAGTCCAGTGCTGAGCGCTCCGTGCTAATGGAGTGAAATGTTTAGAGGAGTATCGGGAGTGGCACCCAAAGATGGTGAAAGTCTTGGTTGGAAGCAATCGAGCGCATCATGGATGAGCTCGACTTGACCCCGAGGAGAAGTTGAAAGGGATGACGGCACCGCATACGCTGCGATGAAGCGTATCAATGGTGGTTAACCGTTCGGGACGGTGCCACGGCGGAAGATCGACACAGGAATATGCTAAGGAAGCATTTGGAAGAAGTATGTGGGAACCAGGTATATAGATGAGCAAAGGAAGGCTTTTAGGGGTTGGTACAAGGAAGTAAGTCATCACCGAATATGAAGCGGAATTCTTGAGGTTGAGCCGATATGCTCGAGGAGTAGTGGCGGCCGAGCATGAACAGCGTGTTCGTTTTGAGGACGGACTTAGGGACGATTTGAGACTTTTGATAGCACCGCATCGGGAGCGGGAATTCTCTGCCTTGGTGGAAAAGGCTAAAGTGGTGAGGAATTAAGGACGCCACCAAGCAGTGGGGACGAAAATAAGCCCAAAAGAGGTTTTGGGCCATCCGAAAAAGGCCACAAGAGGCTTAGAGTTGACAGCCACAAAGTCAACAGCCGGGTGATGCAGCCGGGCAATTTCGCCCTTGTGAACATTGTGGAAGGAAGCACGGGGAGAGTGTTGGAAAAAGGCGGGGACGATGTCTCAAGTGTGGGTCCAAGGACCATATGATTAAGGATTGCCCCAAGCTATTAGATGAGAGCCAACCAGCGACTCGCTCGGAATGCTAACCAGGTGGTAGAGGCGGACAAAGACCTCAAAGAGGTCGTGGGTCGGCCAACAGAGGTAGTGGTAGAGGCCGTGGAGCTCGGGGCCGAGGTGCGACTAACGCCAAGCAAGGCAACCGGGTTTGGTTTACGCGGTTCGCCGGAGGAAGAGGGAGAGCCTTGGACATGTTATAACCTGCAGACGTTCTTTATTCATGACAAACCCTATTTTGCTCTTATTGATGTGGGCTCAACTCATTCCTATGTTGCATGTAGTGTGGTTGAAACACTAGGCCTAGACTCTAAACTTTCGATGGCGGATAATCGTAGTAAGCCCTTTAGGCCAAGCGGTGAGGATAGATAGGATCTTTCTGAATGTACCCTAGAGATTCAGGGAGCGAACTTTGGGTGACTTAATGGAATTACCCTTCGGAGAGTTTGAGCTTATACTTGGAATGGATTGGCTAGTAGAGCATCGAGCCGTGTTGGATTGTGCGGCTAAACGTATGGAACTAAGAACCCGGAAGATGAGGTAGTAGTGATGATCGGAGAAAGGATGAACTACTTGTCTAACGTAGTTTAAACCTTTGAAGGCCGAGAAAATGGTTAAGAAAGGATGTAAGGCATTCTTAGCCTTCGTGAGTGCGTTAAGAGGAGAAGAGGAAGGTGTTAAGGAGTTAGAACAATAAGGGATTTTGAGGATGTATTTCCTGAGGAGTTGCAGGAATACCCCAGGATAGAGAAGTGGAATTTGGAATAGATTTGCTACGAGAACTGCTCCTGTGTCAATCGCTCCCTACCGAATGGCACCAAAGGAGTTAGTGGAGCTCAAGGCTCAAATCCAAGAGTTGTTGGATCGTGGGTTCATTCGACCCAGTGTGTCTCCGTGGGGAGCACCGGTCTCTTTGTGAAGAAGAAGGATGGAACTATGCGGATGTGCATAGATTATCGTCGATTGAACAAATCGACCATCAAGAACAAGTATCCTTTGCCAAGGATAGATGACTTGTTCGACCAACCGAAAAAGAAGCATTTGTGTTCTCAAAGATCGACTTAAGGTCGGGTATCATCAATCGAAAGTGAAGGAGGCGATATTCATAAGACCGCTTTTAGGACAAGGTACGGTCATTTTGAATTTGTGGTGATGCCGTTTGGGTTGACGAACGCACCGCGCGTTCATGGACTTGATGAATAGGGTTTTCCAACCCTACTTGGATAGATTCGTCGTGGTGTTCATCGACGATATTTTGGTGTATTCAAGACGGAGGAGGAGCACGATGAGCATCTCCGAGTTGTGTTAGAAGTGTTAAGGGAAAAGAAGCTTTATGCCAAATTCAGCAAGTGCGAATTTTGGCTCAAGGAAGTGGCGTTCCTAGGACATGTGGTATCCGCAGAAGGAATAAGAGTGGATCCTAGGAAGATCGAAGCAGTGTTGGATTGGAAATCACCTAGGTCGGTGGTGAAAATCGAAGTTTCTTAGGCTTGGCGAGCTATTACGAAAGGTTCGTGGAAGGATTCTCGTCAATAGCCGCACCTTTGACAAAGTTACTAAGGAAGGAAGTACCGTTTGTGTGGACGGATAAGCAACAGGAGAGCTTTGAAAAGCTTAAAAAGGTGCTGACAGAAGCTCCGGTGTTAATTCAGCCGGAGGCAGGTAAGGACTTCGTAGTATATTGTGATGCTTCGGACACAGGGTTAGGCTGTGTGCTAATGCAAGAAGGAAAGGTAGTCGCTTATGCATCTCGACAGTTAAGGCCGCATGAGGTGAACTACCCAACTCATGACTTGGAACTCGCGGCAGTGGTTTTCGCCCTCAAAGTTTGGAGGCACTACCTTTATGGAGAAAGGTCAGTAATTTACACGGACCAAAAAAGCCTTAAGTATTTGTTGACTCAGAAGGAGTTGAACTTGAGGCAACGAAGGTGGGTGGAGTTATTGAAAGATTATGACTGCTCGATAGAATACCATCCGGCAAGGCGAATGTGGTAGTGGCGGACGCCTAAGTAGGAAGGTTGTGTCGGATTTAAGGGCTTTGTTCGCTCACTTAAGTTTGTATGAAGACGGAAGCTTTGTTGGCGAGTTACAAGTCAAGCCAACTTTGGTGAAGGAGGTGAAAGAGGGACGGTTGGCGGATAAGGACTTAAGTACTAAGTTACAGCAAATGCGGCAAGGAGGATTAAAGGATTATGACGTCAATGATGAAGGAGTACTGTGCTACAAGGAAAAGGTTTGTATGCCGAGGGATAAGGAGTTGAGACAAAGGATTCTTCGGGAAGCGCATGGTAATCCTTATGCTATGCATCCCGAGGCATCAAGTCAGTATAGAGATCTAAGGGAACAATTTTGGTGGTCGGACACAAGCGAGAGGTGACCGAATTTGTGGGGAAATGTTTGACATGTCGCAAGTAAAGGTTTGAACACCAAGTCCCATCAGATTGCTTCAACCAATTGAGATTCCCCAATGGAAGTGGGAAAGAATTACCATGGACTTAGTTAGTGGGCTTCCTTACGCCCACTAAGAAGGACTCGGTATGGGTGATAGTGGACCGTTTGACCAAGTCCGCACATTTTATCCTGTGAGGATCGACTATTCCCTTCAAAAGTTAGCCAAGTTATATGTGGCGGAGATCGTGAGGCTACACGGGGTACCGATGTCGATCATCTCTCGATAGAGACCCAAGGTTTACGTCTCGATTTTGGAAAGCACTTCATCAAGCATTAGGCACTAAGCTAGACTTCACTACGGCTTTTCATCCACAATCGGACGGGCGATCAACAGGTTATACAAGTGTTGGAAGATATGCTAAGAGGTTTGTGTGATGGATTTCAGGAAGTTGGGAAGATTACTTGCCTCTAGATGAGTTCGCCTACAACAATAGCTATCGGGCAAGCATTCGGATGGCACCATACGAAGCATTGTATGGAAGGAAATGTAGAACACCAACTTGTTGGACCGAGTTAGGAGAACGCGTTTTGGGTCCAGAGTTAGTGGCGGAAACCGAGGAGAAGGTGGAATTAATTCGGGACACGGTTGAAAGAAGCTTATAGAGAGTGTCGTCGATCGCAGACCTTAAGAGGAAAGAAATTGAGTTTGAAGTAGGAGACCAAGTGTTTCTAAAGGTCTCACCTTGGAAGAAGGTTATGCGGTTCGATCGCAGAGGAAGCTAAGCCCAAGGTTTATAGGGCCCTATCAAGCAATCTTGAGGCGAGTTGGGCGATGAGCATACCAATTGGAGTTGCCACCGTGAGTTGCATCAAATGCACGACGTATTTCATGTGTCCATGCTACGTCGCTATCGATCGGATCCGTCTCATGTGGTACCCGTTGAAGAAGTGGAGTTAAGGCGGATCTATCCTACGAGGAGGAGCCGATTCGGATATTGGACGTGGCGTGAAAGCACTACTGAAAGAAGTCGGTGCCTTTAGTCAAGGTGTTATGGCGCAATCATGGATCGGAAGAAGCTTCGTGGGAGCCGGAGAGACAATGCGACAAAGAATACCCTCAATGTTTAGTTAGGAAATTTCGAGGACGAAATTTTATTTAAGAGGGTAGAATCAGTAACATCCTAGGAATGGCCTATGCATTTTTCAGATCAATTGTATGAAATGACAAGTCTTAAGTATTATGAATAAATTTTTGATACTTTTGGAAACCTAGAAATGAATGAAAATGAAAATGAAAATGAAAATGGAAATGAAAATGGAGATGGAAATGAAAATGGAAATGGAAATGGACATTTTGGAAACTTAGACATTTTTGGAAACCTAAACATTTTTGGAAATGATCCAAAAATGGAAACTTGAACATTTCGGGAAACTTGGATATAGGAGAGAAATAAAGGAGTTTTATTCACATAAATATGTGAATAATAAGAGATAAATAAAGGAGTTTTATTCACATAAATATTTGAATAATAAGAGATAAATAAAGGAGTTTTATTCACATAAATATGTGAATAATAAGAGATAAATAAAAGAGTTTTATTCACATAAATATGTGAATAATAAGAGATAAATAAAGGATTATTTTCTAATGAGATAATTGAGGAGATAATTGATGGATTAAAGGCTTTTATCTTTTAAATAAAAGAGATAATATTATCAAAAAGAGGAGTGGTGGCCAAGTAAAGGACTCCTAGGTGATAACTTTGGCTATAAAAGGAGGACAGGAGGGCTACTCATCAACATTTGCTCCTCTTCCTCTCTCGCCGAAATTCTCCTAGGCAAAACCCCTCTCTCTGTAGAATTTTCATTAAGCAAAAATCCTCTCTTTTTCTTCTATTTTCTTCTCCGTTCTCTTTGTTAAAATTTGAATCTTTGTGGATTCTAAGAAAGAGGCAATCATCCACAACATCAAAAGGGGATCTTTCGGAAATCTAAGGATCTAAGGTAAGGATTATAAATATAAATATGTGGTTAAAGATTATGATTCACGTTTTCAAAGTTAGATCTAATCTAACACGGTTATAGGATTTCAACAGGGCTTATAAAGGAATCCTCTTGATTTGGAATCCCATCATAAGGTAAGGGATATTCGGCCAAGGCATAATTTGTTTAAGTGTTTTCCATTATTTCAAAAACCGAAACTCGACATGGTTACATACCTAGTATTAGCCGAGTTCAAGGAAGAGGAATTCTAGCAACTGTTGGGACTTGATTAAATCAATTCGGCAACTAGGTAAGTAATTCTACTTCTAGTAGGATTTGGTTTTAAGACCAAATAGGTTTATTTATATGTCTTAATTAATGGCCGAATATAGGAGTGAAAGATCTAGATCGGTAGATCGCTCTACGGGAATTCACGGAAACTATTAAGCGAAAAAGGTGTGTACTCTTACTAACTTTCAATAAATTGCATGGCAATCATTAAATATATAAATATGTAACAGTATGTGAATGTGGCTAAGCACCACAAATGTGGTAAGGAGTACCAGTGCACGTTTCCTACTTTTGATAGGATTGTGAATGTGATATATTTTGAACATGTGATTAGTAACATGAATGAAAATTAAGTATGTGAAATATGTTATGAAATAATTGGGGCATTCGGGATATTTGTGGAGGAAGAAAGTGAAGGTGATGACTACGGTCTCACCAACGTAAAGTGGTGACTACGGTCACATAAAGTGAAAAGTGGTAACTTTCGGTTACATCCAGTGAATACAGATGTCTAATGACACAACATAAGTGGGCGATGAGCACGTCGATCGCAGCCGATCGCCTTCGATGGTGTGTAGCGGATGGAGGGTCGACTTAGTAGTCCCCGCGTGTACAAAGTTGGTACGGGTGGTGTGTAGCGGATGGACAAATAGGTTTGGATTTGGGTTGCATCATCCTTTATTTTGTATGAACATGATATTGATATGACTTGTATGCCCGATTTGTTGGAAATTAGTACTATGTACACATTGAGTCTGTTGACTCACCCTCGTTGGGGAATTATTTTTCAGTGATGAGCGATAATGGACCGGGTCTAGCGAGAGCTAAAGGTGGCCATGCATCGCTTGAAGAAATTATTTGGAATTTGGACTTTATGAAATTTTAGTACTTTATTTTGGGTTTGAATGATGTAATAAGGCCATAAGGCCCAGTTGGATTTTCTTTATTCCTGTTTATTTTTATTTAAATATGATACGAATTATGTTTGATTAAAGATAAGTAAATTTATTTCTTTTAAAATAATAAACCCAAAAATTATTTTGTCACCTAATTTAAGTTAGATTTCCAGAATTTATTAAATAGGTTTCAAATTAAGCCCAACCCAAAACAATTTTTTTTAAATTACACAAATTTTCTCTAAGTCATTTAGAACATTGAAAACCGATTTATTTAAGGAACATACCAGATCCGGTTCAGGCTCGTGGGCTGGGTGTGGGGTGTTTCATAACCCTAGGGAGAGCCGTGCCAAACCCTAGTGTTCACCCATTTAGGTAATCTATTTTGGTTGTTTATTTTTCTTGTGCTAACGTGTTTTGTGTTGTTTATGTTTGCATTGCATTGCATCGCATCATCTTAGAAAGGAGGTGTTGATTCATATCCGATTGCTAAATAGAAGAGTTTGTCATAAGGAAATGGGTTACTTGATAAAATGGATTATAATACGGTCGTTCGAACATAGTCCAGGTAAACAACGAGAGAAGGCTGATAGTCCGCAGAAGAATACAAGATTTTGCCCGAGGATTCAAGCCGACAAGGATTATTCGAAAGTCATCATTTTTCTTAAAGAAGCTTATGAATATTGCGGAGGATAGGTGAGTGAAGAGTCGCGGCCTGGATTAAACAACAAGAAGCTAGAAGAGGCATCTATTGAGCAAGTTCACGGGACACGACCATAACATCTTAATACGAAGAAAATGATTGGTGTTTTCACCTGGACTATGTGGACAAAGCCGCATATGTAACCCGTTTTATGTAAAGAAATTCATTTTCTAGAAAAGTTCTCCTAATGGAATTGAATTCATAAAACGCCTCTCTTTCTTTTTGCATTCATTCCATGCATTTGCATTGCATTTCATGCATTTGCATTACATCGTATCATATGCATTAAAATTTTTAGAAAGGTTCTGATTAATTAAAAATCATTTCAGAGGTTAACCTAGAAGACATGGAACAAAGGTTGGAGAGATTAGAGCACAGGCAAATACTGATGCAAGAGCAGTTGGCCAAAATTCAACAGGATATGCAAGACCAAATGAATATGATGTGCCATTAAACCCAATTACTGGTCGGAGGACATGAAAAAAGGAGTGGCCCAGCGGTCAACAGTGTGGATGATGACGAAGACATCGTTTATTCCCCAATAAGTATCCCGACTCAACCAGATACACATTCGCATGGGGTACCCATCATTATTGGACCCCAATGTCAGACTAATACTTCGGCCCTGTTGAACTTTCCGAGGGGTTCAGGTTTTAACTCAGAGGATGATCAAGGCAAACCGGTTGTACTGGCAGAAACAAAATGAAAAGGAGAGTGGACTTTAAAAGCCCCGAACAAAAAGGAAAATAAAGCGAATAGTACGAGAAGGTATAACAAGGGCCATTCAGATCCGATTCTGATAAGCTACCCAAGGACTCGGTAACTACCAAATGCTATCGTCTCTCTCAAGGTAAGAACCCAATTCAAGACCGAACTCAGAGAAACCCCAGTTCACACCAATTCCAATAACGTATAGGGAGTTATACCAGAGCTTATTTGATGTGCATGCTGTAGCTCCTCATTACTTGAAACCAATGCAACCCCCGTACCCCAAATGGTATAACCCAAATGCCCAGTGTGAGTACCACGCAGGGATCACAGGGCATTCGATAGAAAATTGCCTTGCTTTCAAGAAATTGGTGGAAAATTTCATCAGCATGGGTATTGTGAAATTAGATGACATGCCAAATGCAGAAATATGAACCTGGGAGCGTTTTGGACAAGCGGACTGCGGAAGAAATGCCTATAGTATTTAGAGCTTACTTAGAGTAATATACAAAACGCACTTGTTGCTTTAAGCCTAGAAGCAATAAGATTTCTTTTGTGAAATAAGCTTGTGTCCAGAATTTTTATTTCAATAAAATGCATCTTTTTGAGCAAATATTTTTATTCTTTACATCTCATACTGTACATTCTTTGGTTTTTTTTATAATATTCTCTCATTTTTTATTCATGACCATACCATACAAATAATCAGCCTTAGAATCATTTATTATTTGGATATTTTTGCCTTCATACCTAGGTACCCAGATATCAACGGCATAAGCGACGTTGTTACTGACTCCCTTTTTTATGAGATATGGGTTTAAAGGATCAAAGGACTTTGAAGATGACAGAAATTGTAGCCTATCTTTTGATTTGTTAAGGATGGTAGAACAAGATGAGAATAGACTCTACCATGCAAAGGGTCAGTGGACGTTGCAAGCTTAGGAAAGGGGCAAAGATCGAAGCCTAACTCACCACAGAAATAAGGTGAGACATTATTGAGCCATTTTTGAGAATTCGAAGATGTTTTCGCACGATCATATTGAGGCACGCCGGGCTACTGAAACGTGGGTATGCTGTTAAGATGGGTGTTTAAAGAACCCGTGCTAATGGTTCTATAATAGTCAGGCTAATCATGAGGTTTAGGTACTGCTGGTCCACCAGGAAAGAAAGTTTGCATTAGTTATGCCGTGAATGCCAGATGGACGAATACAGGATTTACGCACCTCCTCTATTTCTTCACAGATTCCCTATATGTGGGGCAGGGACGTTATGAGGCCGATCTCGTCAAAAGCATCTAGCCGACACCAATTCATCTTTGTAGTTGTCAATTACTTCACTAAGAGGGTGAGGGTCGCTTCATGTGCCAAAGTTACAAAGTCAACAGTCATCAAATTCAATTTCAAATCGAAATCCAAATTTAAATCCAAATCCAAATCCAAATTCATTTTCAAATCCAAATCCAAATCCAAATCCAAATCCAAATTCGAATTCAAATTCAAATTCAAAAAGTGGCAATAAAGAATGTCGAAAAAACATAATTGCACATCATCAAAGATTTACTGATGCTTCAAAGATCGGACACCATATCGATCTTTGCAAAAAGCGACCAAAAACCATTCGAAATTTTTGAAAAATGACTGAGACTTGTAAAGTTTGGCATAGAGAAGTTACCATTTACCCTCTATGTTTCTTGAACGTTGGCCAGGACCTTCACCGGGGCATCTTTCCCATTGGTTTATGAAAGGGAAACAATTGTTGGAAGTTAAGATTCCTTTTCTCCAAGCTTTGATTGAATTAAGAATTGGATAAAGCAGAATGTCTCCAGTAAGCTTGATTGAAAATATTTATCATGGTCGAATGTACCAAAAATAGATGATACGGGCTTATGACAAAGAGGTTCACCCAAGAGAACTTCATGATGGGGACCTGGCATTAAGAAGGATCCTTCGTATACAAAAGGACCTCAGAGGAAAGTAAATGCCAAATTTGGGAAAACCTTATGTGCCGAAGAAGGCTTGTTCTGGAAGGTCATTAACTTTGACCAAGATGGATGGCAAAGACATGCTCAAGCTGGTGAATTCAGGTTCTGTCTAAAAGGAGAGGCCAAGGTGAAAACCCGCAAAAGGGCACTTTGAAACCAAAAAAAAAAATGAAAAATTTGATCAAAAGAAGAAAGAAAAAGGAGAGGCCAAGGCGGAAACCCGCAAATGGCGCTTTGAGACCAAGGGGGATTTGAGTTGAAAACCCGAAAAGGACGGCTCAAATTTTGATCAAAGTGGGGCATACAGCAGTCTTGCTATGCCTGAATTAACAATGAAGAAGTATGCTATGTCTTGGGGCATCGACAAAGTACTCCGGATCCCCTAAAACACATATTGAGCTCAGAATGGTCCTCAAGAAGTTTGAACAAAGAAGCCCAGGCTGCGATATCTGGGGCACCTAGTTTCCATTTTACCCATTTTAAATTTGTTATTTGTGATTATATTATTCTTTTCAAAATATGTTCACAATAAATTTCCTTCTTGATTGTGATTGCTATCTTTGCTTAGCTTATTTGTTTCGAGCTATGCTCCTAATTAATTTCCTTCTTGTCCATTGTTATGATCTCTTTCAAGCATTTTGCATTGGAATAACGATTAGTGGACTAATAATAATTTCATGAAAGAAGTTTTGCATATTACTCTGGAAGCTTCTGAATAATACAAGAATTTGAAACAAGATTATTGTTTAAAACTCACCAAGTTTAAGGAAGAGTCTAGACTAAAGCTATCTCTTCGGATTTTGTCAAAAATGGTGACAAGATATTGCGTTAGTGATACAATCTCAATGTTAACCCAAGTGTAAAAGGGGAATCATTCGCGAGAAAAAATGATATTCTGCACCCATGCAAATATCATGCATACACACTTGGTTAGGTCACTTGGGGAGAGATCAGTTGATTGAACAAGTTACAATCCTCTACCCTTGAGTTGTGGTGGTACGGATGGAAAATGATACAAGTCTTGTACCCTTGAATAGCAATGGGATGGATTGAAGAAGAAACAAATCCTACATTTAGGAGTCGCAGTGGGATGGATTCAAATCTTATACCCCTAAGTCACAATGAGATAAACCCTGAAGTTACAATGGGGCAAATCTATTGAGTAAGATATAATCGTTTTCTCGGGTTTTCTATCGAGAATATCAGCCAAACAAGATGGTAGCATAATACATCAGTGATAAAGCCTTAATAAACAATGAGCAATGACGCCTTAAACTTTTTTTAAAAAAAAAAGATCATTCTCATGACATTCTGCATTCATGCAAATGTTATCCAGTTAGGAGCATTTGGTTCATTCCGATTATTGCATCCTAACCGTTGTACATTTAACAAAGGAACATTCTCATGACATTCTGCGTTCATGCAAATGTCATCCATAATATCATTTAGTTAGGAGCATTTGATTCATTCTGATCATAACATCCTAATCATTTGACATAAACAGAAGCATATGAAATCGAGTCTACAGGACATGTCCCCCAGAGGACGGTGTAGCAATATCGGTGAAATAGCGGATCCGGCATTCCCCGAAGTTGCGGGAGCGGTCGAAGATAACAGATCCGCATTCCCGAAGTTGCGGGGAGCGGATCGAAGATAGCGATCCGGCATTCCCGAAGTTGCGAGAACATATCGAAGATAGCGGATCCGCATTCCCGAAGTTGCGAGGAGCGGATCGAAGATAGCGAGATCCGACATTCCCGAAGTTGCGAGGAGCAAATCGAAGCCATCGATCTGGTATTCTTGAATTTGCGGGAGCGGATCGAAGATAGCGGATCGGCATTCTGAAGTTGCGGGAGCGGATCGAAGACATCGAATCGGCATTCCCGAAGTTGCGGGAGCGATCGAAGATAGCAGATCGACATTCCCGAAGTTGCGGGAGCGGATCGAAGACATCGATCTTGTCTCCCCGAGTTTGCGATGGAGCGATTGAAGATAGCGATATGGCATTCCCGAAGTTGCGGGAAGCGGTCGAAGATAGCGAATCCGGCATTCCCGAAGTTGCGAGGAGCAGATCGAAGACATCGATCTTGTCTCCCGAGTTTGCAAAGTGGAGCGATTGAAGATAGCGAGATCCGGCATTCCCGAAATACAGAGAGCGGTCGAAGATAGCGATCCGCATTCCCGAAGTTGCGGGAGCGGTCGAAAACACCATCCGCATCCCCGAGTTTGCAGTGGAGAAGATTGAAGATAGCAGATCTGGTATTCCTGAAGTTGCGGGAGCAGATCGAAGACATCAGATCTTATCTCCCTGAAATTGCAGTGGAGTAGACAGAGGACAGCAAATCTCATCTCCTCGAAGTTACGGCGGAGCAGATGGAAGCTACAAGTCTAATTTCCTTGAATTTGATCGAAGTGCTAGTGGGATGGAATGAAGCTATTCGAAGAAGAAAAGCACTGAAAAAGTCAAGATTCGGCAAGACCAGGCAAAATTGGCCCTTTCTTAGTCTTTACTCCATTCTCGTTACACGACAATGAGAAAAGATGGGCAGCTGTAAATGGCCCAATTTTCCCGGGCCCATAAAACCAAAAAAAAAAACAAAGCAAACAGAAAATACAAAAAATAAACAAAATAATAAAAGTCCAAAACAGTCCCTTTTTACAATTTTTTACAAACCCACAAATTAAACCCGAGCCCAAATACCCATACCCAACTAAGCCCAAATGCCCCTAACCCTAAGGCCCGAATGGTTTCAAAACTCAGAAACCCTAGAAGATTCTAGGAGCGCCGCTCGAGCAGCCAACAAGACTAGCGCCGCAAGCCTCCAACCGTCACGCACCCCACGCGCACGTGTGTTTAGCCAACCACTTCACCCCACTGCCGAGCCTCCGTACCTGCACCAAATGATGAACGAACAGCACAGCAAACAAAAAGAAAACAAAGAAAAACAGTTGTAATTTTTTTATTTTTCATTTTTATTTCGATTTCGGCCTTTAAAAGGACCGAAACAAACCATTGTAAGGCCCTACTTTTTTTACACAATACGCATACAAAATCAATAGAGAAATCAGCCAAGGTTGATATATTTTCTTCTATTTTTATTTCTTTTATTTCGAAATAGTTCATACATAAAAGGATTTACTTTTTTTTCTTTCTTCTTTAACTGTATGTATATACATATTAAAATATATATAAAAAAGAAGAAAAATATACCTTTTGGAATTTCGGCCACCGTGTACGGTGGCCTAGAATCGGGGAGCCAGAGAGAAAACCGACCCTTCCCCTTTTTGTTTTTTTTTTAAATCAAACATCAAATGATTTTTTTAAAACAAATTTTGCTTTTATAGACGAGAGATACGACGTCGTTTAAGGCTAATTGCAATAGCTTCAAAACGGCGTCGTTTTGAGCTGGATCGGGTTGACCCGACTTGAACCCTCAGGATCCGCGCGTTTTTGCGGTGAAGGGATATTTGCGCAATAAGCCCTCCCGCTTTTGTGGTATGGTGCAATGTGGTCCCGCATTTTTCTTTATTTTGTAATTCGGCCCCTTAATTTTCACTTCTGATTCATTTGGGTTCACGCTGAAACGATGCGTTTTAAGGGTTTGGGCTAATTTCTCATTCAATCCCTTTTCTTTGCGCGCGTATTCTATCTGGGTCCTCCTATTGATTTAATGTTTAGCTTTTAGATTTTTAATTTGTTTTAATTTTAATTTAGTCCTTAACTCTGTTTAAATTTTTATAAAATAGCCTGTTAATCTTATTCTTATTTCAATTAAGTATTTTTTCTTAGTTTATAAAAATTATTCATCATTTATTTGTAGAAGTTGTTTAATAAACTATTTTGAACTCTTTTATTGATTTTACAATATTTTAATTTCGTTTTAAACTTGCATTTGTATATATTTTTATTGATTATATATATGTTTGATTTCAAAATATTTCTTTTATATGTCACTTTGTCTTAATATTTTGTATAATATTTAACTTAAATACTCTTCTATATATATTACTAATTCATACATATATATATATATATATATGTAATTTATATTAAAATCATCTTATTTCATATTTATTATTAATTTCACATTATTTCATATATGTACTTTATTTTAAATCTATCTATATATATATATTATATTTTAAATCTATATATATATATATATATATACATAATTGCTCCTTTAAAAATCTTATTTTAAATTATATTTTATTTATATCAAACATTTTTCTATAGTTTTTCACATATACATTATTTATTAAGTTTTTATTTTGGATAGGTATATTTGTTTTTAGATTATCTTGTATATTATACATTTTAAATTCCTTCTTATATAATAGTCATTTCATTTATAAATTATTTTATTGATTGTAATTTATTTTCTAAATTGTTTCATAAATTGTTGATTTCGAACCTTTTAGTTATTTTAAATCCATTTGCTATCGTTTAAAATTTGTTTTGTATTAATATATCTTGTAAATTTCGTAAGATTATTATATCTTTTCGTTTATTGATCTTGGATTGTTAAAATAGGTCTTTTGAAATGGAGTATGTGATAAAATAATTGCTATTGTGTATCGCTTGTATCATTACCTTTCATTTGCAAAAGGTTGAGTTAATCTATTATTGTATGTTTGGCACCACGCTTACGTTTCTCGGTATTGTTTTGTGATTCAAGTTCCAATGTACTTAAACTCTTATTAGAAGTTTTCATCCCGGGCATATCAAACAAATACATTTTGAGTCGATTTTAACATCGTTTATTTGAGAATTTTCTCCAAAATAAGGCAATATTTGCGTGCTTGGAAATTCGAAAAGTTGCGCCCTAACGTGCTGGGTGTCAATTTTCCGTTTAACCAAATTACCAAATATCCTTCTAATTGCATGTTTTGAAAATTAAAGACGATCTCGGTATTGAGGTATAAATGTGTCATATCCTAACGTGTTGGATGTGGTGTTTTTATTCCTTTGGAACTAGCGAATCTTGAGATTCAATTCAAAATTAATTAACATTCTTCAAAAAGAATCATACCTTAAACATTTTCAAGTTTTCAACGCAAGGACACTAGTTAATCGATTTGGTACCCGTTCTGGGGCGTACGAGGGTGCTAACCCTTCCTCGTGCGTAACCGACTCCCGAACCCTTTTTGTTATTTAATTTCGTAGACCAAATTTTTTACAAGGTGATCCAATCACACCTAAACAAAAAAGGTTGGTAACGACTCTACTCCATTCCATATTTTTAAAGTCGATCCCCGTTTTTCAAACCGAAAAAAATGGTTTCGACAATTACCATGATTATACATTTACTGATCACTATATATTTCATTACCCTTTATGTATAAATAGTTCTACTTGAAGAGTTTATACAAGAGAGTTAGGGTAAAGACTCACTTGGTTCTCACCTACTGTAGTTCTAAACTCCAAACCCAGATATCTCTCTCGAACTAGCAGCAACCACTGCTTACAGAACATACGATCATTATTACAACTCAATTACATACGATTTGTTATCATCTTAATCACTGATAACCCCTACGCAAAACCTTATCATTACAGTCTTACTGTTCACATACCCTATTCAAACTTATTCTTTCAGATTTTAGCATGCAGAGTTGAAATACTTACCTGAGATGGAATAACCACTGATTAAACCCAGAATCATAGCTTCTAGTTTAGCGAGGAAGATATAAAAAAGAATCAGAAAATAGTATTTTTGGAAGAAGAAAAAGAAGAACCTCTTTCAGAACCCATTTCACACACATATATATAACCCAACTAACTTAGTGGAGCTTAACAAGTGTTACACGTTTCAGAATTTGCCTTCTTAATGATCTACAGTTCTGAGGGAAACATAACTAAGTTCCTTATATTCACAGTTATCAAGTTAGACTATTCAGTTGATTTCTAACTAGATTACTTATAATCTAATTAACACAGTATTCCAGGCAAACCAGGCATACTATACCTTTAGCAAATACTTATTCCATACTTACCCTTTATCACTTAACACAAACTTTTCCTTAATATAATAGAATGTCATGAAATCAAATCCTTATTTTCCTATGTAGCAGATATTGAACGCCCACACGAGTACGCCAAAATAATCACTTGGACGGATAACACTTCGCTAGACAAACCATTTACTACTATACGCCAAAACTTTAGACCCACTAGACCTGGGGTGTTACATTTTATTTAGAGGAAAAAGTAAGTTTTAACATGTACATCTTGTGTATTTATAATCTACTAACTATAACTAACTTAACTACTCAACTAACTTGTTAGGCCCGAAAATACCAAGAGGGGGGTGAATAAGTAATTTAAAATTATTTGCAAACTTTTTTAAATGATAAGGAAATGGAAGAAAATTTTGAACACTTCGGTTCATAGTGGTTCAGCCCCAATTGCTTACCTCTACTACCTTGATATACCTCAACCAAGGATTTCTCAATTCATTATACTTGAATTATTAGCTTTCAAGGAAAATATATAACCTTTACAATCCCTATCTTTTTCACAAGGCTAAGATAAAACATTCCCCCTAGTTTTTATGGCCTAACTAGAACCCTTCCTAGTTTTGTAGCTCAACTAAAACCCTTTACAAATTACTTTAGGTTTTATACCTAAATAACCTTAAGCAGCCTTTTGTAGGTACAAGAAAATATGTAAACAATAAAAGCCTTTCAAATGTGTGTGTTTACAAGCGTTTAGCTCTCTCAATGAGTTGAAATGAGAATGATAAAAAGATCTAACAATAAACGCCTAAGAGATACGTACAAGAGAAAATGAAGGAATAAATAATTTGATGCTTTTCTCTTGATTTTTATGCTTGGATGTTCATCTTTTGTGTTTTCAAGTGTTCTTGACTTGAATATATACCCTCTAACTGATTTTTGGACATTTGGAGCTGTTGGAGGGAGTTTCTAGCTATTGAGAGCATTTATTTCATGCATTTAATGTAGCCTACAGTAGTATGTCTCGAGACATATAACCCTTGTCTCGAGGCAGGAAGAACAAATATGATCGTTGGAGCTTGAGGTCTCGAGACACAATAGGCTTGTCTCGAGACAAGGCTCCTCTGAAGCATACCTTAGCTTCGATGTTGGCTGGTCTCAAGACAATATGTCTTTTGTCTCAAGACAAGGTTCCTTTGAAGCATTTTTAGCTTCGATGTTGGTTTGTCTCGAGACATATATGCTTGTGTCTCAAGACAAGACCGTGAACCTTAAAAAATGTGGCTTAAAAACATTTTAAAGGACTTGGGGTTTCTCAAAAACTCTTGTAAAAAGTTTAAGTCATTTAGAAACTTTGTTTTTGAGTTTGTAATACTTGAAAATATATTTGGATAAGATTGAAATAATTTATCCAAATTCGATTAAGGAATTTTATAATTAAGTTTGTTATATCAAAACAATTGAAAATTAAAGCTAACATAACTATAACTAACTTTCTAACTTATCATTTATTAACTTCAACATATACACATACAATTCCACTGTCAGTATCACAAATTTTGGTTATAATTTGCAACCATTGTTTTCTTCAACCAGCCATGAACAAATTTGTTTTCGTTATAGTCTTTCTTTTATTTTTCTTTGTTTTCATCTCATCATCTAATGGTGATAGTGATTTAGTGTTTTAAAATTATACTCAAATCAATCTTAATCATGTTATTGGACTAGAAAATATTGTCTTTGATTGCAAAGGTGAAGGTTCATATGTCAGTATATTCGACGGAAGAATATTAAAATGGAATGGGCTGAAATTTGGTTCGCCAAAATTTGTTATTACTTTACCATTTAGGTATATTCACACATTATTCGTTTTTATCTATTTTTCATCAAAATATTTTAAATTTTTTATTTCTTTGTTGGATGAGAGAAAGGAAATTGTGTGATGACATAAGAGATTCAAACCTTGAACCTGTGGTGCCCCAAACCCAGCCGAGACGGCCCGACTCAAATTCTGAATATCATATTAGCCACTGAAGAGACTCTCCATTAAAACCCCCAAAGCACACCAACAACCAAACACACCTTATACAATTATTCATGGAATATTTGATAACCTAAAGTCATGCTTCCTTTGCGTTATTCTGATCATCAAGTCATCAGCATAATTCGTAAATTAAATTTTTAACAAGCAAATATTTTAAAAGCTTCAATTGAACATTCGTGCAGGTGATAGAGTATTTAAAATGTTATATTTGAAAGGATTTTAGAAACTGTTTTATTTAAAAACAAATGATTAGATCTAAATCGTAATGTAGTAAAATGTTGAAAATCATCATTTCATAAGGTTGAAAACAATATAGCAGAGTGATACACATAAATCTTGTTTAGGAAGATCCATTAAAACATCATGCATTTCT
This sequence comes from Gossypium sturtianum, assembly GCA_025698515.1. Lineage (NCBI taxonomy): Eukaryota > Viridiplantae > Streptophyta > Magnoliopsida > Malvales > Malvaceae > Gossypium > Gossypium sturtianum. Next base: position 21,618,474 of record CM046947.1, read on the forward strand.
TCATAAAATCATCATCATTTAATTAGTTAATAGGTCACCTACTATTTACGTAATTTGTCCAATTTTATATTTCATGCATACTAAACTCATGATTAATTTCCAAATCACACATAAAACATATAAGACTTACCTTAATAATCAACGACTCTTCAACCTGCACTTACAAGTTAGTCGAACAATTAGTTATACCGTTCATCAAGCATTCATAATCTACCATTCAATCATCTATCTGAAGCAATAATAAAAGCTCCAAATCAAACCAATTAAAGAGTCCACAATGTCAAATTACAAACCATTAACAGTTCAAAGCCTAAAACCCTCTAGATTAGTCCCACATGGCCTTCCTTATTAAGTTGGAAACACATCAAACATACTCAAGGTAAATTGCCTTGCTTTGGATCACTTGGTAGCTCACTTTTCCTCCTCGTTTTAGCTATATCCTTGCATTGTTAAACATAAGAGAGTGTGAGCTTTTTCAAACTCAGTGAGTGCTCAAAGATTGCCACAAGTAGTCAAAATATCCAAAGTTAAAAGAAAGTATACCATCACAATTAATCATGGTAAGCAATCAAGCACAACTCATAGTGTTCTCATTGATATGTTGGCACAATGTGATCATGAAGCATATATACAAAATATATTACATTGGATAATCAGATTTCCAAATACGACTAATATAATGTGTAGCATAAAGCTATCACCTACCAAACACAACCAATTTACCCTCCAAACACAACCAAACATACCCTCCAAGCATAACCAAATTTACCCCCCAAATGCATCTACTTAAACATGTATACTTACTGTTTTATACACACTTTCCAATGTCACACAACTTATGTTCATATCACATATTCTAGTCCCATATCATGCACTTACAAGTGCTCACATTATGCTCAAATAACCACAACATATAGATCTCATATAGTGTACATAAAACCAACAAGACTCATATCATATTCAGTCATAAACACAAAACATTTTCATTGTCATCTCAATATACATCACATAACATATCACATTTAAGCATCACTTGCAAATCATCATTAGTTTAAGTAGAAACACTTACTCATGGAACTTAGTACAGGTGATTAGGCCACCTAAGCTCCCCTTTAACACTTTGATTTGTGCATAATTATAGCACACCAAGCCACTTACCTTACAACCTTGACTTTAATGGCAAAAATTCAAATAACCCTTTGTTTGCCTTTGTCCTTGCTTGTAGAACCTCCCAATGAGTCTAGCACTTTGCATTCACAATAAATACATTACAATCACATTATAAATAGCTTCAAACACATTTAAATAATATAAAAAATTGCAGACCACAACTCATCTATCATACTTACCGAAACTAGTTAGTTTTGCCGAAAATGTGATTTCACCACTCAAATCTAGTTTCTAAACCTTAATTTCATTTCCAAACATCCTAAATATCATCTAATTACATATCTAAACCATCAATTTTACCCAATTATACCAATCTAATTTTTCCAGAAAAATCAAGCTTATGTGATCTTTTAAAAGGGGCAAACATTCAATTTGCTTAATTTCATTAAAGATTTGTTAAATTAAGATCAAATAGATTTTAATTAGATAAAAATGAGTTAAAAATCACTTTAAAACCAAAGCTTAGCCAAGAAATACGAGATCTACCATTTTCAAACCAAAAATCAACTTAAAATCAAGTGATATATTAAGATCTAGATTAAATCATTTAAATCTCAAATTGAAATAACAACTCACTTAGTTTAATCATAAAAAGTAAGAATCTCACCTCAATTTTGCAAAATCGACAAGCTATAAAGCTAATTCGAGTTTTAAACCTGTGAAGAACTTTAGAGAAATTGAGGTTGAAAACATGAGTATTCTTCAAAATTTAAGAGAAATTTTGTGTTTGGAGAGCTTGAAAAACAAAGAGGATGAACTAATTTCGAAAGAAAAAACTTTGATTTGGTGTTTGGCAAATTTTTGAAGAATATGAAGAATGAGAGGGAAGGAGACGTGGGGTTGTTAAATAGGCAACCATTTTTTTAAAAATTGGGCCATTTCCCATTTAACTATCTCCATTTTTCTCCCTTTCCAAATTGGTCATTGTTTTTCAATTAAAGCGAATTTCAAAATTATTTTCAAATCTAATCTCGTTTTTAAAATTCGTTTTAACCAAATTAAATTCCAAACACTTAATTTTAATTTCTAACCTAAAATTATTAATTCTATTTATTTTAATATTTTATTTAATTAATTCCTAATTATCTTAATTATCTAACCCAATTACTATTTTCGATTCACTAACCCCCGATTTACTATCTCGATTCTAATAGCCCGGTTTTTGGGATGTGACAAAACTGATATGCGTAAGACCATTGGGTTTGAAGTTCAATACTCAAACATGCCATCTATATATCACATATGCCTATTTTAGCCTTTTAATTGTTGAACCAAATGGTGGTATAACTATACGACTAGTTTTTTCAATCAAAGGAGTGCCAATCAAATCTACGAGTGGCTTAGATATTGATACAATCATTGAAATGGTTTATTTCACTGATAGTAGCATTATTGTTTTCCAAAGAAGGTTTTTTTTTTTTTTTTTTTTTTTTTATCCTTACTAATTTCTTCTATTTAGGTGACTTTATATATTTGTATTTATATAGAGATAATATATATTCATACTTATATAGAGAGATTTTTTATATCAAAAGAATTACTTATTTTTTAATCAGGTAGGGATGTTGGTTTTCTTGTAAGCTCCGGTGATAGAACTAGTCGACTGTTGAAATATAATCCACATTCAGGAGAAGATCGATATTATACGATGGTTTAGATTTTCCTAATAGAGTTGCTTTGAATACAAATAATTCGTTTATTCTAATGAGGGGATCAATAAAAAAAATGAATTTTAAAGTTTAGTATGCACTATCTGAAAGTAGCTCTCAAAGTATTTGTTGAATTGCCTAGGGTTCTAAATAATATAAAGAGGAATAAAAATGGTGAATTTTGGGTAGCCTTAAACAACGGAAGATTGGGAACAATTGAAACCGGTGCTCCGAATCCAATTAAAATGAAGTTTAATGGAGTTAAGATTTTAAAAATTTTGGATGAAAAAGATGCACTTACCTTAAACTCGATCTATGAAGATGAAGAATATGGGGAAAATTGTATATGAGATCATATGTAGGAATTTTAAATGCCTAATTGAGATATTTTTTTTTTTAGAACTTTTTAATTATTTTTGTTTGTTTTTATTTTAAATTTATTATATTTAAAGTTTCAAATTATATTTTCAAGAAATTTTGTTTTAAAATTTTAGTAACCATTTTTTATCCGGAGTAGACTGGTCCAAATTGATATAGATAGTCTCCTTTTGAAACCAGCTTTATAATCCAATTCTGGAAATTTGTTCGGATTCTTTGCTACTTCATTTTGGATTTTAATCTTGATTTAATTAAATCTGTTTCATGCTCTCTTTTTTATTATATATATATATATACATATGTTAGTGTATTATTATTTCAAGAGTATATGTATAGTAATATATGTATAATTATAAATATGGTTAAATAATGAGCATAACGTATAGTGTTATGTGTTATGTTTTGAGATTGTAATTGTATTGTATGTCTTACATTATGCCATATATCAATTTGTGTTTGTGTATCTAAAGGTATTTAGATATTATGTATTCTATTTTTAAAATGTTGTTTGGTGGATTTCTGTTTTATTTTATTACAAGAAATCAGTTGTCTTGTGCAACTACGTATAAGCCAATTACAACTATCATTTTGGGTAATTTATACGTATAAGTATAATAAAATTATATATTCCTTAAGAATTAGGATAGATATTATATTTTTTTTCTTGGAGAGATGCTCTGAAAGTTGTGCTTGCCATTAGACAACATTTGCAATTGAAAAGAAGCAATACAAAGTTATTTTCACATAGTGACATAAATTTTTAAGTATATTTTTCAATTTCAAATATATATTTAAAATATATATGTAATTTTTTAAATTTATAATTTTTTTTTTATTATTATTGAGATCAAATAGGACTAATTTGTTTAAAATTAAAACCAAATTAACATAGTATGCAAACGCTGAGCACTAAATTTATCATTATACGAACACCATCCTTTCGTTTGTCATTTAATGGTTAGATAACTAAAACACACAATCTTAAATAGTTGAGTAGTTAAATTATAATTTTTCGATTGAAATTATGTAACCAATGGAGAAATTTATCCAATTTTTTAAAGATTCGAGAGAATGTAATATGGATATTTCTTTCACAATCATGAAATTATTTTATTAATAAAAATTGTGCCAAGGCGCCCACAAAGAACACCCGGAAAACAAAAAAAACATAGGCATTAGAGAACATAAATTGGTGATGCATAGCAATCATCAATGTTTTGGCTTATTCCGAAGTGCGAGGCAGCTTTAAAATGACACCATTGAAGGCCTTCCCGAGCTTAAAAATGAAATCAATACTATATGATTTGTTTTTCAGATATGATCGCCTTCCAAATATATATAAAAATGATTAAAATACATACCATATGACACCTTAAAAGTGGACTGGAAACAACATTGCTACTATTTGCTACAATCAAAAGAGGCACATTTTATACCAATTTGTTAGCCCAAACTTCCAAGTACTGAATCTAACATCCTTAAGCTCGTAGGGGCGGTGGCGGCTATTCTACAATACCCCTTCTTATAAACTTAAACCTGCTGCAGTGTATACCAAGAATAGGGAAATAAAGGCAGAATTTACAAGGAATGCATGTCCTATGCTGCACTAAAATTCCGGTTGCTCAGATTTTAAAGCTGCACCTGGTGAGGATGCCAATGTGTGGCTCCCGCTCTGAAGGTAAAGGCTATTTGCAACCATGGAATCACTAACCAAGCCACCCTCAAGATCATCGAACTTGAGTTTAATTCTGATATTCCGAGTACTAAAAACAGCAAAGCAAATGGCAGCACCATTAATGTAGTACACGGCAAGAATTTCCATACTTGAAAATAAAAAAAGAAAAATACCTGTTCAACTGATTGTTGATGGCGGTTAGGTCTTTCGAAGGACTCTGAAAGGCACGGGTACTCTCTCCGACACAAGCATAGTAGCTTCTCGAGCTATGCGAGATTATAGCATCCATCTGTAGATGAAAACAAATTTAAGAAACAGGATCGACTTTCTTTTTACAAGATTCATAAAAACTTAAATATTGGCAAATTAAAAGATCTTTTTCTTTTTTTAATTCCTTTTTTCTGTATCGGCCCTTTTAAGAGTGCTTGCATTTTTAAACGAACAGTTGAGTTGCAGTAGTTATCAAATACACTCTTTCCATTTTGTTTCTGGTTTTCTAGTAAATCGAAATTTGATCACTCTATGAAGAACCAAAAATTATAAATAATAAGAACCTTGGATGCTCGCAATGGGGACACGTATACATTGTGCTTTGCAGATACTTTCACTGGGGACATATCAGGGAGACTCGGAAAAGAGGCAACTTTAGGTGATCCAGGGCATGGACCTAACTAGTCAATGAAGAGAGAAGCAAATTAGAATGGTTTGCATAAGCAGCAAGGACAGAATATTACATTAACACCCCCACCCCAAATAATGGAAAAAATTGAAAGGTTTACCATCATTACTATTGCTGGATTCAGGAACCTGGGTTGTTCTTGTAGTCGTTCTGGAAAGATCAAGTTCTTCAAGCAAATGTTTTATGGCAGGAATGAATTTTGTATTGTAAAATGCGACAATACCAACATGATCCTGCCTGGTTCTCTGTTTTCAGATCATTAAAATGGTTAAAAACTCACTCGAAAGCAAGCACCATAGAAAATAGAGATGAGATATTATACCCCATTATGTTGTGTTGATGATCTGTCAACAAATACACTGCAGTAAACTTCAGGTCTACCTTGCAGTTGCTTCCTATAGTTGCTAGTAATTTCTTTAAAAGGTAGTTCCAACTGAGAAAGCTGCAGGCCATTCATTCAGAAAGTAAGGGTAAACAGTGCAAACAAATTTAACAACGCCAGCATCTAAAAGATATCATAAGAACTGACCTTTGCAACTACATAGAGACAACAAAGGATGATCTGGTCAATATGATGGTTAAAAAACAGAGAAGTCCGCTGGCTTAGTATTTGTTGAAAAAGAAAATATACACTCTCCCTAATCTCTTGAGACAATTGTAGCCTCTCAACCAAACCATTAATCCTGACAGCAGCCAATTTATTAATCTAGGCAGTGCAAAAGCAACTGACATGTTAGTGACGGAGCAGAGTGATAACTGAATCTAAATCAATAGCAAAAGTTCGTGCACATTGGCAATCTGGCACCAAAATATATCAAGGGATATTTACATTTGCAATGGGTGCTAATAGGCCAACTTTTTGTGACTATACACATAACCATAAGGCACACCATAGTGATGCAGGATTTAAACAAATAGATGAAACTTGAAAGCCTAATTCATCTATATTTTGATACCTTACTAAAGAATATATTAATTCCTGTTTCCGCACATGTTTCTCCTCCACCAACAGGGTTAGGACGTGTTGGACTGCAAAACAAGTACCCGAAAATAAAATCCATAAGCAAGTGCTAATAGTGTAGGTTTTCTACTTCCCTTTGAACTTGCACCATACAAGATACCTGGCAAACACAGATTGCAAAGAAGCCTTCCGAAGGTTGCTGAAAGCTAATAGACGGTCCTTCGCTGGTGATGTAAAAGAATTCCGTTCAACCAATACACTCCTGTAGTCAGTGCATGGTCTCTTCGGAGACCTGACATCCCCATTTTGACCTGAAAAAGGAACATGACCATGTAAATTAAGTTCAGGATAGAGTCGAGTTTAACACTTTCAAGTGGGAATAACTGTAATTCAATCCTATAACACAAGTTACTACAGTAGGCAAGCAAATGGGCACCAGTTACAAAGTATTCAATATCTGAATATAACAACGGGTAAAGCTAAGCTACTAATGATTCATACCTAAGATCAAGCTACCAAAATTACTTGGTGATGTTTCATGCTTCTGCAAAGAAGGCACTGTTGGAATACCTCCGGAAAAGTTTATATGCATTGCAATTGCATCCAAAGATGGCATTGGTTCTGCCAATAAGCCAAGACGATTTATTTCAGAAGAGAGTTCAGGCCTTGCAACTATCAAGGTATTGTACAATGAGGAGCCTTTATCCCACACCATGCTTTCCAAAAGCCTCTCCTCCAGAGAGTTTAGATGCCGCTTCAGTTCTCTTGGTAAAGACTTTTCATGTCTAATGAAACTTTCTATCACCTTGCTTAGATCAAAGGCCGTATTACCAGTTCTGCCTAGAACTGTAGGAAACAGCATTGTAGCAGTCATATGCGTTGCTCGCACTAGTTCAGCAGAACAAGCAAGCATACATCTGTGAAATCTCTCATTAGTTAACAAAGAGGTCAAGTTAGGTGCACGTAATATTTGAGCCTCTGCTGTACACATAGCTTCCAGAACCCTATAGTATAACTTAAGTGCTTCCAGTCTTCGTTGTTCCATCCATGTATTATCCATTAGGTTTGCACTTCGAAGGCTTCCAGTTAGACTACAATCATGACTACAGGGAAATATGGCCTCCAATATTATATGAGCCCTACGTATCACATCATTGGTAACATCTTTATCACAGGATGATAAAAAATGCTGTAACTCTGCTGAAGGTCTTGAAGGAAGCGGACAAATAAAAGTACGAAGCCACTTTGCAGTTGTCATTGCAGTGCTGACAGGTGTAGAGGCAACCTTTCCGTTAAGTGGCCCAAGGACACCATTTACATGAGATGCACGATGACAATGAGGAGACAGCGGGCTTGAGATTGTCTTTGATGGTGAAGCTATTGAATCAAACTTCCTCTACTCAACAAATAAAAATCTTAGATAAAGTGACTGCTCCATAAAGCATATAAACCGAAAAAGGGATAACATGCTTTCACAAATATGAAACGCACCTTAATGCCAGAAATATTCACATCCTCTCCAGACAAGCTCCCAAAACCAAGTAAACTATCTTCTTCATTTATGAACAGCCTCTCGTCCAGATCACCTATATTACGAGTTGCATCATCGTAATCATTTTCTAAAATACTCAAATTGGATAAAAAAGATTGTTCCTCCAGTAAACCTTCAAAATAGACCAAGCCATCTGGCATCAAAGAAGATCAGATATTAGAAGCATAAGCAAATGAAAGCATGCTGTCCAAAATACATCGATGACTTTTGTAACAAACCTGTATCAATATGTTCCAGTGTTTCAGTTTTGCACTCGGATGCTGGACATGGCTTTTTTTTCAATATATCTTCCATTAACTTATTGGTCATCTTCAGTGTTCTCCTCAAATCAGCTTCTAAAGCATCATACATGTTGCAAAGTGATGCAAGCAAGTCGACACCTTTTTCACCTTTCTTAACTAAAAGATCAAACAACAAAGAAATCACAATAGGAATGACAAATTTATCTCCACCAGGAAAAGAAAATAGAAATATGTAAAAGGATAAGGACCAAACACCAGTGTAGAATACTGGCCAAAAGGAACACCAGTGAAGAATAAAAAATGCCTTCTTCATCAATAAGAAGGATAGATCTAAACTTTTGACTGCCACAAAAGAGCGGATAATTACCAAAGCGTGGAGAGTCATTGATCTTGAAGTTTCTGTAGCAAATAGGAACATGTAAAATCAGAATAGCCTGCAAGAAATCACAAAAAAAAAAAAAAAGTAAGAAGAAACAATTAATCTCCATAATTGCTACATGCTATAGTAAATGTCTAACAGCATATTAGAGTTGAATCTTTTGAAGCACACTTAAATGTAGCTACTAGTTAGATTGGGATGAAAACAGACATGCAATACACAGTGCAACATGATATGAATGCAGTGACAAGTGAATTTTTAGGACACGATATTATAGGGCAATAAAAACATTTTTACACAATAACATACAATAGAATGTGTCCAGCACTTAGACATTCCACTAACAGAAGTGTCCGTGCTACACAGATTTGTAATATTATAATAAGAACAACACGTTCCTTTAGAAGAAAAGGATGGCATCTTATTACTTAGGAAAACCAGGTCTGCCTTCCTATAATCAACTATTAAGAAAGACGCAGAAGTTGGGAAAAAAAAACAAAAAGCCACAGAAAAGTGTAACTGACCAGTACAGAAACAAAACCATTTGTGCAAGTCACTAGGTCTGCAAAACGGCTGAATGCATGTACACGGAGTGCCAAAAACAGTAACCACCCAAAACGATGGTACTTCGACAAATAATCAGGAGCACCAGTAGCACTTTCCTGTTTTCCAATATTTGCATCACTTGACAAGAAGAGTTCCCAAAATGCACGCTTGTATGACCTTTTGTACCATTAAATAGAGAGATGCACATATTATTTACTTTACATGGAACGCTATACAAAGAACCCAGAAAATCAGGTTTTTAAGATATAGTTGCTCAGAGAAAAATAACATCATACACAGTACAAATTCCATGTAATATATGATTGAAATATAAAACAGCAATCCGTCTAAATGAGAATGCCATACGCATATCAGGATCATAAATTTGACCCTGTTATCTATCTGACAAGATTGCAATCAAACCGGGCCATAAACATGCTGCATGACCAGCAGTTGGCTTAAATAGGATGTGTCTGTGGTGTGAGTATGGTGCCTGCATGTATGCATGTATGTGTTGAATGAATTTTAATTTGCAAACATCTTTGATATGCCCATCTTGTACACTGCACCACCTCCCACTGTGTGGGTAATAAACACTTAACGAAAACACCAACATATACACCTATTCTTGTCAATTTCAAAGGTTCAAAGCAATATAAGGAAGCACACTGCAGAATCTACACAACTATAGAACATAAATTGATGACTGAGGCAATATATCTTTTCACCATGCATTTAAAAGTAACTCATCAACTTTAGTAAATCATAGTTATATTGAGGAAAAGAGAGAAATACTAGGGCCATTACAAAGTTATACGCACATAGCATATTCTAATCTGAATAGAATATAAATCAAAAGGGCACCTACTTGCTTATAAGGGTCAAGTACTCAAAATTGGCCTGCATCTCCTTTGCCTAATTGATTAAAGTGTCATAAATCAATAATAAAATATGTCACACCATAAAAAAAGTCGTTTTTAGCAACAACAAAAAAGAAGAACAAATTAAACCATAAATCTATATTCTTTCACCACCTCAAGTCTACTCTCCCAATCTTCACCATACATGTTAGTCAATACAAGACCAGCTTTTACTACAAATTGAGGCAACTCTTCAAAGAAATACACAATACTGCAAGACAGGAAAAAGAAAAGGAAGCTTGGTGTCGTTAAAACAGGTGTAGATAAAAAAGAACACCCATATGTATACAAAATTAATAGCGTCATACTTTAGCTTTGTAGCTCTCAATATCTGGCATAATGTAAACCTATTTTCATCAGATTTTTGTTGTGCACTGTCTCCATATTTTTCACTTAGGCGGTTCAGCGAATACAAGACAAATGAAAACCAAAACCGCTCTGCTTCTTCAACCTAAATTCAGAATAAACGCAACTGAGTTTAGTTAACCAGAACGCAATTACCATTAATAATTTCATTGTAAAAAGAAAGTTCAAAAATAACTACCGTCCTCTCAGCTGCTGAAACATTAGATGAAACAAGATGTTTGGTTTCTTTGAATAGCTTCATAGCTCCTGAGCAAGTTTTCTCATCCAAAGATAACCCTTTCTGCAAATCATGAAAAAAAATAATTACCAAAAAAAAGGGAGCATATCTGAAATCATATTACTAAAAAGAACATATTACTACCTTGCACAAATCAGTGAATCTAGCTTCAAAAGCATCGCCATCCATGCTGTTGGAAGTTGAAACTAAAGGCTTAACGTCTCCCATCTCTTTGAAATAATCCTAGCAGCTGATTTCAAATTTCACAAATTTCGAAAATTAAAGATTATGATTCCTCGAAAAGTTTTATCAATAAACTCATAACCAGTATATTAAAGATTACGCTAGCCGCTAGAGTTGCTAAGCCCAAAAAAAACCGCAAAAGAATTGGGAAAAAAAAAAAGCTATTATTACAAAAAGAAAAGTAAAATTCAGAACCAAAAAAAAAAAAACAAATTTGTTTTGTGCTTCTGAAAATGGAGACTTATCATTCAAGAATGCAAGGAAGCTTACAAATTCAGGGCTTGAAATACGGTTAGGATCGTATCTACAGATCCAGTGAAGAAGAAAAACCTTTTAACGGATCGAGAACAAGAAAAAAAAAACAGTAACAAAGCAACAGAAAAAAATTCCTTCTTTATTTTTTTATATTCTCGTTAAGAACAAGTCAAAGAACCCAAAAATCTTCCCTCTTTCTTTCTTATATGTAATTTTATCTCTCTGATTTTGGGCCTCTTTTTGTGGAAACCCTAATCAAGGAAGGATCTTTTTCTATTTAGCGCGGGAAAATTAACCAACATAACATCATGATACCATTCACATGCACATGACATGCGTGACTATCCAGTTATATTTTGACACCTCATGATGTAGGATTGGCCTCTTGGCGCCAAAATTGTTTAACGCCACGCTGTGACGAGGTTTCCCGCTTTGCGAAGTTAAGGAAGCGGTCTCCGTTACGATGATGTTTAATGGAATAGTTTTTGGGTTGGGTTCGGCTCAGCCGTTCGTCGGTCTTGCCAATTGGGCTCATTGATTTAAGACATTACTTTGAACGAAAATATTTTGGCTTAATGACAAATTTGGCCACTAAAGTTTGCATGTTTTGTCAAAATAGCCTTAATTGTGTTTTTGAGCTTTTTTTTGGCCATCAACCTTTATTCTTTTTCTCAATTTACTTTTTCTAACAAATTTAATGAAAGTAACGTTTAAAAAGTTAAGGGGTATTATGTTAAATTTTTTTAATGAGATGTAATTTATTACTTAGATAACCCAATAAGATAATTACATGTGGAAAAATAATAAAATAAATATATAATACACTAAATTAAAAAACAACACTTAATTTAAAGAAAATAAACATAATTATCTAAAACAAATTGACTCCGTGAAAAACTTCTCAGTAAACAAACATATGAAAAATTGAAATCTTTGGAAAGAAAAGAAAATTTGAAACCTTGAATTTATTTATTAAATCTATTAGAAAAAGCATATTGGAAAAAATAACAAAGGTTAATGATAAAAAAGGCTCAAAAATACAATTAGGGTTATTTTGATAAAACATACAAACGTTAGTGGCCAAATTTATCATTAAGCCAAATATTTTTGTTGAATATTCTTTTGCTTATAACTTTTTTTTGTGTTTTATATCTGAATTTTAAATTTTTATTTTTTATTCGCTTAAATTAAACTAGATTTTATGATGACTCAAATAAAATATTTTATGTTAAAAATATTTTTTTTTAAATTATTCACTAATAAATATAGGTGGAGTACTAATAAATTTGTATTTTATTACTATTGAACATGTATACGATCATTAGATTTATAATTTTTAATTCTTTTATTTAAGGATAATATAAAAAAAGTATGAAAAATAAAAATTTCATCATAATAATATTAATTATAATTTAAAATCATAGTTATTTATGTAATTTCATAACCGATTTGAAAGGGTGAATACTATAGATAATTTTTTCTTAATGAATATTTAATGAATTTGTTCATAGACATTAAACAAACATGTTCACAAGTAGACTTGTCTGAAGGCTAGGTAGCCCACCCGTCGGGTCGGGTTTGGACAATAATTTTTTCACTTCAGGCCAGCTCAATTCGGCCCAAATTTAATTTAAATAATATTTTATGTTTTTAATAGTTAAACAGAATTTAAGGGCAAGCTAAGTTGACCTAAAAATAAATCTGGACTTGAAAATTATTTTGGAATCCAGCCTCAGTCCGATCCGGACTATGAACACATTTATTCACAAAAAAATTTGTTGATAAACTTAAATAATTTTTATTTAAATTGGATTATAAAAAATATAAATATTAATTAAATTGTTTTTTAACAATAAATTCAGGCACCCACGTGCAAGAATCACGTGGCTCTCATCTCATGGACATGTAGTGGAGGTGTAGAACTAGAACCAAGCAAACTTATCCTTTACTATCAATAGGCACAAAAGTTAATTTAATTGATGCCGTACGAAGAAGAAATTGAGATGGAAAAGATCAAAATTCATTTTTGGATGCACATTTGCGTTCTCGCCTTTAACAAGGATCATTTGTCCTTTCACTCCTTTTTTGCGCCATGCAACTTCATGTGCTCACTTCCTCCCATGTTCGCTTCTTTTTTAAACCTATATAAATTTATTTATACATCAGTTTTAAAATATTTTATAATTAAATTCATATAAAAATATTTTAAAATATGATTAATTTTTATAAAATGAGAAAAAAATGTAATATTCATTAAACTATATCCTAAATATTAATACAATAAAAAGTATTTTGCAAATTTTACATAATTTTGAAAAACAATTATTTATTTACTATCAATGTATTATTTATATTCATTTTACGATTTCGACATTTAAAATTACCACTCCTAATAATATATGGATTTTCTCCTACATGTCTTATTATTATTGTGCTCAACAATTATTTATAAAAATTAATTCCCTATACCTTACCAACTACCATCCACCTTCCTTAAAATAATAATAATAATAATAATAATAATAATAAATTCAAACTTTAGGAAAACCTATTGAAATAGTTCAATATTAATTTTTTTCATAAAATAATTAATTATTATATTATTTTAAATTGAAATATGAAATATAAAATATTTTTTTATAAATTAGTTAAATAATTAAAATTACATTTTTTTTCGCATGTATAAATATTTTTATAAAATTTACAAATTTTATATTCAATTAATTTATAATTAAAAATTATTTAATAAAATTTTAATTGAAAATATTGGGTTTTTTTTAGTATTTATTAAGTAAACAACAAAGATAAAATACGTTGGTAAAAATAAACTTATAAATTAATTAAAATACTTAAAAAAAGTTTTGAGTTCTTTTTATAAGTATTAGTTCTTTTATAATTTATATTTTTAACGCTTATAAATATTATAACTCAAATTATAACTCTATATAAAAGGAAGGCTCCAACACTCGTCCACTTTTTTTTTTTTTTTTTTGCCATTTCAATTATAATGGTAAAATATCAGTTTTGATCCCTTTGTTATACTCAAATTTAATATTTAATATTTATATTTTTATTCGATATAATTTAATTATCTAATTTTACAATAATATTAGGTAGTCCAAATAATTAAAATTTGTAGTTATTCTAATTAAAATTTTTAGTCTATTTTTTAAAAGAAAATACTATTCAATAATAACTTGGCATAATGGATTGAAACAACTGTTATGAAAAAACTTCACATCAGCTACTAAAAAATATCAAGAGTGTTAATTGTTTGGACTAATTAATGACACAAGTCTTTTTTTTTAGTTTTTAGTCATTATAAGATAATGATAAATTCGTAATTTTGATCTCCCTATTATACTTACATTTGAGATTTATTATTTATATTTTAATTTAACATAATTTTATCTTCTACTTTTATAATAACATTAGTTAACCCCAAATAATTAACATACTTAACTATATCAATTAAAATGATTAGGTGATTTTTTTTCTTTAAAACACCTTTCTAACACTATATATATAAATTTTTACATGAAGTGGGAATAAGTATTTTTAAGAAAAAATTTGACCTCAACATTCTAACCTAAATAATTAACGGTATCTACTATTTCAACTAATTAATCATATTGTATAGAGAAACCAAAGTATATAAAAATTATAAATAGATACTACATTCTAAATTTAAACATAATAAAGAGTCGATTACCATAATTTGATCTAAAACAATCTATGCTTAACATAATTATTGATTTTTTATTTAATAAAATGGTAATTATTTGGTATACGGGTGGTGGAAAATTTTAACTCTACAAGCAGAGGCAAATTTAGGGGGGCTAGCAGGGGCCCCCTAAAATGTAAAATTATTATTTAGTCCCTTAATTTTTTTAAATTTTAAATTAGTAAAGGTAAAATTGCACTTTAGCCCCCTAAAATTATAAAAATTTGATTTAATCCTTTAAAAATTATAAAGATATAGACTATAAAAAATTAAAATTTCATTCGGCCTCCTAAAAATTTGTTCTGGCTTCGCCCCTGTCTACAAGGGATTGATATTTTACCACATGTCTTGTCGATAATTTTATAAAAAATTGTTTTTTATTTAATTTATTTGGTATAGGTGGTTATATATTTATCGAAAATGAATGGGAGATAACAAACTAATATTTACTAAAAAATTAATATATATATATATATATATATATATATGTCATGTAATAAAAAAAGTGTGTTTGAATGAAAAGTATTCATGTTTCATTATTGATATTAACTACTTTTCGTTTACATCATTTATCATTTATTAAATTTTGGTTAATATATGTAATAGGTTCTTATACTTTTCATAAAGATGGAATTTAGTCCATATACTTTTATTTTTAGGAATTTAGCTCCTCTACTTTTCAAATTTCAAAGCTTAGATTCAATTGTTACCATTGTTAATTTTTTTTTTTGTTAAATTTATTAATGTGACATTTTGAAATAAAAAAAAAATACTCACTTGACAGTATAATTAAAAGAAATGGCTTTGTAATGAATTTGAATTTAACCAAATAAATTTAATAGTGTTAAGAATTTTTGGATAAATTACACCAACAATCACTCAACTTTGGAGTAACTAACAAAACAATCAATCAGGTTTCAATTCAGTCACTCAACTTTCGAAAAATAACAAAGCAGTCACCACTTACCATTTTTCATTACAAACAAACGTAACGGAGCTATCATTTTCCGTTACAGTTCCACTACAGACTTAACCAAACTACCATTTTCCATCCCCCTCCCATCCCTCTCCCTCTTCCCCACCATCCTCCTACTCTGATTCTTTCTCCCTCTCCGCCTCTTCCTCACCATCCCTCCTCCTACTCTGATTCTTTCCCTTTCCCCCACCATCCTTTTGCTAACCCTCTCACTCTCCCTCATCGTCCCTTTCCCTCTCCACTTTCTATATTTCTGCCTATTGCTACCAATTTTAAACTAATCTAACAACAAATTCTTCACCATCGTTTTTGTTTGGAACCCTAAACCTGCAGGTCAATTCAAGTTTCGCTTTTGATGTGTTTTTATATTATTTCGATTCTCCATCAATTTTATTTGTTATTCTAATTTATTTTCAATTTAATCAAATTTATTAACTTTTTGTTTTCTTTTACTTCAAAATTTAGGGCTTTCCTTCCCCTTTTCCACAATTGAATTTGTTTCACACTCTTTCATATTATGCTTTAGAGTTTACATAGCTTTTAATTTGAACCAAAATAAAACCAATCTTTTCCTTCTTTTTTTCTTGCCATTTGGGAACTGTGGATTCTTAAGCTTCTTGCTTAAGGTTGGTTATTTTTTGTGCAAATGAGGCCAATGCCTACAGTAATTCTTTATATTATCAATTAGGGTTTTGGATTTTAATTTTGGTTTGTTTGAAATGATTATCCTTTTGATTGTATTTGTTGTTTCTTTATGATCATCTCAAATTTATTGGACTATACCTCTTTGGAGGGTTGTTTCAATTGATTTTGGCCTTTTATTTTGATCATTGCCATTGTTGAATGCTCATTTGGTTGACAAAAGCTCCGTTTTCACGAAAATTGTGCTTTTTAATTGCAACTTATATTGCTCAAGTGCGTTTCCAGACATGTTAGACTGATTTTGTTTTCAACTTTTCTTAACCCCTACCTACATGGATTCTATTTGATCAATAACCTTCATTATTTGTGATAGATTTGTGGTCATAATAAAAAGCAGTGCGATTCAGACCCAAGCATTTGCTTTTATGTTTATTGGTCGCCATTTTCCTTGAATGCATTACAATAGATGGTCAAAATGTAATTTCACAATGGATTAGAGCTCTCCATAAAAATGTTGGGGATACAATTATAGATGACATTGGTACGGAAAAAGTCATAACTTTAAAGGATAATGACAACGCAATGAATGACTGGAAGTTTGGTTGCAGCAAAGTTTCTGTGTCCACAATCATGCTTTTTTACGTTAGCAATGGCTGCAACAACTGGTTTAGGTGTAGCTCCGTTTTTCTTTGTGGAGAGGCAAAGGGACGGAGTAAGAGGGTTAGCAAAGGGACGGCGGGGGAGAGGGAAAGAATCAGAGTAGGAGGAGGGATGGTGGGAAAGAGGGGAAGAGGGAGAGAGAATCAGAGTAGAGGGAGGGATGGTGGGGAAGAGGGAGAGGGATGGGAGGGGGATGAAAAATGATAATGTGGTTAAGTTTGTAACGGAACTATAACGGAAAATGGTTAGGGGTGACTGTTTTGTTATTTTTCGAAAGTTGAATGACTAAATTGAAACATAAGTAATTATTTTGTTAACTACCTCAAAGTTGAGTGACTGTTGATATAATTTATCATTTATTTTTTAACACTACCATTATAAATACTATGACTTATTGGCCTTCACAGATATACTCATAATTTTACGTCTATCTTGCATGTCCAAAAATCTCACTATGTTAGCATAAATTTTTTTAAAATATTCACAATTTGTTATCTTATTAAAGAATTATATTTTAATATAAAAAGAAAGTGGATAATGTATACTTTTTAGTCGCAGTGATATACGTATAGTTACCTAGTACCCAGTGCTATCAGAATCTGTGCAACTCACCGATAAGTGAAGCTATTTTTAGCTAGCAACGTGGAATGCAGCAAAAGGACCACAACAGCCACGTGTCAACAACATGGGTTACCAAAATCTCAAAGTAAAGGTTGGAAGATTAAGAGGTGGAATAAAATGATTACAAGTGGAGCAATGAGAATGCAGTTTTTGATGGAGGATTCTCAACCACTAATGAATTCCATATTATTTCTCAGCCACAAATTCTTTTCCTCTTGCCCCTCCGTGTTTTTTAAAAGCAGAAGTCTACACCACACTCAAAATCTTTTCATTGCTTCCTATGAATCGACTTTTCTCTTTCATTTGCAACTTGTTTGTTTACTAAGGGGGCCAAAAAAACAAAAAAAAAAAAAACAGCCTGCAAATACCACTGCCGCCTTTGGTTTATAGCTTCTAAATCCAACTAGAGAACTAGGTTGTCTTCATTTCCTCAGCTAATTCACTACAAGGTTTGATTCTTCCTCTTCTTCTGTTTGGTTGGTTGTTCTGTTTTTTTAGCTTTCTTTATGTATGTTTGTTGGAAAATATCTTAATTTTTTTTATAGTTCATGTAATTTGCGCAAGAACTTTAGTTAATCCTAATTCAAAACTTTTGAACTTGGTAAGTTTATTTATTTTAAAAAAAAAAAAGGTAAGAACTTGGGTTCGTTTGTATGTATAGAAAATAAGGGGTTTAGTTCATTTTTTTTCTGTAAAATTTTGAAAAAATTTAGAATATATTACAAAATAAGAACTTGAATTCATCTTGATTCTTCATATCAGTATGGACTGAAAGTTTATTTTGATTCATGATATTGCTTGTTTAGTGATTAAAAAGTAAGGGAAGTATGATTACATCATCAATTTTTATTCTTTATATTTGCCCATGAATTATTTGGTCTTGGAGAGTATAAAAGCTTGATGGGAGTTTAGAGAGTTTCTTTCAATTTGTGAGAGGTTTCTATGATTTTCTTTTGTAATATGTTGTTATTTTTGTTTTTTTCAGTAAAATCACATGGATTGGTATCTCTGTAATGGTATGGAGGATCTTGTTGTCCCCAGAAATCAAGAATTAGAAGATAATATCCCTTCCCCAGAAAGTTGGTCAAAATGGGAATTCAGCCCTCCTGCAAATTTTAACTATGAATGCTTTGGCGTGGATACGAATTTAAGTGGTGATAAACCCAAGTTTAGCGGCAAATTATGCCATGATGTAGCTGATGTTAAGGATCCATCGACTTGTTCGAGTGTATATGGAGGTTTCTTGAATAAGGGTCACATTTCTCAACAGCAGACGGATTACCAGCTCCACGATTTCGGCAGATTCGAGCAGCTCGATGACATATTCTTGTACTAAGCTTAACTCCTGGAATTACCTTTCTTGCCTGTGGGAAAATCATATAGTTATGAATAACAGCATGCTCGGACATCCCATGATAATTGAAGGGTTTGGAAGGTCCGGTCTATATAATTCTGTCAAAAACTATTTGTTCTTCATTGAAATAAGTAGCCACCATGTAACTGGTTAGAAGTTGGCTGTTCTTCTTAATATGTTCTCTTTTATGCTATGATTAGAAGTGTTTTATAACATAGGTTAGCCATTCAATATTCCATGGGATGTTCGGATTTACTTTCGGTTTCGATGTTTTACCTTTGAGATCATATGGTTCTTGTCTTTTCAAATCATCACTCTCTTTGGGTTTCTCCATATTGCAGGGGTTCCTTATTGGAAGATCCTACTTGGAGTGAAGATCTTCAAAAATCGTTTTGCTTTTCTCCTGAGTACGAGTGCGAGATGATGGCAACTGATCATCTTCTGGAAGATGTAAGTTTGGATTTTCAAAGTATTTCAAGCAATGAACATAGCATGGAAACAAGCATAGTATCTCAAAACTCGTACATTTCGTGCCGTGCAAGTTCTGAGCTTGAATTGGCTGATGGTAAAGATGAGATTTTTCCGTCCATCTTTTCACCAATGAACCAAATATATATTGAATACTAGGCTAGCCTTCTGTATGTTATTAATACATGTATGTTGCAGATGTTTATTGTATATATAACCTAAATGCCCTGCATCTACTCCGGTCTTGCATAAGAGAAAGAGCATCAACCCTTAGTAATAGAGGAGTAATCCGAGCCTTTTATTTGTTACATAAGATTTTTTTTTTCTCTAAACTAGCCTAGGCCGCAAAAGGTATGTTGCAGGCTTTTATGGCTATATGTTTTTAGTTCAGTTGAAAAATGGATTCCGTGTTCTTGAAATTACTTTTGACAAAATAAACTTCCTTGGTGAATCCGATGCAGCTTCGAAGAACCTTTAGAAATATCCAGGGCAATCTGCCATACATACATTGCATCATCCTATGCTTATATTATGAAATTTAATGTAGTTTTGGAGTTTATGAGATTAACTAATCAATGTAACTTCTGTACAAGGCATCTTTTGCCAAAATCTTGGTTCCTCCTGAACAGATAACTGCAAACGGACTTGTCTCAAAAGGAATGTCACTTGAAGAATCGGTTTTGAAGGAGCTTGAAACGGTGACGGCTCAGGTAAAAGACTAAACAAATGCATACATCTACTCATCAACGATTTTTATAAAAACAACTGCTTATAAAAATTTCCGTATTTTGATTTGTTCAGCTGTCTGATAAGACTCGAATTTGCTTCCGAGATGCATTTTACCGTCTTGCCAAGAACTCGAAACAGAATCCTGTAGCATTAAACCAACAAGGAAACCTCCATGTTCGATCTCATTCTCCGAAGTGGACAATCTCAGAGGAGAAAATAAGGTAAACTTTTACTACGATTTGGAGTAATTTTATGTTTTTTTCTCATGTTAAACTTCCTTCTTCAGGTCCCGAGTTGCATGAACATGGTACTCTTAGCTTCTTTTTTTTTTTTTTTTTCCGACCTGCTATGTGCTTGTTTAGACATTTTAAGCATGTTATTGGTCGGAAGATAATTTTGATATATTTTTTCAGGTCTGGGAAAAAGGAAACAACTGAATCAGAGACCAACACCATCGATCGAACTATCGCGAACCTCACCTTCGATAAGATGGATATGAACGTTCGAGACTTTCCGGTTTGCCACACCCGACAACTCTAAGCAAAATTGTCATCGAAGTGACTGGAAAAGGAAACACGAGTTTCAAGTCAGTCGCTCAGAGATCCATTACGCTAAGCACGAAGTGATGCTGGAGTTGCAGACATGGATATGCCTCGAGACTGATGCAACCGACAAGAATACCATGACTTAAAAAGAATGATTGAAAGGGAAGCTGAAAGGAAAAGATATAGATTAAATTCGTTTGGGCGTGTTTCAATCATTGAATATGTGTATATATTGCTGCTGCTCTGTGCTCGGCTCAGTTTTGATAGGAGCATTTGTAGAAATTGCTTCAAATTTCATAGTACCATGTGTTAATTTTGACTCACCATGAATGTTACATTTAAGTATGTATTCAATTAGTGTGGCCATACCATAATTGGCTTCCAAGACCGTTGTTTAACATCAATTAAGGGTGCCGTCTTCATTGCACTTGAATGCATGCGATTTTCCATTGTTGAATATGAAAAATATTTTATTTTTAAAACTTTAAAATGCGATAAAAAATATTTTTTCATTTTTATATTTAGAAGTAAAAATTATAAAAATTATTTCTATTTATTATATTAGTTATTAAAAAAACAGGTTTTTTATATTCACGAGTACCAAGAATTTAATTAATAAAAATTTAAAAATCTAAGAATTTCATAATTAAACTATAAAACCAAAAGTAGTATTGAAATCTAAATTCTAAATTAGAACTAAAGTCTAATTTAACCTAATTTGAAATTCTAAAGAATGTATCTTAACTTGAAATCTAATTAAACTCGTCTAATCCTAAATTTTTGTAATTCTAGACCTAAAATGCTAAATAAATCTAAAATCTAATCTAGATTTGAAACTTGCTTAAAGTCTAATTGAACTAAGAAAACCTTTCAATTTCAAACATGCAACTTAAAACTAAAAACCTAATTCAGCTAAAAGTTCTAAATATCTAATTTAAACATAAAATTTAAAACTTATTATCCAATGAATGTAAGGTGTACTAAAAAATTTACCAAAACTTGAATTGAATGTAAAACATCTACAATCTTAAATAAAATATCTAAAATAGAATACCCTAAATCCAGGAACACAATCTCATTTTTTTCAGGGACCTAATGAAGCAATTAACCCTTTTTAGATTGGCTGAAAAAGGGGTGTGGCCAATTATTTCTAAATTTTTGGTCTATTTACATGTTAGGTCTGCCCCTTTTGAAATTAAATTTAAATAGCCCTTAAAAATATAAGAATAACAAAAATATACCCTTCTAATTTTTTTTAAATTTGTAAAAACCAATATAAACTTGGGGAAATTTTTTGAGGATATATTTGGGTAATTTAAATAAGAATTTTATATAGTTTTTTAAGTTTATTGTTTTTTAAAAAGAAATGACAATGGTTTATTTTTGTTATTTTTATATTTTTTAAGGGCTATTTAAATTTAATTTCAAAAGGGCAAATAGACTAAAAGTTGGAAAGCACGATCAATGGCACCCTTTTTTTCAACCAATCTAAAGGGTAATTACTTCATCATGTTTCTAAACATTTTATATAATCACACTTCAATCAGGTGTCATCACTAAAAATTGTTTTTTTTTTTTAAAAATGCAATCATTGGCCAATGATGTGTCTAGCGACACCGACAAGCACTGTAGAAATCAAATTATTTACGTACATGATTTTTAAGTTGAGTCATTTTCGTAATTAATTAAAAAATTTGGATGACTTGGAAAGAAATTTGCTTTTCCTATCATGCTGACAGAGAAACTGTTAGGATTTCAACCCTAACATGAAACATGGAAAATGAAATAGGCATATTAAGATGGGGTTGGATAGAATTGTGACCTCAAAAGAAGATTGGGTTTTAACAGTTCAAAATTGAGGCTTGGCTAATTTTCCCCTCCATTTGCTGCTCAATCCCAGATTCTCACCTTGGGTTTCAATTTTGGACTAAAGGAATCTCCTAAAAACTTTAAACACGTCTTATTCCATTTCGATTTAATTCATGAACAACAATAATTGATTTTTGAATAAAATTAGAATTAATTATTGAGATTAAAACCCCTTTTTTTCATACCTCAATTCTAAAGTCCAAAATACGATTTTCAATGGTCCAAGTATGACCCCAAAATAGTTCATATTTTCTTTTGATTTTCTGGAATCATTTTATTATGTTATATTCGTCTATTATTGTTTCTATTACCTATTAATTTATTACATTTTATATTATATGTACTACATTATATATTTCATGTATTTAGTATATCAGGGACGAAGCCATAAAACTTTGTTAGAGGAGACCGAAATTAAATTGTGATTTTTATGATAGTAAAAATATAATTTCAACATTTGAGTAGCTTTTATTTTTATAATTTTTAAAGGATTAAATCAAAATTTTTATTATTTTTAAGGGTTAAAGTTTAATTTTACCTTTTATTAATTTAAAATTTTAAAAATTTTAAAGGATGTAAATGAATTTTTTTTTTCATTTTAAGATACGCCCTGCAGTATATATAATATATATGTGTATATATATATATATATATATATATTTCATTTTTCGAATTTCAGATAAAAAATTAAAAAAAATCTGGAAACTGTTCAAGAATCAAAGAAAAAGAAAAAACTTTTTTCAAAAAAATCAATAAAAAACTTTCCTTTCGAAAATCTGTAAAAAAATAACATCAGACGTTTAAGAGAAAATTTTGGAGTGATTTTAGAAAAATCTTTCATTATTCCTTGATACATACACATTTCTTTTTACCTCCAAAAATCATTCCCGAAAAATCTGTGATTCATGGGAAAAGGAAGGAAACTAGCACAACAACAACAGAAAAAAGACACATAAAAGAAAAAATACTCAGAAACAAGAAGGGAAAAAAAATAAAGGAGCAGAGGAATGCAGAACTTCTGCAAGTCAGAAACCTTCTTTTTAAGGTATATTTTAGAAAAATATTTATTCTTTTCTTTTGCTTGCATGTCTTCTATTTTATGAAACCCTTTTTTAAAGAAATAAAAAAGAAACGTATCATCTTTAAAAAAAATATATATTTTGGCAACATATGAAGTTTTCGGTGCCGGAAATCGAAAACTTTGAGTTTTCCGGCGCCGGTGAGTAAGCTGTTAAAGCAACGAAGAAAGTAGAGGGATCAAAAATAAAAATAGAGGAAAAGCTTTATTTTTCAGAACAAGTTGGAAACGAATTTAAAATAGCCGATAACTAGATTCTTATCCTGTGAGATGAACGTATTTATTTTATATATATATATATATATATATATATTAAATTTTATTTAAAATTCGTAATGTTTGTCAAATTAAATGATTAAAAATAAATATTTGTGCCATATTGAATTTAATAAATATTTTAAAATTTTTATTCAAATCCATAATTACTGATAAGAGGTTGTTTTGAAACTAAATGTAACAATTAAAAGTTAATAGGGACTCATATCATAATTTTTAAAAGTTATTAAATAAATTGATTTCAATAAATTTAAAAGAGAATTAAATTGTGGAACTATTAATATTTAAAGAATGTATGATGCAAATAATATTTAAATATTCAAATCCATTGCATTGAGTTGATTGTATATTAATAATTTCTGAATTAATATTTAAATATTCAAATCCATAATTTATTTGCTTCATAAATTCTTTAAATATTAATACTTCCAAAACTTAATTTCTCTTTTAAATTTATTGAAATCAATTTATTTAATAACTTTTAAAAATTATGATATATTAATTAATCACAGTTATTATAGGAATAAAATTCTCTTCCTTTTTTTTATTTTATTTTATCTAAACCCTATAATGATTAAATATATACAAATCTAATCATATTATTTGTGAAACATTTAAAATCTTAAAATATTTTAATTAAAATAGCATACATTTTGTACTAATTTTTTAGTAAATAATTATAATATATCTTAATTATTACACACACAATCAACCAATGCAGAAAATTTATTTGACATTTTAAATATTGAAATCAGTTTAAATATTATAATATATTTTAATTAATATACAAGTTTAATTATTGTGGAACTATTAATATTTAAAGAATGTATGCAGAAAATGAATAAGGAGATTTACATGATTAAAAGAGGGAAAAAGTTTAAGTAATTAATTAGTACCCTCAATTATTGTATTCATGTTGAATTAATTGATTTCAAAATACATATCTTAATCTATTAAGATTTTTGTAACAACCCAAAATATAAGAGGTTAATTGAGAAATGAGCTAGATTAAATGGTTAACTAACTAATGCACTTCCTAACTCTTGAACAAAAAATGAATTAAGAAGAGACAATGGTTACACATGGCCTTTTCTCCTTTTTATTTTCGGCAGTAGGGGTTAATTGTCATCCAATCCCTTCAAGTTTGAAAACCTTAGGTAATTACAATTGACTTATTGCTTTCTTTTCCAAATCAAACTAAAATTTTGTTTTTCTCCTCCCTATTTCTTCTACCTTTTCTTGTCCATCTTCTTTGCAAATATTTTTTCTTCATTACTGTGAATTGTTATTGCTTATTCCGAATCAAAGCCAATCTTTGTTAAATAGTTTTCCTACTGGAATCGTACTCGTTGTTAGAAACCCCCAATTAAATCCCAAAGTTTGATCTTGAATCATTATAAATTTTTTATCTAACGATAATCTTGCAATCAATTAAATGATCTTTCTTGATTTTTCATCGAAACTTTCGATAATCTTGACGAATCTTTAAATCCGTTATTAATTCTTGTGTAAATGTCGTTTGAAGGACCCATTTTAGGTGCATCAACCTAGATTTGAGCGCGAGAAACGTCGATCGAGATCTCGGTGTCAGGTGTGTGTTCTTTTACAAGTGAATCGAGGTAAAATCGTGCCTAGGATAGGGCCACACGGCCTGCCACACGTGTGGTCCATACAACCCATGTTCCCCTGGAACCCTAAGATAATTCGAATATGATATTAATATAAATGTTAATTTGTTTTAGTGATTTTAATTAAACATTTAATTATAGAAGTATAAATGTTATGGGCGGTAATTGTAGAAATTCACAATTAATATTCTTGAAATTTGAAATTAATATGATGGAGGGTAATGAAATTAAAAAATGTGTTACTTAATTAGTGATCTAATTGAAATTATATGAACTGGTTGGAAATGGTAAAATAAAAAATAAAAAAATAATATTATCATGATTTATGTGGAGAGGTAATTAAAATTTTTATCAGATTTACATTTAACACGAGTTCAAACCAACGTATGTTCAAATTAAAAACAATTTATTTATAATTACTAATGTTAAATATTTGTCATTAGTTAATTTCAAATTGGTTCTTATAATCAATAATATTGGTATCAACATAATCAAATGATGTTTATAAAGACATCTTGATGTTGTAACAATTAGGCTGTCTTTTTTTTTTTTTTAAAAGAAAATTGATCTTGCCATATCTTATACAGTTAAAATTTTATATTCTTTGATATTATATATAGTGATTATATTTAATTGGTAAATGTATAAAATTAAATAGTATTTTTATTATTAAAAAAGATATATGGTGGTAGAAATTTGCGGCATTTATGGATAAACTGCTATAAACTTAAGTTTTATCGATGTTTTAATTTATTTGGATATGGAAGATTTTTTTTCTTAACATTATTAAACAAATTTGAGATGTAATAATCTTCTGATCCTGAATCAAAGTAGAGTACATATATTTCTTTTTTGAAGATTCACATTCAACTTCTCTGCAAAAAAAA
This sequence comes from Gossypium sturtianum, assembly GCA_025698515.1. NCBI lineage: Eukaryota > Viridiplantae > Streptophyta > Magnoliopsida > Malvales > Malvaceae > Gossypium > Gossypium sturtianum. The sequence goes on from CM046947.1 coordinate 21,645,163, forward strand.
TAAAATAAAATGTAAAAGGCATGTATTGCATAATAAATAATTAATAATTACAAAAAACAATATCATTACCCGGTAATTTACTGATTTCTTATTATTATTATCCAAGTTGAAATTACTTCTTGTTTCTATTGCATACCCTAACTTAGATTTTTTTTTTTAAATATACATATTTAATAAGAATGTTAATTTTATATTGGATGGTTCATCTTAAGTAGCGTTCGATGTTTTCCCATATTATGATTTTAATGGAACGTGATTTTTTGAAATGTGATAGCCGGGAATGCGATTACTAGGAATGTGACTTTACAACATTTGATATACATTAGAATGTATTGATTAAAATCTCATGAAAGTTGCATCATCACGTTTGGTTCATTAAACACTTTCTTAGGAATGTAACGATAATTTATGAATTTGCCCTTATTAAATAAAAAATAATATTCATGTATTTAATTTTCATAATAAATTTTATTATTAACAAATATTTGGATTAAATATTTAATAATAAATATTAATTGTTAATTTTAAAATTATTTTTTAATTTGTAATTTTAATTGAAAGCAAATTTATTTCATATTTGTCTTGCATATATATTTCTAAATATAATAATGCATATATAAAATTAAGTATATATAAACTTGTTTTCGAATAAATTTTAAAAAAAATGAAATCACATTTTATTTTAACTAAAGGCTGATGTAGGAACCCAATTTTGCCCGGGCCCATATAAGAAACCAAAATGAAAACAAAAAAAATAAAAAATAAAGTCCAGTTTGTTTACAAGCCAAAACAGACCCACTACCCTTGGCCCAAACTAATACCCAATACCCCATTACACCCGAGCCCAATTACACTCTAAAACCCAGACCCTAATCAGACCCAAGCCAACGCTGCCCAAAAGGGCCCAAATACTAAGCAGAGTCAGGAAACCTAGGGTTTCCTGGAAACTCTCGCGCCGCAAGCAGCCCCGACACCAACTCTCGGTCACGCCGCCATCAACGCACAGACAGCGTTTCGTCACCAGAATCCTCGCCATTAACCTGCAAAAAAGGAAAGTACGACAGCAAATATGGCAAACGCAACCGAAAATATTTGTATTCCTTTTCTATTTTCGCTTTTGAGGCTATAAAAGCCCTATGATAAACTTGTACGATACACAATACAATACAGGCAAAAAAAATGCACTGAAATAAAAACACCAAACAGAGGTGATTTCTTATTCCTCATCCGCGTTATTTTTTTATTTTATTTTTGATTCCTACAAATAGTAAATACACGAAGGATAAAATAAAGGAAAAGGTTTTTTTTTTACCTTTTGATCGGCGTTAGAAACGAGGTCGCAGGTCGCCGACCGCCATATACGGTGGCGCGTGCGACGGCCCCCTCATCGGAGTCCTGGCCGAAGGCCAAAGGACAGAGAGCGTTTTCAAAAACTCAGTTTTTTTTTTTTCTTCTGAAATGATAAAATGATTTTTATTATTATTTAACTTTGTAACTTATATAGCTATGAGAAAACGACGTCGTTTTTGCTTAAGCTAATAAGCTCAAAACGACGTTGTTCAGGGTAAGGATCCGCGCGTTGACCCGAAAACCCGGAGAGGATCCGCGTGTTTTTGTTAAAAGGTCTAATTGCCATTTTAGTCCTTCCGTAATTTTATTATTTTTAATTTCGTTTAATTTAACTTTTTAATTTGGCCCTAAATGTTTGTTTATATTTCAATTTAGTCCCTCGGGCTATTTAAAAACCAATGACAGAACGACGCCGTTTAGGAGATAGGGTATAATTGCCCATTAGGTCCCTACAATTTGTAGCGCATTCCGATGTCATCCTTTTACATTTTCATTTATTTTCATTTAATTTTTTAAGCCTTTTTTATTTTATTTTAAAATTATTTTAATATTATTATTTTATCATATTAAAATTCTTTTTTTATTTGTATGTTAATTTATTAATAGTATAAATTTTTTATATATTGTTTTTCTTAAATACATATTATTTTAAATTTATTACTATTTATTATTTTATTTGGTATAATATTATATATTACATATTATTTTATATATTAGTTATTATATTGTATTTTTAAAATCTTGTATATTATATAGTACTATATTATATCATGTAAAATATTATTTTGTATAAAATTTATTTATATTGTATAATGTGTTTCATTTATATTATTTATATTATATTTTTAGATATCTTTATTTAAAATTATATACTATTTATTAATCTTTTTTATTTTTATATTGTTATACATATTAATTGTTTTACAAAGTTATCATATTTTTTTTTACTTTTTATTTTGTTTTGTTATAATATTTATTTAGTGTTTAAATATACTGTTAATTTATTTATTTATCATATTTGATCTTATTTGTAGAACTTAGTGTCCATTCTTTTTTTTATGCTTCCTATAGATTTTAAATTGTTATTGCATATTCTATAACTTGTATTTATTTATGTATGTCTTTTTATTGCTTAATATTGTTTTAGCATAATTTATTTATTATATGTATCATTCACTATGTCATATTATTCTTTTGTTAATTGTCTAAATTATTAGTTAATACGACTCATATTTATAATGAATTGTTATTTGATATTTATATTTTGTAATGTATCAATGCAAAATCGGATTCATATCGTTTTTATAAAAACACATTTTTGCGAAATTGTCCTATTTCATTCAAAGTTTTAAAAATACGGTGACATGTTGGGGACTTCGAGAAGAATTGTGCCCTAACTTACTGGGTTTCGATTTTTCTCGTGGAACTTAAGGTATTAAATATCCCTTCTCTTTGAAACTTACAAATTTCAAATCAAAAACTTATTCTTGGGAATTCAAAACGTTGTGTCCTAACTTACTGGATATGATGTTTTGTGTCTTGAGGTAGGAATTTTCTAAAATAAAGGCGTGCCTAGTTTCGAAGTCATGAGATATTATATCCTAACTTACTGGGTATAGTATTTTATTTCTTTGATATAGGTAAGTCTTGACTTTCTTTCAAATAAAAGGATTATATTTTAATTTTTTTCAAAATTTCGATATTAGGACATGGAATTATCAATTAGGTACCAAATTTTGGGCGTTACGAGGGTGCTAACCCTTCCTCGTACGTAACCGACTCCCGAACCTGTTTTCTGGTATTTTGTGGACCAAAACAAAATCAATATTTTGAAATAAAACGTTTTATAAGGTGATCCAATCACACCTAAGTAAAAAGAGATTGGTGGCGACTCCCGTTTTCGTTTTTAAAGTCGACCCCGTTTTTAATCAACATCTAAAAATAGTTTCGACAGCTTGGCGACTCCACTAGAAACAATAAAAGAGTCAAGCCGTAAAATCGATAATTTCATGTCCTTTTGTCTGAATTTAAAATTTTGATTTAAAAAACCATGATCCTTTTATTTCATGTGGTTCTAATTTTTAATATATATCTCTGCATTACACTACATGACCGTTGTGGTCGCACCCTTAAGTGGGAGTTAAAAGCTATGCCTTCGTGAGGTTTTCACCTCCGCATGGGCTAGTGGATTGCTTCCGGGATACATCTGTACCTATGTCTTCGTGAAGTTTTCACTTCCGCATGGCCATAGGGAAATGTATTCCCCTGAACCGAACCCGGTCCATATGAGCCTATAATGGGTGAGGATCGAGGAATCTGTTGGTTCAGGTACCTCAACTTTAGAACTAAAACCACATATAGACAACTTAAGGGCTCACCCTAAGTAGAACTATACCAAGCCTTAGTGGTTACCCAAATAGGTGTTCGTTTATTTTATTTGCTTCATATTCTATCTCATGATACTGATTTATTGTGTTTTAATTTTTGTGCATATCATATTAAAGAAGTATCGATTCAAGGTCAGTTTCTAAGTTAGAAAGCTGGTTATGGAGAACGAATTCCTTGATAAAGTGGAGGACAATGCTGCCGTCCGCACATGGTCAGAGCAAACGCAATTGGAGAAAGGGAACAGCTTAGTTGACGGGTACTTATCTAAACTATGGGATTTTACTCGTATTAGTATTACACAAAATGAGTTCCAAGAGTTGAAAGAGATATGGGCTCAATGGGATGATGAGGCTAAGCAGCTATTTTATCGTAATTATGGAGATCTACCCTATTTACTCGACATCAAGGTAGATAAGCATCTGTTCCGGGTTATGACTCAGTTTTGGAACTCTGCCTATAGCTGTTTCACTTTCGAGAAAGTAGATTTGGTGCCCACGGTGGAAGAATATACAACCTTGTTTCGATGTCCAAGGGTCCAAGTTGATAAAGCTTATTAGGGCTGCTAACGTCCCAACTTTCATAAGGAGGTTAATGAATATCACGGGGATGAGCGAACAGTGGGTTTTAGCCAGAATTCAGAAGAAAGGTGAAGGTAAATGCATTCCTTGGGTTAGTTTGAGGGACTTGATCTTAGCCTATCCAGACGCAAAGAAAAAGGTTGACGTCTTTGCCTTGTGTATCTATGGTTTGGTAGTCTTCCCAAAGGCTCTAAGACATGTAGCTGAAGCAGTCACAGAGTTATTCAATTGACGTGACAAATGGGTCACGCTAGTACCTGCGATCTTAGCCGAGACGTTCAGATCTTTAAACGCATGTCGGAGAGTAGGTGAAGGTAGATTCATTGGATGTGTGCAGTTGCTGTTAGCTTGGTTTCATAGTCATTTCTGGAAGGTGGAGAAAGTATCCTATCGGGTTTTTTCTGAGAACTATTCTCCGTTAAAAGAGATAGTGGCTACACCGAGGAGAGGGGACGTGTCTGAGGAGAATTGAATGGCGCTCCTTCAAAACCTTCAAGAGGAAGACATCGAGTGGAGAGCCCCTTGGATGATTTCAGATGAAATTCTTTATCGATGTGGGAGTTTTGACTGGGTTCCTTTACTTGGAATTTGGGGAGCCGTTGGGTATGCTCCTTTGCTCGCACTAAGGCAATATGGATCAAGGCAGTTCGTACCGGCAACATATGGGCTGGCTCAATGTGAGTTCTCATACAGAGGGAAAAACTATAAGAAGAGGGTTAAGGAGATTTCTGGTGCCTGGAATCAGATTCGTAGGATGAAGAGATTATTCGCAGACTCAATGACGACCCCAGAATACAGTGGATGGAGGATTAGAAGGATTAATGATAACATCCCCGAGCTGAATCCGAAAAGCGCCCGATCAAGAGAGGAATGCTTGCAAGTGGTCCCATCAGAGTTAGAGATTGTGAAACAAGACTTCGAAAAGATAAGTTCAGAGCTTGGAAAAAGGATGGAGAAGCTGAAAGAAGAAAAGATGTACTTGAGGCTAGATGTGGATGTTCAGAAATCAGAGGCCGAAAAGTTGAGAAAATGGAAGAAAAGGGTCGAGGAAGATCTGAGCGACCTAAAGACGGAATATAAAAAGTCATTCGTCTATCAACTCAAAAATGCTGGATTGGGGAAGACTTCACAACAGTGGCAACAAGAGGTTCAAGAGGAAAAAGCCAAGGCTGACCATTGGGAGAAGAAGTTCCTAGAGATGCAGATGCAGAATGAGGCCCTAGAAAGGAGTTTGGCCGAAAGCCAAAAAGAGAAAAGTGGATTGAAAGCTAAAGTCACCGAACTGGGACGGTCTCTTTACCACTATCGAAGCCGTAATACTGCAATCGAGTTGAAGTCAAGTCTGAACAAGATTGAGGAAATGAAAGGCAAGATCGAGTGATTAGAATCAGCGTTGCAGAATTGTGAACTCCGGATCGAGCAGCTTGAAGCAAGAGAGGGGCATTGGAAGGAAGAGTTACACCATTCGTATGATCAAGTTAGAAACCGTAATCATCTCATTGGTGAAGTAATAATTCAGATTCGAGAGGTAGCTGATCACCTACAGACTTTGGCAGTACAAGCGGATACATTGAGCACGAAATACGAGTTACAATCAGATCGTGGCCAAGAGCTAGCCTTATTATTTAAGAAAGTTAAGACTCTGGGCCTTAGGGCGAAAGCATATTTGTAGTCCGTTTTATGTAAAGGATTTTGTTTTCTAATAAAGTTTTCTAGAATGAAGTTGAATCTGAATCGATGCTTTCTTTTTGCATTCATGCATTTGCATCACATCATATCATATGCATTTAAGTCCATAGAGAGTGCCTAATTAGTTGAAATTATCACACACACAGAGAGAGAGAGAGAAAGAAGGAAAACCTGGAAATTGAACATCAGTACGGTACACGTGCCAAAACAAGAGATATGGATCAAAGACTTGAACAATTCCAGAGAGACATGCAAGACCAGATGCAAGAGCAAATGGCTCAAATGGCCCAAAGCTCCAACAAGAAATGATGGACCAAATGTTGGAGGCTCAAAGGAACATGATGGCTCAAATGGCCCAAATGCTGAACGGAGCGATGGACAAAGGAAAGGGTCCCATGGCTATTGCTAGAAAGAAAAGCGAAGACATTCCCCCGGGTTTTACCCCACCACATACACAACCTGAAGAGTATCCGCAAAGGCCATCCGTCACGATTAGGCCTCAACAGGGGCAAGCTGATACTGGACCGCCCATGAACTTCCACGTTGGCTCAGGATCCAACCCAGGAGATAACCTAGCTAATCCTGATATTCCTGACTTGGATATAGTAGAGAGGGAAGGGACTAGAATTGAATCCTCAAGGCAGTTAGAGGATCGCTGTATATGGTTGGAAGAAAAATTCAAGGCTTTGGAAAATGTCGATCATCACCATGGTATTGACGCAAAAGACTTGAGTTTGGTCTCAGATCTGGTGCTTCCTCATAAATTCAAGATGCTAGAATTTGAGAAGTACAATGGGGCTAGTTGCCCTGAAGCCCACATCACTATGTTCTATAGACGGATGACTGGCTACGTGAACAATGATCAACTTTTGATTCATTGTTTCCAAGACAGTTTAGTGGGGGCAGCATTTAGGTGGTATAATCAACTCAGCCGTGCTAAGATTGGCTCCTGGAGAGACCTAGCCCAAGTCTTCATGAGGCAATATAATCATGTCACGGGCATGACGCCTGATAGAATCACCATACAAAATATGGAAAAGAAGCCAAATGAAAGCTTCAGGCAATACGCGCAAAGATGGAGGGAAATTGCCATGCAAGTTCAACCACCTCTCCAAGAGAAGGAAACCACCATGCTTTTTATTAACATCCTGAAAGCTCCGTTTATCACCCACATGATAGGAAGTACTACCAAGAGCTTTGCGGATATAGTGATGGCAGGAGAAATGATAGAAAATGCCATAAAGAGGGGCAAGATTGAAGCGGGGGAAACCACTAGGAGGTCTGCTACTAGGAAAAAGGACAATGATACGAATAATACGAGTACATACAACCAAGGCTACTCGAAGGCAATCACTGTTAGCCAGCCAAAGGTAGTTACGATTGGGTAACAAGGGTTGACCAGACAAGAATCAGGCGCAAGGTAGAATTCTGAAAAGCTTCAATTTACGCCAATCCCAATGACGTATAAAGAGCTATATCAAAGTTTATTTGACGCGCATGTGGTGTTCCCGTTTTATCTAAAACTGTTGTAACCCCCATATCCTAAATGGTATGACTCAAACGCTCACTGTGATTACCATGCGAGAATCAGGGCATTCAATAGAGAATTGCACTGCCTTCGAAAAGGTAGTAGAGAGGCTCATCAAGATGGGGATTGTAAAATGTAATGATACACCTAGTGCGAAAAACCCATTACCTAACCATGGGGATAATGGGGTAAACAGGATCGGTGAAAAGATCATGAGAAAGACCAAGAGAGATATCTCAGAAGTGAAAACCCCATTAAGAATGGTTTGGAGGGAAATGATGAGAAGAGGATTGATAGAATCAAATCCTATAGAAGGACGTGAAGAAATGAGGAACTACTGTGAGTTCCACAAAACAGAGGGGTATGAGATCCAGGAATGTTCTGAGTTTAGAGTATTAGTACAAAGCCTTATGGACAATAAGGAACTGGAGTTTTACGAAGAAGGCTTAGAGGGAGGAAACATACATGCAACTGAAAGAGAGTTGACAAATCAGAAAGTCAATTATCCGAGGATCATCATTTCCCGACAAGGAAACACGGAAGGCGGAGCACAAATCATGCCTAAAGTCGTAATCCAAAAACCTGTTTCCTTTCCTTACAAGGATAAAAAAAATGGCACATTGGAATTATGACTGCAATGTGACAATACCAGGAGTGGAAAGATCAGTTGGCACTTCCGAGAAGGTCCAAAATTAAGGGTCCTACACACATGTGGGAAATGTTATGATTCGGGAGCAGAACCAGTGAAATCAAAGACTGTGGCAGGTGAACCAGAGAAAGGACCTGGCGCCCTTGTCAACGAACCTATGAAGGAGGAAGAGGCTAAAAAATTTTTAAAATTCTTGAAGCACAGTGAATACAGCGTGGTAGAGTAGCTGCGCAAGCAACTGTCTCGCATATCAGTGCTAGCCTTACTCTTAAGTTTAGAAGTGCATCGTGAAGCATTGATGAAAGTATTGAATGAAACCTATGTTACTAAGGATATATCCGTCAACAAGCTTGATCGTCTGGTTAGTAACATAAGCGCTGACAACTTTATTTCCTTCAGTGACGATGAAATTCCACCTGGGGGTATGGGATCGACCAAAGCTCTGCATATTACTACACGTTGCAAGGGATACACTCTATCAAGTGTGTTAATCGACAATGGATCAGCCTTGAATGTCTTACCTTTGTCGACGCTGAAGAGGTTGCCGATAGACAGTTCTCACATGAAGACGTGCCTGAACATAGTGAGAGCATTCGATGGCACTGAGAGAAGAGTGATGGGAAGAATTGATATACCGTTGCTAATTGGGCCAAACACGTATGAAGTTGATTTTCTGGTGATGGATATCAAGCCCTCATACAATTTCTTGCTGGGAAGGCCCTGGATTCATTCGGCAAGAGCAGTGCCCTCATCGCTGCACCAAAAATTGAAGCTGGTGACAGAAGGTCGGCTAGTTACCATAAACACGGAGGAGGACATCATAGCCACTGTTACTAATGACGCGCCATATTTAGAGGCAAGTGAAGAAGCAACTGAGTGTTCTTTCCGATCTTTAGAGTTCGTGAATGCAATATTTATCTTGGAGGGGAATAATGTTCCAATACCTAAGATATCCAGGACCACGGGGATGGGCCTACAAATGATGGTGGGGAAGGGAGCCCTACCAGGAAAAGGATTGGGCAGACATCTTCAAGGGGAAGTTTGAGTGCCGATACTAAAAGAGAAGAAAGACCGTTTTGGCTTCGGTTTCAAGCCAGATGCTAGACAGAAGAGAAATGAAATAGAGAAGAAGCAGGAGAGAAGAAGGGCACGGTTGAATGGGGAAGAAGTTAAATGAGAATCGATGATATTCCCTCACATATCCCAGACCTTTGTATCCGGAGGGATAATTCACTGATCGTTGTTTTCGCGATGTCAAAGTCTTAAAATTTATAAAAAGAATGATCGAACCTGGAAACTAACTATGACAACGATTTAAGGCAAGCGCACCTATTGAACAGTAGTATAGGTAGTGGCAAGACCGGAATGTCGAACCCAAAGGAACTAAAAGTACTAATACTAACTTTCTTTTTATTATCTAGCCTAAAATAAATAGAATTTGTTGTTTAAATATAAATTAATTAACTACTAAAATTAAAGACTCTAAGATAAATAAGAATGAATTTGGGAGAATAACTTGAGGAAAAACCAATTGATTAAGACGACACCCAAGGAAGAATCCACCTAGGCTTCACTTGTTATCTAACTCTGAACCAGACGATTTATTCACTTGACTTGATCCGTAAGATTCCCTAATGTATATTAAACCCTCTCTTGAAGCGAATAACGTCTAACCCTAGGTTGATTAATTGAAATCTATTTCTAGTTAAAACCCCTAGAATCGCATTAACTCGATCTATGGAATCCCATATTAGGTTTCACCCTAATCCGGCAAAATCTCGTCACCCTATCTCTAGGCGTGCGGTCAACTCCGCTTAACTATGCTAGATCTAGTCTTAGGCAGGGACTTTTGCTCCTCCACCTAAGCACATCAAACTTGAATTAATACCTGCGAAATATCAACACAAGAATTAAGAACACATAATTAAGAACAAGTCAAATATTTATCATATAGTTCAGGAAACGATAACAAGATTCATCTAAGTTTCATCCCCCTCAGGTATCTGAGGGTTTAGTTCATAACAATGAAGGAAAACATCTTAGAAGAAAAGATAAAACAAAACATAATAAATCCCTAAAACCCCCTGAAGGAATTGAAGAGGAGATTCTCCGTCTTGAGTATAATTCTGGCTTCTAGAGATGGATCAACTGGCTATCCCCGAGTGAATCCCCACAAATCTGCCTTCTCTGGCCTAGCAAGACGCCCCTAGACGATAGCCTTGGGCTCCTCCTTTTAGGTCATACTTAGGGTGTATATATAGACTTTTGGAATGTGTTTCTTCGCCTCTAAGTATCCCAATCCGAATGAAACTTCTCATTGCCACGGCAGGGGTACGGCCATGGCACACGCCCGTGTGAATCGTGGCCAGGCCGTGTTGGACTCCATTAATGAGGCACGGTCATGTGGTCTTGGGCCCAGGCCGTGTCGATTTTGTGCTTTAGCCCGGTTGGCCCGTTTTAAGCCCGTTTCTTGTTCTTTTCATCCTCCGGTGCTTCTCTAGGTATAAAACATGAAAATAAAGGATTAAGAGCACCAAATTACATAAAATAAGGGATAATTCATCCAAAAGCATGCTAAATGTGGGATTAAAATATGTTACTTTTACGGTTTATCAAATACCCCCACACTTAAGCTTTTGCTTGTCCTCAAGCAAAATTCTCAACTCATAATTAAAACGATCTTCCCTCAGTTTATAATAGTCATCGATAGTGTTTCATCATAATTCAAGGATAATTTATACATGGATAATTCAACTCAAAGAGTCCTAAGGATTCAAACAGTCTAAGTCATACATTTGTAGCACAAAACATAGGTGTTTTCCCTCATCTAAATAATTACCTTTGATTCAAAACCGACAAGGATTGACATCCTCGCTAAAGATTCACTCAAATTACTCAAAGTGTTTAAGGTTCAAAATTAGGCACTCAAAAGTCAAACATGAAGAGTTAATCCCATAAGCTTGCATGAAAATCAAATCTCCACCATTATAATATGAAATGCTGCACAAATCAAAAGGTCTTTGAAAGGGTTGTAACGGGGCTTGGGTTAAGGTGTGGATAAAGGCTAAATTAGAAGGTTAGAATCGAGATTGAATTGACAATTTACCTAACCAGAAACAATGAATTGAAAAAAAATTACATCAATTGAAAATTAATAATACTAATACTATGAGCTTTTTTCTTCAATATGTGAAATTTCAAACGTATAAGCTCATTTACAAAACTAATAATAAATATACTTCGATTTTTTTATTTTATTTTCATAAGTACATAATAAATACATAATAAAGGACAAATTACTAAAATAAAGATCATAGCTAGACAACTAATCAAGTCAAATCTCGACATAAGGGTAGTTAAAAGGAATTGTGGTAAAAATAAAAGGGTTTTGGGTTAATATTAGTGGGTAAGTCAATAAAAAAGGTTGTTAGGATTCAACGGGGTTCACTAGGGGTTAATTATGAAGGTAGGATTTTTAGTGGAGTAAGTGGGTTAAATCCTAGGTGCCTTTATCATCTCTGTATATCAAATCAAAAAGTATGGTCTCGACATGTATAATCGATGCAAGTTCTAGAATAACGAATCAATGTTGACACACTCATCATCAATAAAGTGAGCAAGAAAAAAAATATATGCTCTATAAGGCTCAAAATCTCACAAAAATTATGGGTATTTTGATGTCAACCTCGTAAATTTCAAACTTTAAAGTAATATTCAAATTCAGGTAGACAACCTAGAAAATTTTTAATTTCTGAAAAATAGACTTATCATTCTTGATTCTCTAGTATCTTAGAATTTAATTATCAATGCACAATTGTCAATGACTTAATCTAAGACACATCAACAAAAATCATAAATCAGAGAAATTTCATTCTAATCATAATATGAGAAACTTACTTTAAGACAATGCATAATTCAGGGATTCGAGAATAATGCAAAAAATTTGGAATCCCTAAGATTCACCCCCCAAACTTAAGATGTACATTGCCCTTAATGTACAAAGATAGATAATAACACGATAATGAAATCATAAGATATGGGGAGAAGTGAAACTTCCTGAATTATGGATGAAATCCTTGAATTGGAGGGGAAAGATGATTTGGAGGGGTCGTTCTTGATGACGATCCTACGCTAGATGAAGAAATTGGATGGCTCATGGAGGATTAGCCAGGATATAATAATAGTTAAAACTATGCTAATTAAATAATTAAAGAAAAGCAAGCTAAAGTGAAGAAAAATAAAAATTAAACTAAAATTAAAATAAAATAAAAGATAAATGGACCGTAGAGTCCTTATTGTTGGATGGTTCGCGAGGTGGGCGTGATTTCTAAGGCTGTGGTTATCGTGGTGGTCGTGGTGTGATTCCCAAGCAGCCTGTAGAACCTAAAATCAAGAAACTAAAATAAAATAAACTAAGTTAAGCATAAGATAGTCAAAGAGAAGGAAAATAAAGGAGAAGATAAAAGTAAAACAAAAGATAAATGGTCTCAAAGACCCTTGGCTTGTCGAGTGAATGAAGCGGCCGGTATGAACTTATATAGATCGGTCTCCCTTAGGGAAACTATGCTTGGTTCCTTCCGCTTCTTCGGCATTTGGTGTAGCTCAAGGATTTTTGGAATATAATGGAGAAGAGAAGTAGGGGAAGGTCTGAAAAATGGGATAGAATAAAGGGGATGGGGAGTAGGAAAGTGAGCAAAGGAATAGAAAAATGAGGGGGTTTAAATAGATTTTCAGGCCTGGTACAACCCCACGCCCGTGTACCCTAGGCGTGTCGATTCACACGGCCGCCTTGCACGGCCGTGTTGTGCTTCGTGTCGTTTATCCCACGCCTATGTTCAGATTGCCACGCCCGTGTATAATCTAACAGTGTCGACCACAGCCGCCTCGCACGGCCTTGGGGTTCTGTCGGTGCCCGTGGTGTGGTGGTTTGAGTCCGTGACTCTAAAAATTGATTCTCTCTGACTTGTACCATCTCTGCCATGTCAGTACGAAGATTCGATACTTCCACACGGCCATGGCCATGGCCGTGTGTAAGGTCGTGTGGTGTGAAATTTGGCCTTAGGTTAGTTTATAGTTAGTTGCTTAAAAGGAGAAATAAAAGTGAAAATAAAATAAAATATAAACAGCAATAAAGTTAGTGCTCGGGTTACCTCCCGAGAAGCGCTCGTTTAAAGTCTTAAGCTATACTTACCTCTCGTTTGCATCATCAGGGTGGTTTGAGGAGTTGAAAGTCCTTCCTCATGCTATCAGTTTTATTATCATGACAGAGTTTAAGTCGAGATGCGTTTATATTGAAAGTGCCAAAAATGGGATTACTGACCTCGACTGTTCCGTATGGGACAACACTTGTTACCCTAAAATGGATTTCTTTGTTCGTGTTAGGGTCCGGAGGAGATATTCGAGGATCTGCTTTATCTAATAATACTTGATCTCCAATTTTGAACTTGTTTTCCTCGTTGGGCGGCTCTGGTTCTGCTTCGTGTATCCCTAATTTTTCTTTGAAATGCGTCTTCCACTCGTCTAGATCATCGATCTGAATCATTTGATCCTCATGAATTATTTCTTTCTTGGCACTTGGTTTAGGGTCGGGTTCAGTTGTATTCTTTTATGGTGCTTCCTGAAAAGAAGGGTTAACCGAATGGTTATCATTAGAATTTATTTTCTCACCTTGATTACTCGATGTCCTAGTTGAATCGAGGGCTTGAATAGTGACTGTCTCGTCACCTACACAGAGTATAAGTTCACCTGCATCAATATCGATTTTTGTTCTTGCAATTGCTAAGAATGGTCTTCCTAAAATTAGGGGGATCGTGTTGTCCTCATCCATGTCTAAAACGACAAAGTCTACTGGGAATGTAAATTTGTCAATTTTTATGAGTACATCTTCAATTATGCCCCTAGGAATTCTAACAGTTTTATCAGCTAATTGGATGCTCATCCTAGTTTGTTTGGGCTTCCCCAGACCTAGTTGTTTAAACATTTTTTAAGGCATGACGTTTATGCTTGCCCCTAAATCAGCTAATGCATTATTAATAGATAAACTACCAATTAAGCATGGAATTGTAAAACTCCCTGGATCTTTTAATTTCTGTGGTAGTTTATTTTGCAACATTGCCGACACTTTGCGTTTAGTTCCACATGCGATTCCTCGTCTATCTTCCGCTTATTTGTCAATAGCCTCTTTAAAAATTTCTTGGAATCTGGCATCTGCGAAAGAGCTTCAAGTAGCGGTAAGTTAATATGTAATTTCTTTAAAAGTTTAAGAAACTTACCGAACTATTTTTCTGTGTCGTCTCTCTTTATTGCTTCGGGATATGGTATGCGAGGTTGGCACTCTTTGATTACCGGTTTTGGCTTTTCTTGGGTTACCTCAGCCTTACCTTCTTCGACCACTTTCTCTTGCCTTAAATTGGGTTCATCTAACCCTTCACCTTCTTGAGCTGTTATGGCTTGAACTTGCTCCATTGGGTTAGTCTCGGTGTTGCTCGGTAGTCTTCGACCACTTTCTCTTGCCTTAAATTGGGTTCATCTAACCCTTCACCTTCTTGAGCTGTTATGGCTTGAACTTCCTCCATTGGGTTAGTCTCGGTGTTGCTCGGTAGTCTTCCATATGGTCTCTCAGAGATTTACTTAGCGAGTTGCCCGATTTGATCCTTGAATTCTTGTGTCAACGCCTCAAGTTTTGTTTCTATCTTTTGGAAACGTGTTTCTGTATTTTGAGACCGTAATTCTGAGGCTGTTATGAAGTTTGTCAGCATCTCTTCAAGGTTTGGCTTCTTTTCCTATGGGTAGAAATTTCATTGTTGGAAGTTTTGGGATGGTTGTTGCCTTTGATTTCTTTGACCGCCCATGAGAAATTGGGGTGGTTCTTCCAACCTGGATTATAAGTATTACTATAAGGGTTATTGTTAGATCAAAAATTGTTACCCATAGAGTTCATTTGTTCGCTCTCTATGCCCTGTCCGTAGGGTGGGTACTCAAGATTCACCACTCTTTCACTTGCGTCGCACTGCATAACTGGATGTGCCTGCGAAGAACCATATAAACCATCAATTTTTTTATGTAATAATTCTACCTGGTTTGATAGCGCGGTTACTACATCGATGTTGAAAACTCCGGCTGCTTTGGCTGGCCTTGTCCTTGTAACTTGCCACTGATAGTTATTCAATGACATCTCTTCTATAAACTCGTAGGCCACTTCAGGGGTTTTGTTGTTTAGGGTTCCGCCGGCAGCTGAATCGATTAGTTGCCTTGTTGAAGGGTTCACACCATTGTAAAAAGTTTGGACCTGTAGCCACAAAGGTAATCCGTGGTGTGGGCACCTTCTCAGCAAATCTTTGTATCTCTCCCATGCGTCGTAAAGTGTCTCTAAATCCATCTGCACAAAAGAAGAGATATCATTCCTTAACTTGGCCGTTTTGGACGGTAGAAAGTATTTTAGTAAAAAATTTTCGGTCATCTGATCCCATGTAGTGATTGACCCTCGTGGAAGAGAATGTAACCACTGTTTGGCTTTATTCCTCAAAGAAAAGGAAAATAACTGAAGACGGATGGCATCATCAGAAACGCCATTTATCTTGAAAGTATCAGAGAATTCTAGAAAATTTACTAAGTGTGTGTTAGGATCTTCATCCTGCAAACTATCAAACTGAACAAACTGTTGTATCATCTGTATAGTGTTAGGTTTCAGTTCAAAATTATTTGCAGCAATAGTAGGCCTAACAATACTAGATTCAGTTCCTGTTAAACTAGGTTTAGCATAATCATACATAGTTCGTGGAGTATGATTTTCGGCCATCTCGGGAGGTGGTGGATGATTTTCAGCCATCCTTTCAGTAGGATTGGTATCGCCTTCTTACTCTTCTTCTATGTAGTTTAAGCTTCGCCTTATTTCTCTACGATTTCTGCGAACTGTACCTTCAATATCACTGTCATAAATTAGGGGTCCTGTCGGGTTCCTTCTAGTCATAAACTAGAGGTACCTGAAAGGAGAGAAAAATAAAGAAGAAAAATTAGAAAATTTAAAAATAAAATAAGAAATAAAAATAAATTGCAAAAATAATAAAAGAATGGCTAAAGTAATAAAAATAGAGCTTTTTTAATATTTTAGTTCCCCGGCAACGGCGCCAAAAACTTGATCGTTGTTTTCGTGATGTCAAAGCGATGTCAAAGTCTTAAAATTTATAAAAAGAATGATCGAACCTGGAAACTAACTATGACAATGATTTGAGGCAAGCGCACCTATCGAACAGTAGTATAGTTAGTGGCAAGACCGGAATGTCGAACCCAAAGGAACTAAAAGTACTAATACTAACTTTCTTTTTATTATCTAGCCTAAAATAAAGAGAATTTGTTGTTTAAATCTAAATTAATTAACTACTAAAATTAAAGACTCTAAGACAAAGAAGAATGAATTTGAGAGAATAACTTGAGGAAAAACCAATTGATTAAGACGACACCCAAGGAAGAATCCACCTAGACTTCACTTGTTATCTAACTATGAACCAGACGATTTATTCACTTGACTTGATCCGTAAGATTCCCTAATGTATATTAAACCCTCTCTCGAAGCGAATAACGCCTAACCCTAGGTTGATTAATTGAAATCTCTTTCTAATTAAAACCCCTAGAATCACATTAACTCGATCTATGGAATCTCATATTAGGTTTCACCCTAATCCGGCAAAATCTCGTCACCCTATCTCTAGGCGCGCGGTCAACTCCGCTTAACTATGCTAGATCTACTCTTAGGCAGGGACTTTTGCTCCTCCACCTAAGCACATCAAACTTGAATTAATATCCGCGAAATATCAACACAAGAATTAAGAACACATAATTAAGAACAAGTCAAATATTTATCATATAGTTCAGCAAACGATAACAAGATTCATCTAAGTTTCATCCCCCTCAGGTATCTGAGGGTTTAGTTCATAACAATGAAGGAAAACATCTTAGAAGAAAAGATAAAACAAAACATAAGAAATCCCTAAAACCCCCTGAAGGAATTGAAGAGGAGATCCTCCGTCTTGAGTATAATTCTGGCTTCTAGAGATGGATCAACTGGCTATCCCCGAGTGAATCCCCACAAATCTGCCTTCTCTGGCCTAGCAAGACGCCCATGGACGATAGCCTTGGGCTCCTCCTTTTAGGTCATACTTAGGGCGTATATATAGGCTTTTGGAATGTGTTTCTTCGCCTCTAAGTATCCCAATCCGAATGAAACTTCTCGTTACCACGGCAGGGGCACGGGCATGGTACACGCCTGTGTGAATCGTGGCCAGGCCGTGTTGGACTCCATTAATGAGGCACGGTCGTGTGGTCTTGGGCCCAGGCCGTGTAAATTTTGTGCTTTAGCCCAATTGGCCCGTTTTAAGCTCGTTTCTTGTTCTTTTCATCCTCCGGTGCTTCCCTGGGTATAAAACACGAAAATAAAAGATTAAGAGCACCAAATTACATAAAATAAGGGATAATTCATCCAAAAGCATGCTAAATGTGGGATTAAAATATGTTACTTTTACGGTTTATCATTCACCTTGAGAGAGGGTTATTGGAAAGTCTTCATGTCAATGCCATACACGAAGAGGGAATTGAACACAGAAACCTGTTGGGCATTTGCCCTTATGAACTTGGAAGCGTTTTGAACAATTGGACTGCGGAGGAACTTCCTGTAGTTTTTAGAGATTATACAGAGTAATATTCAGAACGTTCTTGTTGTTTTTTAGCCTAGGAAAAATAAGATTTCTTTGTGAAATAGGCTCATGTTCAAACATTATTGTTTCAATAAAATACATCTTTGATAATTAACTCGAGTAAATATTCTTTCATTTTTTCATTCTTTTGATTTTTTTAATTTTATTCCAAATCTTTTATTCTCATTCATATCATGTGAATAGTTATCCTCGAATTCATTTGTTCTTTGTACATTCTTTGGTGCCCACTACAGGTCCCTAGATATCAATGATATGAGCAACGATACTACAGATCCAGAGGTCTATTTTGAGCAAGACGTGTTTAGAGGAATTTTAGGATTTTGAAGGTGACAGAGATTGTGACTTATCTCCAGATTTGTTAAGAATGGTAAAGCAAGAAGAGAAACAAATTTTACCCCATGAAGAGGAGGTAGAGAACATAGCCTTAGAGGAAGGAAAGGTTGTGAAAATTGAAACGTGCATAGCCGATGAGACGAAACAAGACCTTGTTGAGTTACTACGGGAATTCAAGGACGTCTTTGCATGGTCATACCAAGATATGCCTGGGCTAAGTACGGATATGGTAGTGCATCGCCTTCCTATAAGAGAAGATTGCAAGCCAGTTCAACAAAAGATACGAAGGATGAGGCCTGATGTGGTGTTGAAAATAAAGGAGAAAGTCAAGAAACAGTTTGATGCTGGTTTTCTACAAGTGATCAAATACTCAGAGTGGGTTGCCAACATTGTACCTGTTCCTAAGAATGATGGAAAGGTTCGGATGTGTGTCGACTACAGAGACTTAAATAGAGCCCGCCCAAAGGATAATTTCCCTCTGCCTCATATTGACACGTTGGTGGATAATACGACATGGTTCTCACTGTTTTCTTTCATGGATGGTTTTTCGGGATACAACCAGATTAAGATGCACCCTGAGGATATGGATAAAACTACATTTATAACGTTGTGGGGTACCTTTTGTTATAAGGTAATGCCATTCGGGTTGAAGAATGCAGGAGTGACATATCAAAGGGCCATGGTAACCTTATTCCACGACATGATGCATAAAGAGATTGAAGTATACGTCGATGACATAATCGCCAAATCTCGAACAGAAAAGGAACACATTAAAGTGTTGAAGAAGCTATTTTTAAGATTGAGAAAGTTTCAATTGAAACTCAACCCGACAAAGTGTACTTTCGGAGCTCGGTTAGGGAAATTACTGGGTTTCGTAGTCAGTGAAAGAGGAATTGAAGTTGACTCAAATAAGGTCAAAGCTATACAAGAATTACCTCCACCGTGCACTCAAAAGGAAGTTCGAGGTTTTCTTGGAAGATTAAATTACATTACTCGGTTTATTTCACAGTTAACTGAGAAATGTGATCCCATATTTCGTCTTTTTAAGAAACACAACCAAGGTGTATGGGACAATGAATGCCAGAGAGCTTTTGACAAAGTCAAACAATATCTGTCAAATGCACCAGTACTATCTCCGCCTAATCTAGATAGACCGTTGATTCTGTATTTGTCAGTGTTCAATAACTCCATGGGATGTGTGCTTGGTCAACACGATGAGTCAGGAAGGAAAGAAAAGGCAATATACTATCTCAGTAAAAAGTTCACTGAATGTGAAATGAGATATTCGTCGATTGAAAAATTGTGTTGTGCCTTAATTTGGACAACTCGGAGGTTGAGGCAGTACATGCTATATCACACTACCTGGTTAATTTCGAAGCTTGATCTGTTAAAGTATATGATGGAGTCAACTGCTTTGAATGGAAGGATGCCAAGGTGGCAGATTTTGTTGTCTGAATTCGATATAGTCTATGTGAACCAAAATGCTATAAAAGGAAGTGCAGTAGCAGAATTTCTGGCTAATAGAGCTTTAGAGGATTATGAACCTTTGAGCTTTGATTTCCCCAATGAAGAGTTGATGTATGTGGCAAATACTGAAGGATGTCCATGGAAGCTGAATTTTGATGGAGTGTCCAATGCTGTGGGAAATGGAATTGGAGCAATCTTGGTATCCCCTAGTGGTGATCATTATCCATTCACATACAAATTGGATTTTGATTGCACAAACAACATGACCGAGTATGAAGCGTGCATCATGGGTATTCGAGCAGCTATAGAGCGCAAAATCAGAGTGCTAGAAGTATATGGAGATTCTGCACTAGTGATTTACCAGCTTAAAGGTAAATAGGAGACCAGAGATCCTAAACTGATCGATTATCGAAAGATAGTTTTGGGATTAATCGAGGAGTTTGATGACATCACCTTTAATTATCTCCCACGTGATGAAAATCAGATGGCAGATGCTTTGGCAACCCTGGCTTCTATGAATAAAGTAAACAATCCAGAGGATATGAGACCCATTCAGATGAGTATTTTCAAAGTTCCAGCTCATTGTTATAACCTGGAAGAAGAGGAAAAAGATGACCACCCTTGGTATCATGATGTATTGCGATACGTAAAAAATCGTGAATACCCAGAACATGCAACTGAGAATGAGAAAAGGACATTAAGAAGATTGGCCTCTGACTATGTTTTCGACGGGGATATCTCGTATAAAAAGAGAAAAGATCAAGTATTATTGAGATGCGTTGATGCTATAGAAGCGAGGAAAATCCTAGAAGAAGTTCATGAGGGCGTTTGTGGAACACACGCTAATGGATTCACAATGGCCAGGCAGATAATGAGATTTGGCTATTATTGGTCTACCATGGAAGGAGATTGTATCAGCTATGCCAAGAGATGTCATAAATGCCAGATTTATGGAGACAAAATTCATGTGCCTTCGTCATCTTTGCATGTTATGACTTCCCCATGGCCTTTTTCCATGTGGGGCATGGATTTTATTAGACCAATCTCACCGAAAGCTTCGAATGGGCATCGGTTCATCTTCGTGGTAATTGACTACTTCACGAAATGGGTAGAGGCTGCTTCATACGCTAGCGTTACTAAGTCAGCAGTTAGTCGGTTCCTGAAGAAGGATATCATTTTTCGGTATGGGATGCCTGAGAGGATCATATCAGACAATGCACTGAACTTGAACAACAGCACGATAGCAGAGATTTGTAGCCAATTTGGGATCAAACACCACAACTCGTCTCCCTATCGTCCAAAAATGAATGGGGCGATGGGAAGCGACCAACAAAAATATCAAGAAGATAGTAGGAAGATGACTGAGACTTATAAGGATTGGCATGAGAAGCTACCGTTTGCACTCTATGCTTATCGGACGTCCGTCAGAACCTCTACTAGGGCAACGCCTTTCTCGTTGGTCTATGGGATGGAGGCTGTTCTACCTATTGAAGTGGAAATACTTTCTCTTCGAGTTTTGTCAGAAATAAAACTGGATGAAGTTGAATGGATTCAGGCTCGGTATGATCAGTTGAACTTAATTGAAGAAAAGAGGCTAAGAGCTATTCGTCACGGTCAGATGTACCAAAAACGAATGATGCGAGCCTATGATAAGAAAGTTCGCCCAAGAGAGTTTCATGAGGCGGACCTTGTACTGAAAAAGATTCTTCCCATACAAAAGGATTTCAGGGGAAAATGGATGCCGAATTGGGAAGGACTATATATGGTGAAGAAAGCTTTCTCTAGATGTGCACTGATTCTGACTGAAATGGATGGGAAAAGTTTACCCAATCCTGTGAACTCGAATTCAGTTAAAAAATATTTTGCTTAAAGAGGATAAGAGGCCAAGGTGAAAACCCGTAAATGACGCTTTGAGTTTCTAAAAAAAAAAGGGGAGAGGCCAAGGCGAAAACCCGCAAAGGGCGCCTTGAGACCAAAGGGGTTTTGAGTTGAAAATCCGAAAAGGGCGGCTCAAATTCTGAATGGACATGCAGTGATCTTGCTATACCTGAATCAATAAGAAATGAAGTAGGTTGCATATCGAGGCATCAACAAAGTACTTTGGGTCTTCTAAACACATGTTAAGCACAAAGCAATCTTCATGGAGTTTGTATACAGGAGCTCAATCTGCGATATCTAGGGCATCTGATTTTTTGTCTTATTCATTTTACTATCTTTGGATTCTTTTTCTTCTCAAAGATATGTTCCCAGTTAATTTCCTTTGTATCATTGATAATTCATTTAACTCTATTTGAAATCAATTTATTTGTTACCCATTATTCATAAGCATGTTGCATTGAAATAATGATTGATGAACTAATAATTTCACAAAAGAAGTTCTACATATTACTTTGAAATTTTTTAGATAAAACAAGGAACCGAAACAGGATAGTTGTTTAGAATTTCCATGTACATAGATTGGAGATATTTGAGAAAGAAGAGTTTTGATAGAGACTATTTCTCTGAATTTTTTGTCCAATAGACAATTTTTCGGAGAATGGTAGGACAGACCAATTTGACGGGGAAAGATTAAAAAACCCTAAATTGTGGTGGAATGAATCAAGTTCTGTATCCTTAACGTTGCAATAGGGACAGACAGAAAAAAATTGTGATTCCTAGGTGGATGGTTTGAAGTTGATATACGACCCGTGTCTCAAGGTTCAAGAGGAATGGGCCCTAAAATTTCCATGGGGCAAATTATTTGAGCAAGAGAATGATACTTCAAGGGGAATGAAGATGAAACCTTGACGGATAAATGAGTGATAACACCTTAAGTAGGAATCATACCCATATCATTTTTGCATTCATATATCATAGCATGTCTGAATAGGAGCATTTAGGACATCCTAATCACTCGGCATAAGCATATACCCATTCTACAGGTTATGTCCTTTAGAAGACAATGTAGTAGGGTAGATTGAAAATAGCAGATATGGCATTCCTAAGTTTGTAGGAAGCAGATCGAAGACATCAGATCTTGTCTTCCTGAGTTTGCAGCGAAGCGGATCGAAGATACCGGTCTGGCATTCCTGAGTTTGCAGGAAGTAGATTGAAGATAGCAGATCTGGCATCCCTGAGTTTGCAAAGTGGAGCGATTGAAGATACCACCGCATTCCCGAGTTTGCGTGAAGCGAGATTAAAGATACAGATCCGCATTCCTCGAAGATTGGAGGAAGCGGTCGAAGACATCGATCTTGTCTTCCCGAGTTTGCGCCGAAGCGGATCGACGATGCCACCGGCATTCCCGAGTTTCTGCGAAGTAGATTGAAGATAGCAGATCCGCATTCCCGAGTTTGCGAGGAAGCGATTGAAGATAGCGATCCGCATTCCCGAGTTTGCGAGGAAGCGATTGAAGATAGCAGATCCGGCGTTCTCGAGATTGCGATGAAGCGGTCGAAGATACTAATCGGCATCCACGAGACAAATAAGCGTCACCGAATCCTCGCCATTAACTCGCAAAAAGGAAAGTACGACAGCAAATATGGCAAACGCAACCGAAAATATTTGTATTCCTTTTCTATTTCCACTTTTGAGGCTATAAAAGCCCTATGATAAACTTGTACGATACACAATACAATACATGCAAAAAAAAAAAAATACACTGAAATAAAAACACAAAACAGAGGTGATTTCTTATTCCTCATCCGCGTTATTTTTTTTTATTTTTTTTCGATTCCTGCAAATAGTAAATACACGAAGGATAAAATAAAGGAAAAGGTTTTTTTTTTACCTTTTGATCGGCGTTAGAAACGAGGTCGCAGGTCGCCGACAGCCATATACGGTGGCGCGTGCGACGGCCCCCTCATCGGAGTCCTGGCCGAAGGCCAAAGGACAGAGAGCGTTTTCAAAAACTCAGTTTTTTTTTTCTGAAATGATAAAATGATTTTTTTTATTTAACTTTGTAACTTATATAGCTATGAGAAAACGACGTCGTTTTTGCTTAAGCTAATAAGCTCAAAACGACGTCGTTCAGGGTAAGGATCCGGCGTTGACCCGAAAACCCAGGAAGGATCCGCGTGTTTTTGTTAAAAGGTCTAATTGTCATTTTAGTCCTTCCGCAATTTTATTATTTTTAATTTCATTTAATTTAACTTTTTAATTTGGCCCTAAATGTTTGTTTATATTTCAATTTAGTCCCTCGGGCTATTTAAAAGCCAATGACAGAATGACGCCGTTTAGGAGACAGTGCATAATTGCCCATTAGGTCCCTACAATTTGTAGCGCATTCCGATGTCATCCTTTTACATTTTCATTTATTTTCATTTAATTTTTTAAGCCTTTTTTTATTTTATTTTAAAATTATTTTAAAATTATTATTTTATCATATTAAAATTCTTTTTTTATTTGTATGTTAATTTATTAATAGTATATATTTTTTTATATATTGTTTTTCTTAAATACATATTATTTTAAATTTATTACTATTTATTATTTTATTTGGTATAATATTATATATTACATATTATTTTATATATTAGTTATTATATTGTATTTTTAAAATCTTGTATATTATATAGTACTGTATTATATCATGTAAAATCTTATTTTGTATAAAATTTATTTATATTGTATAACAGGTTTCATTTATATTATTTATATTATATTTTTAGATATCTTTATTTAAAATTATATACTATTTATTAATCGTTTTTATTTTTTATATTGTTATACATATTAATTGTTTTACAAAGTTATCATATTTTTTTTTTACTTTTTATTTTGTTTTGTTATAATATTTATTTAGTGTTTAAATATACTGTTAATTTATTTATTTATCATATTTGATCTTATTTGTAGAACTTAGTATCCATTCCCTTTTTTATGCTTCCTATAGATTTTAAATTGTTATTGCATATTCTATAACTTGTATTTATTTATGTATGTCTTTTTATTGCTTAATATTGTTTTAGCATAATTTATTTATTATATGTATCATTCACTATGTCATATTATTCTTTTGTTAATTTTCTAAATTATTAGTTAATACGACTCATATTTATAATGAATTGTTATTTGATATTTATATTTTGTAATGTATCAATGCAAAACCGGATTCATATCGTTTTTATAAAAACACATTTTTGCGAAATTGTCCTATTTCATTCAAAGTTTTAAAAATACGGTGATATGTGATATTTGAGGACTTCGAGAAGAATTGTGCCCTAACTTACTGGGTTTCGATTTTTCTCGTGGAACTTAAGGTATTAAATATCCATTCTCTTTGAAACTTACAAATTTCAAATCAAAAACTTATTCTTGGGAATTCAAAACATTGTATCCTAACTTACTGGATATGATGTTTTGTGTCTTGAGGTATGAATTTTCTAAAATAAAGGCGTGCTTAGTTTCGAAGTCATGAGATATTATATCCTAACTTACTGGGTATAGTATTTTATTTCTTTGATATAGGTAAGTCTTGACTTTCTTTCAAATAAAAGGATTATATTTTAAGTTTTTTTTTCAAAATTTCGATATTAGGACATGGAATTATCAATTAGGTACCAAATTTTGGGCGTTACGAGGGTGCTAACCCTTCCTCGTACGTAACCGACTCCCGAACCTGTTTTCTGGTATTTTGTGGACCAAAACAAAATCAATATTTTGAAATAAAACGTTTTATAAGGTGATCCAATCACACCTAAGTAAAAAGGGATTGGTGGCGACTCTCGTTTTCGTTTTTAAAGTCGATCCCGTTTTTAACCAACATTTAAAAATGGTTTCGACAGCTGACTCATAAGAATATAAAAAAAGTTTATTCCGGGGAATCCTTTGAGCAAAACTATAAATAATTTAAAGGTAAACCATGCAAAAAAAGTTATGATTAAATAAGCGAGTTTAACCTAAACTTTAATTTTGTTTTTCCATTTTTCTTGTAAAAATTCATAAAGACTATAATAAAATTAAAATTTTAATTAATATACTGAAAAGAAAAGAGTGAAAAAAATAAAAAAATAAAGATAATATGTAAATAGTATACTATGTAGATAATTAAATATGCATATGAAAAATAAAATTAAGAAAAAAAAAACTTCCGAAAAATCTGCTGAAGTAGTAGAAAAAATCAAGTAGGAGAAAGAATGCAATAATTTTTATTTTGTTTTTGCGTTTATTAATAAACGAATACCTTAAATCAATATAAAATAAGGTTAATTTTGTCTTAATATTTTTTTAACTTTTTCATATGTTCATGAGAAATTAACTGTCAAGGGAAAATAACTCCCCATAAGAAAGTTAGATTACAAGAAAAATAAATAAAACTTGACATACCAATCAATATCTTAAGTTTTTTAATCAAAATTATAAAAACTAGATTTTAGAATTGAAATATATACACGTCAACTTATTAAAGTGCCAAATGTCGATATATAAATTATGACACATTAGATTGTTTCTTAAATTGTAATTATCATATTGCTATATGATATGATATGATTAAATAAGTTATTATATGATATGATATTACTATATTTTTATCAAAATCCTCTCACTTATCAGATGACCCTTCGGGCTTGATGGCTTAGCTCATGAACAGGTCTAATCCTTTACTATTTTTTATTATTTTTATTCTACTAAAAAAAATAGCTTTTAAAATAATACATTAACACGCACAATCATATGATTTGACTTCTACTGTTGCTTTATCAATTTTCATAGAAAAGAAAAATTATTATGTTCTAACAATAACAATGTTATATATAGAGTATACTACAATGCAAACCACTCAATTATTGTATTTTTTTTTTCACTCAATTATAATTTTTTTTTTTATTTTGGTTACTCAATTATTGTCTCTTTTTTATCACTTAACTATTAATTTTTTTAATTTGTTCACCCAACTAATTAAGATTATTATTTTGTATCTATTTCTATTAAGTATCATTAAATCTCTAACGGAGCATAACATGACAGTTAAAAAATTAATATAATAACGTCATTAACTTTTACATATTATATCCATTTAATTATAATTTTAAAAAATTAATTCTCAAAATTTACCTCCACTTCTTCTTTCCCACTGCCACTATCATCGTTACCTTCACCACTACAACCACCTCTAACTCACCTCCTCCATCTTTAAAAAAAAAAACAAAAACAAACTCAACTTGCACGAAACGTTAAACCAAACATTGTTTGCTAGTAACTTTACCTTCCTTCACTTCCTTGTTTGTTGTCATCTTTCTAAACTTAATTTTGTATTTGGAAAATAAAGTGTCTTTGTTTCTAACATTGACAATTTGAGTTTTCACTGCAGGTGCATATTAAAGGGAGTGAATTTCATATTTAGTAATTAAGTGAATTGGAAGAAGATGCTTGTAGATTTGAGATTGTGATTGAGAAGGCAACAATGGGTTGTTGAGTTTGGGGCCATTCATTAACCTTGGGGGTGGCAGAATATGGCATCTGGAAGAGGCAGGAGTCATGGTCATGAGTTGATGCCTCTGGTAGCATTTATAAGCAGAGAGATGAATAAGCCAAGCGTGAGATACGAGCATGCTGCTCAATCTAGGAAAGGAGAAGATTATTTCTTGGTTAAAACGGGTTGTCAACGAGTGCCTAGCAATCGTTCATCTACCTTCTTTGTTTTAAAGAAAAAGGGAAAACAAAAGTTTTTAAAGTTATCGGCTCTTGATAAACTCAGAGAACAGACCAAAGAGACTGTAAAGGGACTGGAATCAATGTTGAAACTAGGCGCTGATGATTTTGGTAAGGATGCAATGATGGATGATTATTTAACGATAAATTAGGTTCAAATACAAAGAAAAAAGAAAGTTTTTTTTTTTTTTTTGAGGAAAGTGAAGTGGCGGTAGAGGAAGTGAGAGAAATAAAGTAAAATTTAAGGATTAAATTGAGATTATTTATTTGTAAATTTTGAGGATTAATTTTTTTTTAAAATTATAACTAAACTGATATAATATGTAAAAGTTGAAGGCTAAATTTATTATTATACAGATTTTTTAACTGTCACGTCATTTACCTATTAGAGATTTAACGGAAATGGACAAAAACAAAAATAATTTTAATTAATTGGGTGACTAAAAATAATGATAATTGAGTGATTAAAAAAAAAATCATAATTAGATCAACTGTGATGTAGTTTAGCTAACTAATCCATTATCATATTAGATTCTCCAAAATAGGGAAATCCTACAAATGCATTATCATCTCATATATTAATTAATTCTATATTCAGATTTGGATGGAGTTTAGATTTTGCCAAATTAGATTGCATTTGTAAAATATGATGAGTTGGATATGTGAAGAATAATTTCCTTAAAATTTGAGTTGCAATAAAACTCTCGGTACTTTTATCAAGGTATTTTAGTTTCTTTTAGAATCTGATTTGTGGTTCAGATCTTATTTTATTTTAAGTGGTTTTGGGGTTTTTTCTCTTTCAATTTCTATCATTGGAGATGAGGTGGAATTCCAACTATATTGTCTTTTATCAAGGTAGTTAATTCTGTTTTGATATTATTGGTATTGGTCGAAATATTTCCTATTGATAGTAAATTGAAATAATTGTAGATCTCCATCCTTATTAGTCCTACCATTGTGTAAGGTAATATTGATACAATAAGAAAATCAGTCTTCGATAGTCTAAAGTGGTGGGCATAAATCGGCAAAAGAACTAAGCATCCATCAAATTAGAAGGACGGCGAAAAAATCAACCCTAAAATCACTCGTAAAAGCAAGACTACATGCATAAGAAACACTAAAAAAATATACTACAAGAGTAGACAAAAACTTCTAAAAGTGAAGACTTATTAAGCAATGGAAAAACAAACAAACAAAAAAAAACTTAAGATAATACGAGTCCAAACCGATTCATGAAATAATTTATTATTTTAAAATACTCTCAAAACAAAAACATATTAAGAAGTGAATCAAAAGCTACCCATTTTCTCAAAGAAACTGTCGGTGGTCAGTGGTGTTTCAACGATGATAGACACCATCATCTGTCCATTACAATTTGTGAAGACAACAAATATTCCCACAAAATAGATCCGTAAACAAAAAAAAGAGAAGACGCATAGAGTGAATGAGAAGAAGAAAGAAAAAGAGAATTGATGGGCTGGAGAAAAAGGTGGGTTGTAGCTAGTCTGGAGGCTAATATCGCAGCTAGGCAAAAACAAAAAGATAAAAACAAACGACTTGGATAATTTTTTTTTAGAGTTTTTACTAATGTTCTTTTTTTTTTTAAAATATAATATCTTTGTTTGCTTAAAAAAAATATTATTCAATAATTTCAAAAATATTTGAAATTTATTATTCATATGAAAATAAAGAAAAACCAAAATTCCTAATTTTCTTGTACATGATTTTGTACCCACTAGACAAAGGATGAGATAAATTGATATAATAAAAATATAATACGACAAAACCAAAATATAACATGCCATAAAAATAACAAAAACATGACATTAATTTATGAATTTGAAAAAATCTATATATAAGAATTGTTTTTTTTACTTAGTCGAGAAAAATAAAGTAAAATCGAGAAAGACGTTGGAACCACCAACATCTTTCAAGGATAACATGAATATAACAGTATTACTACTGACAACCAAAGACAAAATCCTCCAGACAACTAGAGCGATAATGCATTAAACAAAATTCACCACTAGACTTTAAAAAAAATCTCGATATACCAGCTTTCACCAAAGCATTCTCCATACCATTACTTTGCATGTGAATATCTTCGAACTGAAATTGAGCCAACTGGTTAGTGCCACAGTTGATATCCCCACACAATTTTCGTAATGACCACAGTTTATAATTCCTATTCATCAGCCTTTCCGAAGTTACACTTGAGCAAAATTCGATGACTAAAGGTACATGCGCCTTCCGACACGACCCAATATCTCTATAATTTCCGATTCCCTATCTTTAGTCCTCCCCGAAAATAACACACAAGCAACTTCTTTATCATCTCTCAAAACCCCACAACAACTCGCTTCATCCTCCAAAGCAAGAGCTACATTTCGTAGGCCAAAACCACCAATAGCCTTCCGAAAATAGGCAGTCTTCATGCACTGCCCTTACCCATATTAAAGACATCATTTTAGAATGGTACACTACTGAAACTAGATTCGTCAATGTTCTGTTGAAAACTTTATCATTCCGAGCTAACCACACTATCCAACATGACGCCGAAATCGCAATCAACCATAAACTTTTTTTAAACCCTTTCAAAACAAAATTCCTCTCGTAAAGATTTTTTATCCAAAATCCCATAAGGTGCATAAACATTAATCATTGTTCCATCCAAATCTTCTTCAATCCATTTTGCTTCCGCAACAACAAAATGTTAGAACAAAGATAACAACCTGCTTGAAACCTAAACATGTCCCATATTGTTATTACCCCTCCAAAATTTCCTACAGCAGCCAAAAATCAAAATTCAAAATATTGTCACTCCACACCTTCTTAAGTATGTCCTCAGTACCCATTACTAGCTATGATTCTTGTATGAAACACAAATCCACTCTACATTTACAAATTACTCTTTTAACACAACTTTTTTTTTCATATCCAAAGACATGCCCCTAATGTTCCACGACAAAACCCTCATTCTTCCCCCCCAAAGACTCCTATACATAGTATAAAATTACAACCACAATAGGTACTAACCTGCATAGTGGCCTACAAACCCCCTCTCTTTCTTTTGTTGCTCCGATCTATCTCTCTTCCAGTCTTATAATCTCATCCACAACTTCTCTTTCGTCGCTTCTAAGTTTTTTTTCCCATTTCCCACGCGTTCCTGGCCTCCCTAAGAATCACTCTTTTTCTATTGCTGATGTCAGAGTCAGAGAAAGAGGCATTAACAACAACCTCCTCTCTGCACACGATTCCTTTACCTTTTTGCTTTCTCAATGCTCGATCTCTCATTTTCTTCTCTGTTACAAGAAGGATTCTATCTTGAATTTCATACATCAATATAATCTTTCGACCATGATTTTTTTGTTTCTTCTGTTTAACAAAAATTGAAGATTCCCCCTCTGAAACCCTTTTTTCTCTGTCTGTTTCTTTCCCTACCAAAACTCCCAATTTTTCAATAAGGATACTGCAATCTAGTTCCCCCTTGAATTTTTAGAGTTGCCCATTTATAAGCCTAAATCTACCACCAGGTCCACACCCTCTTCAATTTCTCTTTGCTCATCTTGGACTCCTTCCATATTTTCCAGTCCTAATTCAGCTACTGAAATGCCCATGTTATTCACATCTTCCATAGCCCGATTGCTATACCCACTTTTATCTTTCTCTCCCAAACTAGGTTCGACCCTCATTCCACTCAACTGTTCCTCTTCCAACCTTAACGTATTTTGTAATGTATTATGTCATTTGCCGTTATCATTTGATTTTTTGAGGATAAACATATTAATTGCTTCGTTTTCCCAACCTTGTCTCTCCTCTGAAACCTTTTTTGGTCTAAGTCTCATCGTCGATTCTGATTCTGATACGAATCTGTCTTCCTTATCCTGTACTGATTCCCCGTCTTTTCTCCCATTCACGCCATGGTCCCTACTGTTATCACCTAAATATTTTGATAAACCCATTTCAACAACTCTTATAGGAAATTTTATCTTCCCCACCTTTAGATAGGTTAGCTCGTCTATTCTTTCCGGCTGATTGATAGATACCAACATTGACATTTTTTGTAACTTTTAACCGATGTTGAATTCTCACCAAGAGAGATTAACTCTCCCTATACACCAACTATCCTTTTGAAGGAAGTATAGTTCCAATAGTGCAGGGGGATGCTACACGCTTCAATCCACGACACTCTTTCCTCCACCATTGTTTTCTCCGACCAAGGCTCAATTTTGATAAAGAACTCTCTCAATTATGCCCAATCATTCTGTTTCAATACATTGAATAGTTCCACGTCTGGTATTTCAATAAAAAAGTGCATTCATTGGATTCTTCTAATTTTAATGTCCCCTAATCCATTTCTAACTATTATTTCAAATAAGCTCTTTGAATCAAAACACGTTGCTGTTGTACCCACCAAGCATCTTTGAAGCTTCCAAAGTTGCTTTTCTTTAACATGTCCTTGAACCTTTATGCTGATATTCTTCGCTTTGCAATCCCCCTTTTTAGTCTTATCCAGGTTGCTATATCTCAAAGAGTTTTCTCCTGCTTCTATTTTGCTATTTTTTGTGACTTTTTATACTCCTCCATTTTATTTTTTCAGTCTTTCTTTGTTCTAAATTTCCTTTCACTGAAACCTTTTTCCATATCTGTCTTTTCCCCTTAAACTTGGCGAAGTCCACCAATAATCTATTCCCTAAAATCACGTAGTCATTTAACCAACTTATGGCCCTTCTAGCATCCATCATACTGCTATATCTCACAAAGCCAAATCTTTTTCCACTCTTGCTTCTTTCACCAGAATGAACGCGTCAATAACATCTCCATGATACTGAAACAACGCCCAAAGTCCCTTTCAGTGCATAGTATCTGGAATATTAGGAACGAAGATTGTTATCGGGACCATTTTCCCGATGTGATAAGACATTTAGTTTAATGTAAATTGCTAGAAAGTTGATTATCTATATATTCATTGACTTTAAGAAATCTAAACAACATCTAAACAAATGTAACACCCCTAACCCTTATCTGTTGCCGGAATAGGGTTACAGATCATTACCAGACTTTTCAGATCAAACACGAACATTTTAGATCATTTAACATACATATCAGAAACTAATCATAATCACTCATATTGTCCCTTATATGAGCCATTGAGGCCCAAAATACACATTAGAAACAAATTGGGACTAAACCGGAAACTCAGAGAATTTTTCACAAAACTTTAAAATTTTGCTTAGATGCAGGGGACACATGCCTGTGTGGTCAGGCCCTGTGGTTCACACGGTCAAGAGACAGGTCCGTGTCTTAGGCCGTGTGGGCATTCGTAGTGAGGCACACGGCCGTGTCCCAACCTGTGTCCATGCCTGTGTAACTCTCTAACTTGGGTCACACGACCAAGCCACACGCATGTGTGCTAGGTCATGTGAGCATACTGACTTGTAAAATTAAGGTGCAGGGGTCACACGACCAAGTCACATGCCCGTGTGCTAGGACGTGTGAAAATACCTGGGCATTCTGTTTTGAAATTTTAAAGATGCAGGGGACACATGACCAGACCACATGCCCATGTGCTAAGCCGTGTGTCACACACGGTTGAGGCACACCCCCGTGTCTCTGCCCATGTGGACAAAAATAGGCCATTTCAAGGCCACATTTCTCACCTATTTAGGTGTCAACCTAAACACAACATTTTAACACATTAATATACCATAACAAAGCATTTAAAACAAGCCAAAGTCATGTATTATATACAATATATCATCACATACACTTTAAATACTCAAACTTACCTACATAGTCTATTTAAAAATTTTTACTAAAGTTTACTACTAATTAATTACCAATAAGCATATATCCATCATTACCACATCACAATTTATTTCATTTCTATCTAGGTAGATTATGTAAACAAAACATCATTCATAACCTCTATACAAGACAACTTTAATCTAATCCACATCAACCATATACATGCCATATAAACCTTAGTGTACGTTGCAAAAACTACCGGAATTAAGTGTGACTTGATGTGCTGATCCGATCTTCCGACCTCACAAAAATCTACAAGAACATCAAAAAACACAAGTAAGCTTAATAAAGCTTAGTAAGTTCAATGGGTTAAACATAAGTCTTACCGAACCTACTATAACAAACCAAATGAATAAATTCATTCATGATAACTCCTTGCCATTCACAACTTTAATTGATGAATACACTTGTTTCAAATCAATACTAATAATAAACAATATGTCTTTTAATTTCAATACATAAATCACTTACCAAATCTTCCCAAATCGAAGAGCGACTTACGGATAAGTGTACATCATTTTCAGAAGCCCGAAGGCTGAACAGATGCTCATCAGAGCTAAACAGAAACCCATAAGGGTTGAATAGAAGCTTGTAAGAGTTGAACGAAAACCCATAAGGTTAAACAGAAGCTCAAAAGAGCTAAACGAAAACACATATGAGTTAAACAGAAGCTCGTGAGAGCTAAACGGAAAGTAAACACGAAAGTTCGCAACAAATGCTGAACCTCGGTTTACTTGGGTAATTTGCTGTAACTTTCCTCCAATGTTGTCAATTCATCAATTGCTGAATGTACTCATATCTCGCGTTCTATCTGTTTTGAACATTCAATTTAATTTCACAACTTTAACAATATTTCATTTCAACAATAGATATGAATAAATATATATAATACCATTCAACAATACAATACTTATATATATTAAAGTTTAACCGTACGAACTTACCTGGGTCAAATTGTAATATTTGTAGGAGTTCAGGGACTATTCTACTAATTTTTTCTTTTTTCACGAGTATCTACGGGCGCTTGATCTAAATCATAAAATTACTTATTCATTAGCATATATTTCAGTCCCAATTCACTTCACAATTAGTACCCCTTAATTTTTTAATTTACACAATTACCCCAACTTTTATAACTTTTACAATTTAGTCCCTTAACTAATTAGTCTATCAAATTAACTAATTTTTCTCAACAGATACTTTATCTAAATATTCTAGGCTATCATACAGCCTTTGATAAACCGAAATTTAATACCAAACCCTAATATTTAACCTTTTCACAATTTGGTCCTAAAATCAATATCTATCAAAATTACTATGTAAAATCATCATACAACAAAATTAAAGCTCTAAAGCCATGTTATTTCATAAAAAATATCCAGTATTCATCAATGATAACTTTCAAAATTTCCAATAAAATAAAAAACTAATGAAATAGTTAGTTGGACCTAATAGTAAAAGTCTCAAAAATATAAAAATTTCAAGAAAAAAAGGTAAGAATTAAACTCACATATAGCAAAATAGAAAACCAGCTTCTTAAGAGCTCTTCAATGGTGTTTTTAGGCTAAAATTTAGAGATGAAATGTCTAGAAATCATTTTAGCCATTTGTTTTATTTTTCTTAATTTTACCAAATGACCATTTTGCCCCTAATTCACCTTATTTTATTTTCTTTTCTCTGCTTATGCCGCCTTAACCATTCCATGTGTGTCTATTTGTCCTTTAAGTCCTCCCTCATTTACAATTTAAGCCATTTAATCACTATTTCTCTTAATTAACATGTTTTGCACATTTTTCAATTTAGTCCTTTTTAATTAATTAACTATCAAAATGTTAAAATTTTCTAACGAAACTTTAACTACCTTAATTACACTCCATAAATATTTATAAAAATATTTATGGCTCGGTTTATAGAATCGAGGTCTCGATACCTCATTTTCTAAACCACTTGACCTAATAAATCCTTATAAAACTCAAATTATTAATTCAAAAATATTCTAAAACCACATTTGACTCGTAAATACTAAATATTAAAATTTACAAGCTTACTCGTTGAATTTGGTGGTCTCAAACCACTATTTTCGACACCACTGAAAATCGAGCTGTTACAACAAACTTTGTAAGATTTCTAATATGTCTTAATCAATTTTATTATTCGAAAGAACAAGATGAAGAACAAATTAAGCTTAAGTTTCCAATGGCACTTCAAACGTTATCTTGTAAATTGTTATAGTGAAGACTATAAGAATAGTTAATGTGCTAAAATTAATATTAAAAAGCACAAGCACAATTGGAACATGGGTACAAATATATAAATATTTTTAAATTAAATTTGTATGATAAATTATGTTACGAATTAATAAACAATACCAACACGACATAACATGGTCATTCCACTACACCAAAACAGACTTTCAGCGGCGTTTTTAGTGGCGTTTTAATAAAAAACGCCGCAAATATTATACATTAGCGGCGTTTGAAAGAAAACGCCGTAAAAAGTTGAGCAATAGCGGCATTTTTGGCCCAAACGCGGCAAAAAGTTAAGCAATAGTGGCGTTTTCTAAAGATCTGAGCATTAGCGGCACTTTCGTAAAAACGCCGCTAAAGATCTGAGCATTAGCGGCACTTTTTTAAAAACGCCGCTAAAGATCTGAGCATTAGCGGCGCTTTCGTAAAAACGCCGCTAAAGGTCTGAGCATTAGCGGCGCTTTTGTAAAAACGACGCTAAAGATCTAAGCATTAGCGGCGCTTCCTTAAAAACGCCGCTAGAGATCTGAGCATTAGCGGCGTTTTTATAAAAACGCCACAAAAGGTAAGCTTTAGATCTGAGCAAACCAATGTCGTTTATTTTTTGAGCTTTAGTGGTATTTTTTATAAAAGCGCCGCAAAAAAAATATTTTATTTTAGGGTTTAGGGTTTAGAATTTAAGGTTTAATGTCTATAGTTTAGAGTTTTAGGGTTTATTATATAATGTTTATTATTTTGGGTTAAGGGTTTATGTTTTATAGTTTGGGGTTTAGGGTTTAGGGTTTTATAGTTTGGGTTTAGGGTTTAAGGTTTTGGGTTTAAGGTTTAAGGATACTGTTTGAAAACCGAAAAACATTTGGAATATTTACTGAGGTTCATGCTATTTTGTACTACACCCATATTATTTAATATAAGAATATAAAATATATGTTTTGTACTACACAAACATTGGCCACATGAATTCCCAAAAATTTGGTCTCGGATTATGGTTTAAGGTTTGTGATTTAGAGTTTAGGGTTCGAGTTTTATGGTCTAGGATTTATGGTTTGGAGTTTTGAGTTTTGAGTTTGGGGTTTAGGGTTTGGTGTTTGTGGTTTATGGTATAATATTTAGGAATTAATCTTGGATTTTTTAGAATATAAATCAAAATAAGATAAATGTAAATTATTATTTTAAAAAAATATATATCAAAATGGGTTAAATCCCAAAAGCATACATGAACAATGGTTTAGTGTGCAATTGTATACATGAACTTTAATTTGATCCAGATCTTGTAAAATATTAACACAATTATTGATATAATTAACATTATTTTTTATTTATATATTGCATACATAAAAATTTATATTTATTCAATATAAAAATATATTGATGTATTTATATTTTAAAATAATGTGTATGATTAAATCAAAATTAAAGTTTCAACTATACATTTAAACCATAATTAGATTTTCACATCTAGAATTACACATTAAACAAAAATCCATATATAATTCTGAGATGTATCTATATCAAAATTTAGGTGTATACATATAATTAAATGTCATTTATATAAAAATCTAAACAACTAATGCAGATCATACTTAAAAGAACAATATTGATGTAAAAATAAAGAAAAAAAAAATCCTAAAAGAGTTGATAATGGTAATTAAATTTTTAAAATTTAATAATAAAAAATTAAAAAATTAAAAAATTAAAAACTAAAAAACTTAAAAATTAAAAATTTAATATTTTAGTTAAAAAGTTCAATACTCCAAATATAATAAAAATAAAAATTCAAAAAAATGATAATCTCAGCACAAAAATTTTGAAAGAAAAAATATAGAAAATATAGGTTAAAAATGGAAAAAAAATTAAAATTGTGTAATAGTGGCGCTTATAAACGCCGCTTAAAGCCTAAAAAAACGCCGCTAAAAGTCTGTTTTGCTGTAGTGTTCTTTTTGTAGATTGAATGGAATAATAAATTATATATGCGCAATATGATATATTTGAAAAAAGGGTTGAATAGAAAATTAGTACCCAAACTTGTCCACTTCTCTCAGATTGGTACTTATGATTTTTTTTGTCCAAGATTGGTACTTGAACTTTTTTCTGTCATCTAAATTGGTACCTGAATCTAACGCCATTAAGTTTAGGGCACATGACAGAATAAGATTGTGACACGTGGCATAAATGACATCATGGTGACGTCATAATCTAAAAAAATTTCTTTTGACTTCCCTATCATTTTTTCAATGGTTTCTTCTTCTTCTTCTTCTTCTTCTTCTTCTTCTTCTTCTTCTTCCTTCAACCCAAGTTTCTTCTTGATTTTTTAGTATTTGTCTAGTGGATAGATTGAGTTTCAATATTTTTTTAATGTAAAAAAAACCTAGAATAATGTGCAAATCGTTGTGTGGTTGGAATTTTTATCTTTTTGTAATGTCAAAGTGTTTATGATTTGTAGTTCTTAGAGGTATATTAACGGAGGTACTGTGTTATAAGAACAAAGATCAAAACCATATCCTTGAATCAAAAGAAAGAAGACCCAAAGATTCAATTCTTTTTTTAACAATGGAACTAAGCATAATAGTAGTAAAGAATAACATCAATCCGCTTTTGAAATTGAAGTTTCTGGCAAAGCATTGTTACAATAGAGTCAATCTGGTGAACTCTAATAGGAAATGTCCTTCCTAAACTTATATAAAATTCCCTTCCCAATGCCACTTGTTCAAGTTTATGTTCTTCTTTACACAGTGTATTCATGGTGCCCCAATATCCACAACATGGAGCTTGGTAACCAAGGATGAAACTCTATTCAAAAATTGGCTTATCTCTTTATTTGATATTGACGGTATAAAAATTGAAATAATTAACAGAGTAAATAAAAAAGGCATTCATTCAATTCAATATTATCGATAAAGAAATGTGGCCATTCAAAAAAAGTACCTAGAATGTAAACTTGCAAAGCATAGTTGCCTTCGATGTGAGGGAAGCTTCTTACTCTATTGGGCTGACTAGTTTGTAAGTAATCCAAAGATCTTTTTTTCATTATCAAGAAAAAGAAATAGTTGATGAGGAAAAAAAGTAAAATATTTTAGTAAAAGAAAATTATGGGAAATTTGTTGTAGTTTGAATTACTAAGGGAATTGGGAGGGTGGAGGAGAGAAACAAGAGCCGGAGGGAAAGGGGACGACAATGTCTCCTCCGTTTGAGGTTTGGAATTGGCAGGAAGAGATAGCAGATGGAAGTGGTAGGAGTTGGAGTCCGATGAGTCATCGTTTCCATATGTTGCTCTTACCGCTTCCATATGTTGCTCTTTGAGAAGAAGAAGAAGAAACGACAGAAAAATAGGGGGAAGTCAAAAGAAAAAAAGTTTTTCTTTTTTAAAAAAAAAATTATGACGTCATTATGAAATCATATATGCCACGTGTCAAAATATTATTCTACCATGTGTCCTAAATTTAACGGTGTTAGACTCAAGTATCGATTTAGTTAACCAAAAAAAGGTTCGTTTACCAATTTGGGACAAAAAAACAACAACCATATATACCAATCTAGGAGAAGTTGACAAGTTTGGTACTAATTTTATATTTAACCCTTGAAAAAATAATTCGAAAATAACATAGATCGTCTTTGGATTTCTCTTTATGCTTATTGTTCATTAATGATTTTTTGATCGGCGTTTATTGACTTATTTCATGGTTTCTAATTTCTTTTGCGTTGAAAGGGTGAGCTTTGTTGCTTATTTATGTAATTCTTGGAAGTGGTTTTAAATTGTATTTGCTTTGATGAAGAAGACTTAAGAAAGTTCTTATGGTTCATCAAATTTCTCTTTGTTAAATATGATTTTTTAAGAGGATGGTGATTTTGTGAGATTGAAGCTTTATGGGAGAAAAGATTTCCATTACTTGGTGATAGCTGTCGATTCCACCAATATAAACCTCCACCAAATTTGCAAATTTAAGCAGTATAGGGAGTAGGGTCGATCCCACAGAGACTGGTTTACTCAAATTGTTCTCTCTCGACCAGAATTTTGTCTGGGCAGTTGTCGTGCCCACGACTCCAAGCGAACCTGAAAAAAAAGAAAATAAATAAATTAGGGGGGGTTTAAGATGTTAAAAAAGACTAAATAATTGAAACAGAATAATTAAACGTATTAGAAATCAAATAAAATTTGAACTTGGATTTATAATCAGAGTAAATGAGCCTTAGCCTTAGACTCGGTAAATTTCGAGTCAAGAATCGATCCTCGAAAATTGATCTTCTCCTCCAAACGATAAGCTGGTTATAGTGATTAAGAACGTCCTAACCACCAATTCCTCCTTTCGTAGCCGATTCCGGTACGACCTGCAAACCAACCCTTACCGATTATCTAACCGAGATACACGCGTTCCCGATTGAAGATTCCGATAGCCTTGTGTTCTGAAGAACCCAACTCGAATCAACGGCCTCAACCGCGTGGGTCGTTTAAACCCGATCACCTCTTCCTTGATTTTTTCTCGGAAACTCGAATACAGCACGACCGACTCGAATCTCCAACTGTCGGCAAATACGACCCCAATCTAACGTGCACTTTGACTTGGGATCAAATTCAACCTTAAGGGATGAGTTATCAATCCCGATACTTAGGAAAAAGGTGAATACTGATTGGAAGGATTATTTGCGCGGAAACGAATCTCACGATTCCCGATCGAACAGAGTACCGGCCTAAGGCTAAGATAGAATTTAGTGTGGCATGAATTTAATCATGCTTGAAGGTTGTGAAAGGTGTTTGGGCTTAGTGTGAAAGTTGATGGAATTTGGAAAGGGAAGGGGTTTGGAAGGTAATTAAACCAATTTTGGGAAAAGAAACAAAAGGAATTGAAATGGACAGGATGTTTGGACGTTGGCTTGAAGGAAAAATAAAATAAAAGGAATTCTATTCTAAATAGAAATAGGAAAAGAGAGAAAAACAACTCCAAAAAGGAATAGGAAAAGAGATAATTGATTGATGATTATCCAAATACAAATAACCCCTATTTATACTAATGGATTTACTAAAAATAGGCTAGATTAATTAATATAAAATCTAAAATAATAAAAATTAAAATAAACTTAAAATAGAATTTCCTATTTTTGGCTTTTTACAAAGTCAAATTATTTTGATGAGTCCTTGGCTTCC
Organism: Gossypium sturtianum; assembly: GCA_025698515.1. NCBI lineage: Eukaryota > Viridiplantae > Streptophyta > Magnoliopsida > Malvales > Malvaceae > Gossypium > Gossypium sturtianum. The sequence goes on from CM046947.1 coordinate 21,685,681, forward strand.
TCCATCTTTTGATTTGGCCCTATTTCCATGATTTTCTTTCAATTTAGCCATTTTCAGCATGATTTCGATCAATTGCGTCCATGAAAAGAATTAAATCATAAAAATACAAATTAGCAGGGATCAATTCAGAAATACACCGAATTAAATACAAGAAATCATGCAAAATAATCATGTTATCAAATCCCCCCTACTTAGCTCATGCTTGCCCTCAAGCATGTTGTTCTTTCAAACATTAGAATTAATTCCACAATTTATTAAGACCCGAGCCTCTTTTCTGCATCTTTACTCAATGTAGACAACATAGGCAAAAATAATTAAATAAATGCTCAGAACATATAGTTTAATCAACAAGACAAGTGTCATAAAATTCGACATATGCGAACTAGATAATTTCATTAAATAGAGTTTGAATCCAATAAATTGCAAGGCATTATTAATATATTTCTAGAGAAATAAACTAGACATGGTCAAACCTTTTCTACGAACTAGGATGACAACCCAAGCACCTATCCGGTTACTCGGTTCAAGCGAGTCTTTATTATTCAAATCATTAGCGGAATGTTATTAAGTCATCGACTCGTCACTCCGAACCTTTTACGCGAGATGAGATGACAACCCAAGCACCTCACCCCGATTACTCAATCCGGTCACATTTTCGAGATTTTCATTCATAACTTGAGCCTTTATTTATTTATTTAGTTTAATTTTTTTTCATTTTTTCATTTTTTCATCATTTTTTTATGCACAAGCAAATATTTTTTTTCAAACAATCAATTCATGAAAATCTAGCTACATACATCAACCTTAAAACACAAGTGTCAATTAATCTATATACTTGAGCATTTAAATTCAAATTTTTTTTTCCCAATTGTCCAAGTTGACTAAGTATGAGATTAAAGGCTCAATGTCAAAATAAATTGTTGAATGAATTCAATGCAAGATTGAACATATGCAAAGGAGAACATGCAGCAAGAACCAATCAACCATCCATGCATACTTACTATACTCATATATATTCATCCCCCCTACTTATTCTAAGCTTGTCCTCAAGCATGCATGTGTCATATTATAGATAATTAAAGAATAAATCAGCAGCTCAAATAAACAAAATAAAAAAGTTCAGAGTACTCCCCATGTGTGTCTTCAATGATTTTGTCGATGTTGGGGGTAACGGTTTTGCAGGATATCAAGGATTGTGGAGACTTGATTAAAGTGAACAGATACTATGCACCAGGTAGGATTCCAAAGAAGAGGAGGTGAGTCATTAAGACCGCTTAAGTACCAAGCTCTCCCTAGATCCAATCCTAGACATGCATATACCCATTGCCACACCTTAACCTTATAGCAAAGAGGGGAAGATTGTGACGGTAGTGCGATGGCGTCGGTGATGGTAGTCGGCGGCAACAACGACGGACGATGGGTCTTTGCGGCGATGACGGAGATGATGGTGACGGCAGCGTGGGTTGGTTGTGGGGAGAGGTTTGTTTTGAGGGTATTTTGGGTAAGCGTGGATGGGTATTGGGTTTGGGTTTTGGTGTTTTATGAAGGTTAAGTAGTTGGGTTTTTTTTAGGTAAATATTTGCCACCAAATTAGCATGTCGTGCCCGCGCCACCATTGTTATCCGACTCTCGAAAAAATTCATGCTTTCCATTATTTTCCTGAAAACATCAAATTAACTGAATTAAATAAAAATTTATTTATTTACACCCTAAATCTTACTAAAACTTAAAATTAAATAAATGAAAAGAAATTTGGGTTGCCTCCCAAAAAGCGCTTTTGTTTAACGTCGTTAGCTCGATGACCTTAAATGTTATCCGTTTGGCTTATTGAGAATTAAGTTCTCCATCTTGTGCACTTGGATATCCTTGCAGAAAGGTTTCGACCTTTTTCCACTATCCTTGAAGCCCTTCCCAGGTTCCCTTATCATTAGCGGATTGAGGAGTCTTTGAGTTTCTTCGTTCAAGTTTGCATCTTTCTCTGTCGGAATACTTTTACGTTCTAGAAATGATTTCAGCTCTAACTTCGAGGCTTTCATGACAGCTTCACGTACTGGTTTTTGGATTATCGATAATTCCTCTTGCTTAACATCAAGATCAACATTCCTGCAAGGCACAGTTTGTAACTTATCATTGGGATGTCTCATATCCTCATAAACATTAAATCTAACCACTTCACTGTCAAATTCCATGGTGAGTGTTCCACTCCAAACATCAATTTTCGTTCGCGCGGTACTCAAGAATGGTCTCCCAAGAAGTATCTCAGATGAATTGGTCGAGTTGTCATCCTCCATGTCGATAATGTAGAAGTCTGCAGGAAATACTAATTCGTTAACTTTAACAAGGACGTCTTCAAGCGACCGCTTCGGGATAGACAGTGACTGTCATCCGCCAACTGGATTATTACTCCTGTCTCTTTTAAAGGACCCGCGTTAATCAACTTATAAGTAGAATAAGGCATAACATTAACTGAAGCCCCTAAATCACACATGGCTTTATTAATGCCTACATTACCTATCTCACAAGAAATAGCAAACATACCTTGGTCCTTGTATTTGGGAGGAGCTTTCTTTTGCAGTACTGCGGAGACATTTTCTCCTACATTTACTCTTTCGTTACCTATCAACCTTCCTTTGCTAGAACACAATTCTTTGAGGAATTTCGCATAACGAGGGATTTGTTTGATAGCGTCGAGTAAAGGGATATTTACCTCTACCTTTCTGAATGTCTCGAGGATTTCTTTTTCCTCCTTCTCTTTCTTATCTTTTGCAAGCCTCCCTGGAAAAGGAGGTGGCATCACAACTGGTCTCTGAATTTCTAATTTCGGCCTAGCTGTTGGATCTGAGATTTTCTTTTCCCATTCCTTGTCTTGCCCATGACTTTTGGCTGGCACTGTTTCCAGAACCTTACCGCTACGAAGAGTTATTGCACTTACATTCTGACGAGGATTCGGCTCTGTCTGGGAAGGTAATTTACCTTGAGACTCCAAAAGATTAACTGCCATCGAGAGTTTACTAACCTGATTAGTCAACTCTTGTATTGATGCGTCTGTCCTCTGTTGATATTTTGCAGCATCGGCAGCAAGTCTTTCCACAATAGCTTCTAAAGATGTGTTCGGCTTGGGTTGCTGTTGTGGTGGTTGCAGAGGTCTCGGTTGGTACGATGGATTATATCGGGGATTACCTCCAAAATTCATGTTGGGATGATCCTTCCACCCGGGATTGTAGGTGTTGGAGAAAGGATCATATCGTCTTTGTGGAGGTCCCGGAAAACCTCCGACAACATCAACATGTGCCATTGAATTGTCGTTAAGGATTGGGCACGAATCCGTCGGATGTTCAGATGTAGAACAAATTCCACACAATTGGGTCAGATTCTTCTTCTCTGTAAGCAAAGATTGAACAACATTGGTAAGCTTATCCAATTTATCTTCTAAAGATGAAACGTTTACCCCATGAACCCGTCTTGTGGGTTCCGAATTCGGCCGATACTGTTGCGAATTTACCGCCATAGTGGATATCAGTTCTCTTACCCTTTGAGGAGTCATATTGACAAGCGCCCCTCCGCTAGCAGCATCGATCATCTTCATTTCCATAGGGAGCAATCCCTCGTAGAAATATTGAAGGGGTGATTGTTCGGTCAACCCGTGTTTAGGACAACTTGCATATAGTTTTTTATACCGCTCCCAATAGTCGTAGAGCGATTCATTCTCCATTTGGCAAATTCCCACTATGTCCCTCCGAAGTTCAGCTGCTCGCGATGCTAGAAAGAATCTGTCAAGAAATACACGAGATAAGTCATCCCACGTTGTGATAGAACCGGGGGTAAGTAAAATAACCATTCTTTTGCTGTATCAACTAAAGAAAAAGGAAAGGCCCGAAGTTTGATTTCATCTTCGGGTACTCCCTGCGGTTTCAGGCTTGAGCAGACCATGTGGAATTCTCTCAAGTGGGTGTGCGGATTTTCATTCTTCAAGCCTCGAAAGGTGGGTAAAAGGTGAATCAAGCCTGACTTCAGCTCGAAATGGGTTCCTCCGGTTGGATAGTTGATGCATAACGGTGTTTGCTCGTTAGGAGCAAGAGCTAGTTGACGAATGGTTCGGTTCGCCATCCTTTCTGGTTCACCGAGGTTGCCTTTCGTTTCTTTTGTAAAAAGTGGTTCGGTCTCAAGTTCAACCACTTCGACTTGTTTCCCACGTCGAATTGACTCTGCACGAATTGCTTCGCTCAACTTTTCAACGTCGGATTCTAGGATCCCTTGTCCTAGCTCAACTTCCGCTTTACTTGCACGTTTAAGAGCTTCCGTCTCTTTTCGTCACGCTCGTGCTAATTTCTCGATCTCTGGGTCGTATTCGAGATCTCCTGATAAAGACCTGGTCATGAAGACGATTTAAACAATTATAACTGTTGCCAGTCCCCGGCAACGGCGCCAAAATGATGGCTGTTGATTCCACCAATATAACCCTACACCTAATTTGCAAATTTAAGCAGTATAGGGAGTAGGGTCGATCCCACAGAGACTGGTTTACTCAAATTGTTCTCTCTTGACCAGAATTTTGTCTGGGCAGTTGTAGTGCCCACGACTCCAAGCGAACCTGAAAAAAAAGAAAACAAATAAATTAGGGGGGGTTTAAGATGTTAAAAAAAACTAAATAATTGAAACAGAATAATTAAACGTATTAGAAATCAAATAAAAAATGAACTTGGATTTATAATCAGAGTAAATGAGCCTTAGCCTTAGACTCGGTAAATTTCGAGTCAAGAATCGATCCTCGAAAATTGATCTTCTCCTCCAAACGATAAGCTGGTTATAGTGATTAAGAACGTCCTAACCACCAATTCCTCCTTTCGTAGCCGATTCTGGTACGACCTGCAAACCAACCCTTATCGATTATCTAACCGAGATACACGCGTTCCCGATTGAAGATTCCGATAGCCTTGCATTCTGAAGAACCCAACTCGAATCAACGGCCTCAACCGCGTGGGTCGTTTAAACCCGATCACCTCTTCCTTGATTTGTTCTCGGAAACTCGAATACGACAAAGACTAGCCGACTCGAATCTCCAATCGTTCGGCAAATCGACCCCAATCCAACGTGCACTTTGACTTGGGATCAAATTCAACCTTAAGGGATGAGTTATCAATCCCGATACTTAGGAAAAAGGTGAATACTGATTGGAAGGATTATTTGCACGGAAACGAATCTCACGATTCCCGATCGAACAGAGTACCGGCCTAAGGCTAAGATAGAATTTAGTGTGGCATGAATTTAATCATGCTTGAAGGTTGTGAAAGGTGTTTGGGCTTAGTGTGAAAGTTGATGGAATTTGGAAAGGGAAGGGGTTTGGAAGGTAATTAAACCAATTTTGGGAAAAGAAACAAAAGGAATTGAAATGGACAGGATGTTTGGACGTTGGCTTGAAGGCAAAATAAAATAAAAGGAATTCTATTCTAAATGGAAATAGGAAAAGAGATAAAAACAACTCCAAAAAGGAATAGGAAAAGAGATAATTGATTGATGATTATCTAAATACAAATAACCCCTATTTATACTAATGGATTTACTAAAAATAGGCTAGATTAATTAATATAAAATCTAAAATAATAAAAATTAAAAATAAATAAAATTAAAATAGAATTTCCTATTTTTGGCTTTTTACAAAGTCAAATTATTTTGATGAGTCCTTGGCTTCCTCCATCTTTTGATTTGGCCCTATTTCCATGATTTTCTTTCAATTTAGCCATTTTCAGCATGATTTCGATCAATTGCGTCCCTGACAAGAATTAAATCATAAAAATACAAATTAGCAGGGATTAATTCAGAAATACACCGAATTAAATACAAGAAATCATGCAAAATAATCATGTTATCACTTGGGTTCTCCAATGATGATTCTAAAGTTTTCTATTGTTGTTGGCCTTATTTTCTTTCAAGGCATTTGTAGGGGTTTGTGTATTTTGGTAACTATTTGTTATACTTTTTGGCTAGGTGTTTTCCTAGGTTTGTGTTTTGTGTTATGGATTGTTTTTCTCTAACCTCTTTGTTAGCTTCACCCTTATAAGGCTATAATAATAAAATTATTTTGGCTAAAAAAAAAATGAAAACCACTTGAGTATATGTCAACTCAACTGCTGAGGAATTTTTTGTTGCCTGGGTGTAATTTGGGATCCCATTTTGGTTCTTTTATTGTTCTTATGGTGTTTTTTAGTTTCTTTTAGACTCTTTTATGTTCTTTTTCCTTTGAATGAGGAAAAAAAATTATACTTACAAAAATTCAACATAAAAACCAAAGCATACAAAAAAAATTAACTTTTAATTTTTTTCCTATTTCCCTCTCTTTTTTGTGTAATTTTGCTATCAATCCTTAACTCTTCAAACTTTTAAATTTAGTCCCCTTATTTTTAATCCCAATAATTTTGTCCCTCTGCTCTTTTGATTTAATAATTAAAATTCAATTGATAACACTTACAGAAGACATTTAATAACTTGGATTATGTACTATTTTTAAAATAAAAAAATTACACTTGTGGTCAATATTACATACATTGAAGGTCAAATAAGCAAATAAAAATGTTGAATTTGGGGTTGTAAGGTTTTCGATTCTAATTTTGGAGTGATAAGGTTCTTTAGTACTATTCAAGGAAACAAAAGGAAAGTCACTTTTTTTAAAATGCAACACAATCCAATTTAACAGAAGTCTTTTGATATAGTTCTCTATTGGATTTTAATTAGAAAATCAAAATAGTATATGATAAAATTTTTGGAATTAAAAGTAGAGTGACTAAATTTCTAAAATTAAAAGTAGAATACTAAATTTCAATTGTGTGAAGAAGATAGTGAATAAGAACATAATTAAACCTTTTTTCCCTCTCATTCCTACTGATGCGTGCTTAATTCACCAAAATTAAATTTCTTACCCCTAAAAGAAGATAAAAATAAGTAGATAGGGAAGTGGGGTCGATCACACGAAAGTTTGTCTAATTAAATTTAAAATATCTTGCAACTAGAATTTATCATGGACAAAGTCTTGCCCAATACTTGTTCAAACCTGCAAAAATAAAGAATATGGAGTTTAAAATATAAAAAAAATAAATATATAAAATCGGAACAACAATGAAACACATTATAAATAGTAATTTTAAAATTAAGTAGAATAAATCAAATTAATAAAGCCTCCAACCTCGGGTATGATGTTAGTTTTGGTTTTAGAATTGATCAAATACTATGGATACTTTCTCACTCAATTATAAGTTGGTTAAAGTGATCGATGAATAACCTCAAACCATGAATCATTTTTTAATTGTAAATTAACTACGGGAACAACCTAGCAAATAACCATTGTAAATTGAACAACCTTAACGGCAGCTCTTACGACTTAAGTTCTTGATAACCTTGCGAACGAGAATAACCCAATTCTAATTAATGATCTCAACTCGTGGACCATTTAAATTAGATTGCTTAATCTCATGTTATCACCCAATCGTACCATGCTAATTTGTTTTGTAAGCAAAAAAGGCATTGCTAAGAGCAAAAACTGCACAACCAGATTTGTGCCTAAGTTGGTGGGTACTCCTTCAAGCACTAAATGAAAAATAATAAACACATAATACTCAAGGAGATGATTACACAGTTTAGTGTCCCTGCGTCTGTGGAGCCTAGCTCAGTGAGAAATATGCACTCTTTTCAACAATTACAAAGTGAACCTACTCAATCCAACACACTGTGATTGTTTCTCTCATTCTTGCACTTTAAAGATGCAACATTCTCACCACTATGATCACCCCATGTGGTTATAGCAAGTAAAACCACAACTTCACTACAAAAATAACACTCTTACAAAAGTATTCTCTTAAGAACAGATTAAGTGCCCAACACTCAGTACATTTTCCTAGGCAACTCTCTAGACATTAAAATTTCGAGACTTGTTTACAAAAGAGGTGTAACAGTCTGGTTTATACCCTAGTCGGAACAGTGGTTTCGGGACCACAAATCCGAGTTCATATAATATTTTAATATTATTTTCTGTACATTTGATATGTGATTAAGTATGTGGTAAGGTTTCGTAAGTTAATTTGTCCATCTGTGTGTTTAATTTGATGAAAAGGATTGAATTGCATTGAAATGCAAATTTGCATGTTTTATGAAAAGATGCCTATTTGTTATGTCTTTATAAGTGTGAGGGTTTCATGTGGCAATTATGCCAATAACAGGGATAGTGGAAGATTATGGACGGTTATGCCATTGATTTTATAATATATATGTTTTATATTAAGGTTAATTTTGTAAATGAGTTAATATCTTAATATTAATAAAACAAAAGATTAAAGGATAGTGGAAATTCATATATTCTTCCACCGAAAATCAAACAAAAGAAAAAGAAAGAAGAAGCTAGGGCATTCGACACTTATTAAGCAAAATTAAGGTATGTGTTGAGTATGATTTTTGATGATTTTTATGTTTTTGAGATTGTTGTTTAGTCTACTATCAAGCCCAAGTTGTAATTTGAAGAAATGATGATGATCATGAGATGTGCCATTGATGAAATAATGAGCTTTATGATAAGCTTAAGTGTTAAATGAAAGATATGTGTTAAATGAACATGTTTTGTTCATGAAATTTTGATGAATTTAGCTAATTAGGGCTAAATTGAGAAAATAGCAATTTAAAGGACTAAATTGTGAATTTGATGAAATATATGGGCTTGTATGATATTCATAAGCATTCGGCTAAGCATGGTTAAATGATGATTTTGTATATTTGATGTTTTGAGAAAAATGGATTAAATTGATAAAATGTGAAAATGTGAGGGCTAATTTGCAAATTGCCCTAAATATGTATATTTGGATTAAATTGGATGAGTTGGTGAATAAAAAGGGTTAAATTTGAATATGTATAGTTCAAGAACCAAAGAAATCGGACTTAGATCACGGGAAAGCGAAAGTAACCGAGTAGCTGTTACCGTTTCAGTTAAATCGAATCCGAGGTAAGTCATTATGTGAATAAATGTATTTGTATTGAATTGTGTATGTTCATATAACTATTGATAACAATGAATGTTTATGAGATAATGTGTACGTGAATTTTGAGATAAGAACGACATAGTGGCAATGTCCGAGAAGTCCCGTACGAACCTAGGAATAGATAGGATTAGCTATGTCATAACATAGGTGTCTGTTCTGAGATATCATGTAAAACCACATCTGGGACGTTGGCATTAATTCGAGATTTTCGTGTAAGACCACGTCTGGGACGTTGGCATCGATATGAGCTTTACGTGTAAGACCCTGTCTGGGACAGTGGCATCGATATTTGAGTACATGTAAGACCTCGTCTGGGACGTTGGCATTGTATGATTATTCCGAGCTTTCTGAGTATCTTATTAGATTCTGAACAATTCAAAGTGAAACATCCTGAAATATTGGGCCTTTGCGTTTAGTATGTGGTTATGTTAGTATGAGTGTTAGGGGTCCAGTATGGGCTTGGGATCGGGCCGAGGTCTTGGTTAAATTTTCTGTTTGGACACTATAGGGTTTAAAAGATGATATCTGTGGGTTAAATTACAAAGTGGGCTTGTGGTCCAGTAGCGGGGGGGGGGAGGGGGCACTGAAAAGAAGCTATAAGGTGGCGTCATTAGCAGTGAAGAGGCTCAAGTTTTTGGCCGCTTGGGGCCCATGTATTTGGGCCATTTTCGGCACTTAAAAGAGGAGCAGGTTGGACGGCAATATGGCTTAAAAATAGGGAAATTTAATGAATGGGATAATGTAGATAATATGGCGGATAAGGAGGTTGATGAAGGGAGGAGTGTGAGAGGTGGTTTCGGCTGGGATTCTGCATGAGTGAGTGTGGATTAAGTCAGAAGATAGGATGATGAAGATAAGTGAAAAACGTGGGTTAAGGATTTGATAGTAGGTGGTGGCTGAAAGTTGGACTCTAGGGACAAGGGGAGAAATCGGTTTTGATAAGGCTAAGGGCACTGCCGAATTTTCATTATTTCCTCTGCATATAGTTTTATTTTTATTTTCCTTCTCTTCTTTTCTCCTTCTAATTTCAGCAACTAAGGGTTCTTCTTCTTCTTCTTCTCTTTTCCTGCCAAAAGCCGAAAATTCCCTTAAGCATTCTTTCTTTTCACACTTGTGCCGCCATAGCCAGAATCGCTTCTAGCCTTGGCGAAATCCTTCTTATACTGCTCCTATCACTTCTTTACGTTTGATATTGTTCTTCCCCCTCGATTAGTTCTTTCTAAAGGCCGAAATCATAAACCCCATTTGATCTATTCATAAAGCCGAACTCCCTCTGTTAGGAGAAGCCGAATCTGTTGGTGTTAAAGGTGAGTGCCAATTTCTTTTGCTTCCTTTCTTTTTCGGTTTTTGAGACCATAGCCGAATGGCTAGATGGTGGTTAGGGCCATCCTTAGTTTGACGTTTTCCTTGATCTCGTGTTTTTTTTTCTTTGGCGGCATTCCAGGATTTGAAGGAGATCTAGTCGCCTAGGTTTCTAAGCCAGAAATCGGTAGCATTCGAACCATATTATTTTCAGGATTTTAAGGTAAGGATTTCGATTTTCCTTAAGTTGATCAATCGGGTTCTTTTTCGTTATTCGTGCCTTAACCTAATGTTTCGTTAAGCAATCATCATAGTACCTTCTGACCAAGGTCATTAATGGACTCGAATGTCAGCAAATCAAAGGAAGGGGTTGGATCTATGGTCCCAGCCCCAAAGTTCAAGAAACGAGCGGTGTCGGCAGTTCGGGATTGGCCGCCGAGTTGTGGACCGACTTCGAAGCAGAATAGTAGACAAATAGCAGTCGTATCGGCTAATGATAGTGTCGACATAGAAAGTGTCGTCTTAACCGTAATCAGGTGTGTAGATCTCTATCACACTACTTAACCTGTATATATACATATGTTATGGGCTAAAAGCCGAAAAAATAGGCTGTATGAACAGTCGTGTAACCCAAAAAGGGTAGGCAATGGATGCCAGGTACGTGATCATAGAAACTTCTCTATGTGTATCGATGAATGTGCTAGATTGTAAATCCTTAAGTGGTATATTGTTTGATTTTGCATGAATGTATGCATGGGATGGGATTAATATGACTAAGGGGGAAGAGCATGATAATAGGTCACTTGGTGATCGGTGGTTAAACCACGAATTAAAATGTTAGGTCACAATAGTGATCGGTGGCTAAGCCATGTTAAATTCATTCCTGATTATTAGGAATAGGCGGCATGTCCGCTCGATGTGGTGTGTGCAATGTTGGTGGGTTGATTGTAGAAATCCCCAAGGTGTGATGGTTGGTACGGGCTGGTGTGTAGAGGATGGATTTCTAGGCTGGGATGGGCCATGTAGGATACATATGTTTTGTTTCCATTGTGTATGGGCCAAGTCCCATAATGTGTTTGTGGGCCTCAAGCCTTTTATGTGTTTTCGGGATTTGCACACTGAGTCTTGGTGACTCACCCTTTTATTTTCCCGGACTTTTCAGATGAGCAGTAGATCGTAGATAGGGGAGCCGAGGCGGACTCGAAGGGCGATCAAGTTTTATTTTATTTATTTTCATGAATTATTTTCGGTTTTCTTAAGTTTTAATTTTGGAACTATTTATGTAATAAGGCCCTATGGTTTAGGTTATCGCTTTATATTTGACAGTGTTTACAGTTTATAAATTTATGTTCAAGGACTTAAAACATAAAAAGTAATAAAATAGGTTTTCCGAACACGTTCAAAGAAAAAGCAAAGGTTTTCATCAGATATCTTATTTTTAACAAATGCCTAAGTAAAGAAACTGAGATTTTCAAAAATCGTTAAAGCAAAGTTTTTACAATAAACCCCGTAGTATACCAAATCTGGTCGTAGCGTTTGGGCCGGGTTTGAGGTGTTACATTTTGGTATCAGAGCCTAGTTGCAAAACTCGGGCTGTGAAATGGGTCCAGTAGTAGTTTATGAAGTTGGTGAAAATGCTTTGGTTGAGATATGGCCTTCGAGTCTACCGGCACCCGATCTACGCAGGTAAGTATTCTAACTCTTGATGTGATATGCATGCTGGGTTGATGGGCTTTATGAACGTAGACTAGTACGATAGGAATTTATGGACTTTAGGCCTAGTTCAAACAATTCTTTAAATTCATAAAACTTAATCTAACTAAACATGTCCGTAAACCAGTCGCTAGGTTAAGGTGTGGCAACAGGCATGCGCATGTCTAGGATTGGATTCAGGGAGAGCTTGGTATTTAAGCAGTCCTAGTGACTCACCTCCTCTTCGCTGGAATCCTACCTAGTGCGTAGTGACTATTCACTTTAGCCACGACGACTTGTTGACGGGCCAAAATTTATAATTAAAACCCAGAAAGGACCAGCCACCCTATTTTACAAAATTACTAAAAATATCCCCTTGGATTGTAAAATTACCGAAATACCCCATGTTTTGTAAAAGTACCAAAATACCCTTATTTTGCAAAATTCCCAAGATATCCTTATTTTGCCAAATTACCAAAATACCCCTGTAGGGTAGAATTACGAAAATACCCCTGGGTAGTGAAATGACGAAAATACTCTTAGGTGGTGAATGTGGGTTCATGGATGCTACTTGTATGTTGATGTATGATGGTTGAATGTATGTGGAACTAGGAGATATAAACTTGAGACTGAAACCCGTAGATATAATTTTGAAATCGAAAGAACTACTCTTAAAACTACTGTCCATAAGATTGTTCGTGGTTAATCAGTGGAAGAAATTAATAATTCATAAAATTTCTAATCAGATAAACGTGAATCGGTAGAATGAGTACAAGGGGTCGTGGACGTCCGCCGCGTGGTCGTGGGAGAGGTAGGATGACTGTAGTGAGCCCTTTAGGACAAACTGTAGTGGTGAACAAACTGTATAAGGATGTACCCCTGGAAGTTCAAGGGGTAGCTTTTTGGGCTGATCTGATGGAACTGCCATTTGGGGAGTTCGATTTGATCTTAGGAATGGATTGGTTAGTGAAGTATCAAACGAATTTGGACTGTGCAGCCAAGCGTATGGTGTTAAAAACTCCCAAGGGTGGTGAAGTGTTGGTGATAGGTGAAAGGGGGAACTGTTTGTCGAATGTGGTGTCTGCCTTACGGGCAGAAAGGATGGTGAGGAAAGGATTCGAGGCAATTCTAATGTTTGTTCGGGCTCTGGAAGCCAGGGAACTAACTGTCGGAGATGTTAGGACGGTGAAGGAATTTCTTGATGTTTTCCCAGAAGAGCTCCCGGGATTACCCCCGGATCGTGAAGTGGAGTTTGGTATCGATCTTCTTTCGAGAATAGCACCAGTATCTATTGCTCCGTATAGGATGGCACCAAAGGAGTTGGTGGAGTTGAAAGCACATATTCAGGAGTTGCTGGATAGAGGGTTTATCCGACCGAGTGTGTCGCCTTGGGGAGCGCCGGTGTTATTCGTTAAGAAGAAGGATGGATCAATGCGTATGTGCATTGACTATCGTCAGTTGAACAAATTGACGATCAAGAACAAATACCCGTTGCCAAGGATCGATGACTTATTCGATCAGTTGAAGGGAGCCTCAGTCTTTTCCAAGATAGATCTGAGGTCAGGGTACCATCAGCTTAAGTTCAAAGAGGCGGATATTCATAAGACGACTTTTAGGACTCGCTATGGTCACTACGAATTCATGGTGATGCCATTTGGGTTGATTAACGCACCAGCAGCGTTTATGGATATGATGAACCGAGTATTTCAACCCTACTTGGATCGGTTTGTCGTGGTGTTTATAGATGATATTCTGGTTTATTCAAAATCAGAAGAGGAGCATGATTCACATCTTTGAGTGGTTTTGCAGATTCTGAGGGAGAAGCAGTTGTATGCCAAATTTAGTAAGTGTGAATTTTGGCTAAGGGAAGTTACTTTTCTAGGTCACGTTGTGTCGACAGAGGGGATTAGGGTTGACCCTCGGAAGATTGAAGCGGTGTTGGATTGGAAGCCACCTAAGTCTGTAGCAGAAATTTGGAGTTTCCTTGGTTTGGCCGGGTATTACAGAAGGTTTGTTGAGGGATTTTCTTTAATTGCTGCACCATTGACTAAGTTGTTACGGAAAGGGGTTTCGTTTGTTTGGTCTAATAAGCAGCAAAAGAGTTTCGAGAAATTAAAAAGGATTTTAACGGAGGATCCGGTGTTGATTTAGCCAGAGGCTGGAAAGGAGTTCGTGATTTACTGTGATGCTTCACACACGGGACTAGGATGTGTGTTGATGCAAGGTGGAAAGGTTGTGGCGTACACATCTTGGCAGTTGAGACCGCACGAAGCAAGATATCCCACACATGATTTGGGATTGACTGCAGTGGTTTTTGCCCTGAAGATCTGGATACATTATCTATACGGGGAGAAATCTGTCATTTATACCGCAAGAGCCTAAAATACCTTTTGACCCAGAAGGAGTTGAATCTAAGGCAAAGGAGGTGGATCGAGTTGCTAAAGGACTATGACTGCTCGATCGAGTACCATCCGGGTAAAGCTAACGTGGTGGCGGATGCCTTGAGTCGTAAAGTAATCTCTGACTTGAAAGCAATGGTTGCTCACCTTAGTCTATATGATGATGGGAGTTTATTAGCTGAACTCCAAGTGAAACCCTCTTGGGTCAGTCAGGTTAAGGAGAAACAGCAGACTAACGAGTTGCTAAAGGAGAAGTTTCCGGTAAGATCAAGTGAAGGATCAACAGAATTTGGTGTGAACGAGGAAGGGCTATTATGTTTTCAAGGGAGAGTGTGTATGCCGAAAGATCCTGAGTTGAGGCATAAGATTTTGCAAGAAGCGCATGGTATTCCATACGCTATGCACCCTGGAGGAAGTAAGATGTATCGAGATCTGTGAGATCAGTTCTGGTGGCCGGGTTTGAAGCGAGAGGTGACCGAATTTGTGGGGAAGTGTTTGACCTGTCAGCAGGTAAAGGCGGAACATCAGTTACCATCAAGGTTGTTACAGCCGGTGAAGATTCCACAGTGGAAGTGGGAAAGGATCACAATGGACTTTGTTAGTGGGCTACCCCTCACGCCTACTAAGAAAGATTCGATCTGGGTGATTGTTGACCGCTTAACGAAGTCTGCTCATTTCATACCAGTACGTGTCGATTACTCTCTGCAGAAATTGGCTAAGCTATACATAGCGGAGGTAGTGAGGTTGCATGGGGTACCAGTATCAATCATATCGGACAGGGACCCTAGGTTCACCTCACGATTTTGGAAGGCATTGCATCAAGCGTTGGGTACGAAGTTGGATTTCAGTACGGCGTTTCATCCTCAGACCGATGGACAGTCTGAGCGGGTAATCCAGATCCTAGAGGACATTTTGAGAGGATGTGTCATTGACTTCAGGGGTAGTTGGGAAGAGTTCTTACCGTTGGCGGAGTTTGCGTACAACAATAGCTACCAGTCAAGTATTCAGATGGCGCCTTATGAAGCATTGTACGGGCGGAGGTGTCGTACACCTACCTGTTGGACGAAATTAGGAGAACATCGAATTTTGGGTCCGGAGTTGGTTACCGAGACAGATGAGAAGGTTGAGGTGATTCGAGCTCGACTGAAGGAAGCGTCAGACAGACAGAAGTCCTATGCTGACCTGAAGCGTAAGGACATAGAATTTGCAGTGGGTGACAAGGTGTTCTTGAAGGTGTCGCCATGGAAGAAAGTACTGAGGTTCGGACGGAAAGGTAAATTAAGTTCCAGATTTGTCGGACCTTACCGGGTGTTGAAACGAGTGAGACCAGTAGCTTATGAGCTAGAACTACCTTCTGAGCTAAGTCAGATTCACAATGTTTTCCACGTCTCTATGTTAAGACGTTACCGTTCGGATCCATCTCATGTGGTGCCAGTGGAAGAAATCGAAGTAAGACCCGATTTATCCTTTGAAGAGGAGCCAGTGGGAATCCTGGATCGTGATGTCAAAGTATTGCGGAGAAAGACGGTTCCGTTGGTTAAGGTTCTGTGGCGGAATCACAGTGCTGAAGAGGTTACTTGGGAACCGGAAGAAGTGATGCGGCAGCAATACCCTCATCTTTTCTGACCAGGTAATTTCGAAGTCGAAATTTCTTTAAGGGGGTAGAACTGTAACATCCTGAAATATTGAGCCTTTGCATTTAGTATGTGGTTATGTTAGTATGAGTGTTAGGAGTCCAGTATGGGCTCGGGATCGGGCCGAGGTCTTGGTTAAATTTTCTGTTTGGACACTATAGGGTTTAAAAGATGGTATGTGTGGGTTAAATTACAAAGTGGGCTTGTGGTCCAGTAGCCGGGGGGCGCTGCAAAGGAGCTATAAGGTGGCGTCATTAGCAGGTGAAGAGGCTCAAGTTTTTGGCCGCTTGGGGCCCATGTATTTGGGCCATTTTTGGCACTTAAAAGAGGAGCGGGTTGGACGGCAATAGGGCTTAAAAATAGGGAAATTTAATGAATGGGATAATGTAGATAATATGGCGGATAAGGAGGTTGATGAAGGGAGAAGTGTGAGAGGTGGTTTCGGCTGGGATTTTGCATGAGTGAGTGTGGATTAAGTCAGAAGATAGGATGATGAAGATAAGTGAAAAACATGGGTTAAGGATTTGAGAGTAGGTGGTGGCCGAAAGTTAGACTCTAGGGACAGGGGGGAGAAATCGGTTTTGATAAGGCTAAGGGGTGCCGAATTTTCATTATTTCCTAGGGCATAGTTTAATTTTTATTTTCCTTCTCTTCTTTTCTCCTTCTAATTTCGGCAACTAATGGTTCTTCTTCTTCTCTTTTCCTGCCAAAAGTCGAAAATTCCCTTAAGCATTCTTTCTTTTCACACTTGTCTGCCATAGCCGAATATGCCCTAGGCTTGGCGAAATCCTTCTTATACTGTTCCTATCACTTCTTTACGTTTGATATTGTTCTTCCCCCTCGATTAGTTCTTTCTAAAGGCCGAAATCATAAACCCCATTTGATCTCTTCATAAAGCCGAACCCCCTCTGTTAGGAGAAGCCGAATCTATTGGTGTTAAAGGTGAGTGCCGATTTCTTCTGCTTCCTTTCTTTTTCGGTTTTTGAGACCATAGCCGAATGGCTAGATGGTGGTTAGGGCCATCCTTAGTTTGACGTTTTCTCTGATCTCGTGTTTTTTTTCTTTGGCGGCATTCCGGGATTTGAAGGAGATCTAGTCGCCTAGGTTTCTAAGCCAAAAATCGGTAGCATTCGAACCATATTATTTTTGGGATTTCAAGGTAAGGATTTCGATTTTCCTTAAGTTGATCAATCAGGTTCTTTTTCGTTATTCGTGCCTTAACCTAATGTTTCGTTAAGCAATCATCATAGTACCTTCTGACCAAGGTCATTCATGAACTCGAATGTCAGCAAATCAAAGGAAGGGGTTGGATCTGTGGTCCCAGCCCCAAAGTTTAAGAAACGAGCGGTGTCGGCGGTTCGGGATTGGCCGCCGAGTTGTGGACCGACTTCAGAGCAGAATAGTAGACAGATAGCAGTCGTATCGGCTAATGATAGTGTCGACATAGAAAGTGTCGTCTTAACCGTAATCAGGTGTGTATATCTCTATCACACTACTTAACCTGTATATATACATATGTTATGGGCTAAAAGCCGTAAAAATAGGTCAGTATGAATGATGTGTAACCCAAAAAGGGTAGGCAATGGATGCCAGGTACGTGATCATAGAAACTTCTCTATGTGTATCGATGAATGTGCTAGATTGTAAATCCTTAAGTGGTATATTGTTTGATTTTGCATGAATGTATGCATGGGATGGGATTAATATGACTAAGGGGGAAGAGCATGATAATAGGTCACATGGTGATCGGTGGTTAAACCACGAATTGAAATGTTAGGTCACAATAGTGATCGGTGGCTAAGCCACGTTAAATTCATTCCTGATTATTAGGAATAGGCAGCATGTCTGTTGATGTGGTGTGTAGCGGTTGGTGGGTTGATTGTAGAAATCCCCAATGTGTGATGGTTGGTACGGGCTGGTATGTAGAGGATGGATTTCTAGGATGGGATGGGCCATGTAGCATACATATGTTTTGTTGCCATTGTGTATGGGCCAAGGCCCATAACGTGTTTGTGGGCCTCAAGCCTTTTATGTGTTTTCGGGATTTGCACACTGAGTCTTGGTGACTCACCTTTTTATTTTCCCGAAATTTTCAGATGAGCAGTAGATTGTGGACAGGGGAGCCGAGGCGGACTCGAGGGGCCATCAAGTTTTATTTTATTTATTTTCATGAATTATTTTCGGTTTTCTTAAGTTTTAATTTTGGAACTATTTATGTAATAAGGCCCTATGGTTTAGGTTATCGCTTTATATTTGACAGTGTTTACAGTTTATAAATTTATGTTCAAGGACTTAAAACATAAAAAGTAATAAAATAGGTTTTCCGAACACGTTCAAAGAAAAAGCAAAGGTTTTCATCAGATATCCTATTTTTAACAAATGCCTAAGTAAAGAAACTGAGATTTTCAAAAACCGTTAAAGCAAAGTTTTTACAATAAACCCCGTAGCATACCAGATCTGGTCGTAGCGTTTGGGCCGAGTTTGGGGTGTTACACAACGGGCAAGTCTATGATACGAAATGTTATGTGCATCGTAAATCCGTTTCAGGTACGTTTAATAAGTACACCAGGTGTGTATGAAAGGTAAGTATAAATATGAACTTACTAAAATGAAAATATGTGCAATGAAATGATGAGATGATATGTGAAATTATGCTAGATGAGCTATGTGCATATGTGGTAAAGAGTTGAAGTATGTGATAAGTTATGGCTAAACAATTGAGCTAAACTCTATGTGAGATATATATGCTATGAGAATCATTATTGTCATGATATAAATATGCTATGTGCATTTAAAATTTAAGTTTATTTGTATATGACTTACTAAGCTTTTGAAAGCTCTGTGTGTGTGTTTTCTTTGTTTTATAGATCGTCAAAGCTACTGAAGGCTCGGGGACCGTCAAGGATCGCCATCACACTACTCAACTTGTTTTGGTACATTTTGGAAATGTATATAGTTAGATATGGCATGTATAGGCTAGTATTTGGTATAAGTTTGATATACGAACTTAGCCATGTGATGTGGCTAATTATATGTTGATGTTTTGCCTTTATGAATATGATATATGAAGTATGATTTGGTATGGATTGATAACATTTGAAATGGTCAAGTTTATGATAAGTGTATGGATGAGATTTAAGCATAGATATTTGAACAAAAGAATGAATTCATGAAAGGTAAATATTGATGAATTATGTTTGTGTATATACGAGTTTTAGTTATGTAAATTGGTATGATTGGAAATAGATTGGAATGTAGTGATTGGATGGTTGTTTTGATATGTTTTTGATTGCCAAATGTGCATGAGTTGCATTGGTAATTTTCTTGTAGGTTTGACCCTATGTGGGTGGCATTTTGGCCTTGCAAATGGCCTATTTTGCCTACACGGTCAAAGCACACGGGCGTGCTTGATGACCGTGGGAGTAAGTCAGTAGTGAGCTAAGGGCACATGGCCATGGCAGACGGGCGTGCCTAGTAGCCGTGTGGTTTAGTCAGTATATGGCCTAAAAGCACACGGCCACAGTACACGGGCGTGCCTAATGGCCGCGTGGAGAAGTCAGTATACATGCCTTGATTTGGCACGGTCAAAACACATAGGGGTGTCTGGTGTCCGTGGGAGGCACACGGCCAACCCACATGGGCGTGTGTCCTGCATAACTTAGAAAAGTTTTAAATTTTTGAGAATTTCCGTAAGAGTTCGGCATAGTCCCGGCCCCGCTCTAAAGCATGCTTAAGGTCTCATTGATCTCTAGAATGGATTCTTTGATTGCTTTGGATGAATTGTATTTCGAAAATGTCTGTTAAGGTTTTCGATTTATCTGGTAATGCCTTTAACCCTGATCTGGCGACAGATACGGGATTGGGGTGTTACAAGAGGATCTAACACAATCCCAATAAAATAGTAATAACATAAGAATAATACAATACAATAATAACATATGAAGTAAATATGGACTCTATGATAGCTCATCAGCAAAATCATGATCCAATCTGAAGTCCATAATCCAAGGGGCTGCTTTTGGGAAATTTCGATCCAAATCAATTATTAATATTTGTATTCCCAAGAAGAACGATATTTTATAATGGGTTAGATATTTACCATGTAATCAACATACCCCAAATATAAGGTTAAATAAATTGTCAATGCCTGAATATAGAAATTGTCTCCACATAGGTTTGGTGGGCAAGGAAGTGGACACTCCCTCTGGTACCAAATTGCCAGTTTTATAGTTTCCAACATGTTCTTTAGTAACTAAGATGATAACTATGAATTGAATTATTTTTACCAACATTGATTATTCTAAATATCGAACAAAGGACCCTTCTTGAAATGATGACAAGAATCATACTATAAGACAATTGTATCTATCTCAAAATCGGAAAATAAACGAATATTAAAGTGAAAAAGGAATAAAGTGTTGTTTCAGATCTCACAATTCAACATCTAACTTTTATCTACTTTTGGCTAAATTGAAATTTAGGTACTTATAATCAAAGAACAATGAAAGCAATTATTGGAAGGAAATTTTATTAAAAATAAAAGAAATAAACATGTTAAAACTTTAAAATTCTTTAACAATGGCTGACCCCCTCCCTTCCTGTAATATCTATACAGAATAATATAATTTTTTGTCCCTAAACTTAGCAAATAGGTTCATTTTGGTATTTATTTTTTCTCATCTACTTTGGTTCTTGAACTTGGTAGCTAGATCCATTTTGGTCTCTAAACTTGAATTCTATCAAGATTTGATAATGTGACTAGTGTTAATGGAATAGGACCAGATCGGACGGTCTAAGAACTGATCAACATAATGGTCTAAACAAAAGGGTTGAATGGATTGACTTAGAACCTACTTGAAATTGATAAAAATTGAAAATCGAAACAAAAGTCGATAGTTAAATAGGTTGAATCAGTTTAATAAGTTTTTTATTTTTAAATATTTTAAGACTTTGAAGACTTTTAATTATTTATTTAATTATTGTTGGTCCTATAGTCAAACCAATCAAACTGGTTAAATTGAGAACTGGTGGTTTGACCTAGTCAACGACCAATCTGATTATTAAAATACTAAATGTCACACTATTGGATTATTCCACTTCATCCCTTGAAAAAATTATATTAAATTTTTAATTTTCAAGTGATGATGTTACATAGTATATTACATCATCAAACTTTTATATTTTTCAAGTTCACGGATCAAAATGAACCTAATTGTTAAGTTCAAGTGCTAAAGTAGACAAAAAAATATAATACCAAAATAAATCTAATTACCAAATTCAGGGCAAAAAATTATATTAACTCTATTTATATATATAACTTAAAACTAAAAGCTAATGAACCCCATGTGATGGCCTGATGGTTAAGGGTGTTCACCACCATAGGTGTGGCCTTGGTTCGAGCTGCGTTAATCGCGTTTGTTGTTCGGGCTTTGCCCTTAAAATACCAAAATTAATTAAAATAAATCATAAAAACATGTGAATTAAGCACGTTATCACCCACCTTTCTTCCCTGTTTTTTCTACTATTTATTCACTCACCTCACTTCCTCAAAAGAGGAAAAAAAGTCACGTGTCATAAGATTGAGATCAAACATTTACAGTATTCATATACGTTAAAATTCTTTAATTGGTGAATTCAGATATGATATTATAAAAATATTATTATTTTAATTATAATTAATAATATTATGATGCACTTTTATGTTTTCACACTTATAAATATGTTTTCAAAAATAAATCTAATATATATTTATATATTTACTTAGCCTTAGAGCTTTCTAAAGAATAGGAACCATAAATACACATATATGTAGAATTGTCCATGACTCATACTATTCATGAAATTTCAAATATTTGCTTAGGTTTCAAAGCAACTGGTATCTTTAACCTTTCATTATTATCTGAAGGGTGACACAGAGGTGGACACAAGAGGGCTATTAGGAAGAGAGTAGATGTTCCGGCATAGTAGAGGTCAAACTCTGGTTGGCCCAATAGTAGTTGTAGTGATTAATGAGTTGTTTAATAACGACAATCACTGTCTCCTGGAAAGGAGCATCACCTGTACTACATCGCAACAGTCGCTCCCTGCCTGAGAGTCCTCCTGCGTCCATGGCGGTGTTGACCTTTGGATAAGAAGGAAGGTTAAAGGTATCGACTGCCTGGAAATAGAGAAAAAATTACGCTGATTATAATGGGAAGCCTCACAGTTTTTTCGTATGATTAAGCCCTCAAAATTTTGTATGATATTTATAAGACAACATTTCCGGGTATTCGAAAAGTTTGAGCTCGTGGCGTGTAATGACCGTCAACTGGCTCTCTTGTTATACCTTGATCCATGACCCCATAATGGTCATTGATTGAGACCTCTACGTAGACTTTTACCCGTGAGCGTACAAAACAAAATCACCCCGAAACCAGACTTTCCTAGGAAAAGGTTTCGGAGGTAATGGTCTCATCTCTGTATGATATATGAAATGTGTGTGTATCGAAGCGATATTGCACCTCAAATGACTCAAGAATACCTCGAATGATCCAAAATTTATTAGCGACCGAATTTTTTAACACTAAAAAATGTTGTATAGTGGAGGGATGGAGAGGTTGGGGGAGAAGATGTTTGAGGGATGATGAAGTGTGGAGTGGGAAACCCCTTTTATAGGCGCTGGGGAAGGGTAGGATTGCAAAGTGGAAATTTCTAGTGGTCGAAAACATGCCGTAGGACTAGCGTCTTCGACGAATATATTTAAAACCCCGTGAATCTTTCTGCATATTTGGAGCATGTTATAAGGCACTGAATACCCCAAAAAGCATGATTATGATAAAATTATATATGAATTTTGAAACGAGTTTTCGAGTAATACTTTACATTTCATCATCATTGTTCGACGAAAGTGCGTATTTAGAAACAGATTTTAAAGCACGCATTCCCTCTCTCCTTGTTCTATTTTCCTATTAAAGTAACGTAATTTTCATAACTTAGGCACGTAGCAAATTTATATCAAACATCGAACAGTTGAGTTGCCAACATTGTGTGCATTTCTTTGGACAACTGTCTACTATTTTTTTTTTGCTTTTGCTCATCTAATTCGTAACCGATATTGAAATGAGTTGACGAGTGAAATCTGTTATTTACTACGATGGTCAAATCTGTAATACAAATGTCTGGGTGGTATTTGTAGGAGTCCAATCCATGGAATTGGCATTCAATCATGCCATTCAATTGCGTGAGCTATGGACTAGAATTAGGAGGAAAGTTGGGGGTTCGACCCGGAGAAGAATTTTGAGGTTGTAATGTAGATATCTTGCTTCCGTTAACCCCTATAGGTACTAGCTATTTGATGTGAAAGATGAGCTCGAGCTTGAGGCGATCATATCATCGCGCTGCTCAAGTGAAAATGCTGTAATGGAGTTATATGTCGAGTTTGTCGAGGCTGATGGATCTGGCCCATCTTCGGCCACAGTTGCGGCTAATGTTGAAACCGAAGCTGAAGCAAAAAGTCCTACTACACAATTGTGCAGTGGGTTTACTAGCTTGTTACAAAGCTTCTACTACGTTGTCCCCGAAACATCTATGGGTAGACATTCATTAGTTTTCAAAATGGATTTAAACTTCGATGGCCACTACTAATTGGGGTTTGAGCATAACTTGAACCTCAACACTCAGGCTTGATATTCAATCAATGCGTTCGATTTCAACTTTAGTGGATCGTTGTCCTGGGGCAGAAGCACTTATATCAAGGGGCATTGACTTACACCGGCCACTAATCTGATGCAAATTTTGGCGGGCACATGGGTTACAGAAGAACCAATGAATTACTCCTTTCGATCGGGTTCGGTGAGAGTACATCGAACCACTTGAGTGAAGGTGACAATGGAGGCGTAGATGAGGAAGAAGATGCGGCTGAGGAATAAGTAGTAAGAGATGAGCATAGAGTTCAAACATGGAGTCCACCACCTTCTGGTTCTTTTAAGTTGAATGCTGATTGAGCTCGCAATCTGAATTCTGGTTTGGCTTTTTTGGCAACAGTAGCAAGAGGCGAGTATGGCAAATAATTGTGGGGGATGGGACGTAACATTGGAAGATGTAGTGTAGAGCAAGTAAAACTATAAGTTATCTATGATGGACTTCGAGCGGTTTGGGATGCTAAATGGAATAAAGTTCTAGTTGAGACTGATTGTGCTCTTGCAATTAAAGGGATTAAGGAAGGCATCAAAGGACAACCGAACAAAGATTTGATTTTAAGAATTCAAGAACTTTGAAAAAGGGAATGGAACTTGGAAATTAAACAAATACCAAGGGAAGTGAATTTTGCCCTTCATATTCTGGCCGGTCTTTTGAAGGATTTTCCCATTGGCCTCAAAATGTTCCATGCAACTCCTCCATTGGTTGCAGATCAAATAAGGTCTGACAGATGAAGCTTGGTGCACAGTATTACTTCTACAAATTTTTTGTAATTGATTCTCTTTTCATTTTGTCACCAATTTTTTTTTAAATTAATCTTTAATAAAATATTTTTGCTGAGATCTCAATCAAATTGTTTAATGTTGATCTGAGTTGGGGTAATGTGTGCCCTAATGCACTTTGTTGTCTTTCTTATTCTAATGTTTTGTTTTCCTAACAAAATATATTTGATTGCTTAGAAAAATAATATTATTTAATAATTCAAAAATATTTGAAATTTATTATTCCTTTTACAAAATATAATTGAATTTACCATTAACCTATATTTGATATGCTTCAAAATAATTAACTTGAGCACAGTATCATCTAAAGTCCTTCCTTAAAACCCAATATAAAGATGCTTTAACAATGTCATTCAAAAAAATAATGATAATAATAATAATGACATTTCGGTAAAAAAAAGTAATGCAATAATAATGGAGCTTCGTCCCCACCATTATCACTGAGACTTTTGTGTAGAATTTCCAACCAAAAAACGAGGGGTAAATTACCAAAAAATACCATTTTTTTCAAAATTTACAGAAAATGACATTTTTTTCCAATTATTTATCGAAATGGGCCGTTTTCCCCGAAAGCGCGTCCATGTCAGCGCGATTTCAGGGGATGCAATAGGAAAACGCGTCCCTGAGGGAGCGTTTTCTGCCACATCAGCAAAAATCGCGTCCTTGAGGGTGCGCTTTGCTGATGTGGCAAAAACACTCCCTTAGAGACGCGTTTTGCCCACTTCCAACGGCCATATTTTTTTTGACCGTTGGGCTTCCAACGGTAAAAAAAAAACTATAAAACCCCCTTTCATTTTTTTCACACAAAGGTCCTTACTCAATTTTCTCTCAAATTTCTTTCAAATTCCTCTCAAATTTCTCTCAATTCCTCTAAAGTTTCTCTCAAATTTCACAAAAGTCCTTTAATTTTTACAAAAAAGCCCTGTTTAAAAGTTTTTTGAATTAGTTTTTTTTTAAATTTAAAAATATTCGATCGTATTAGCAATGGCTGGAGAATTAATTCGTCTCGACAATAAACACATCTCCGTCGATCAAATGACAATGGTAAGTTGTAATTTTAATTTTTCAATACTATTTAATGTTTTTTAGGTTTATGCAATTTTAATTAATTTTTATTTTATAATTTTTTAAACAGCCTGTAGATCGGGTATTGCAATGCTATATTCGCATTATGCCTGGTCCGCCATCGCCGTTGATCAAGAATTACCTACGGGAAGCGGGTTTTTGGCACGTGGCCACGATATTCCGGGGGTGCAAGTTGGACCCGAAGCTAATCAGTGCGTTGATAGAGAGGTGGAGACCCGAGACGCACACTTTCCATCTTCCATGCGGAGAGTGTACTATCACTCTGGAAGGCGTCTGATTGCAATTGGGATTGCGGTGGATGGGTGCGTAGTCACCGGGTCCGCAACTCTCGGTGATTGGGGAGCCGTATGCTCACGAGCTTTTGGGTGTTATTCGGATAACATTAACGGAGGTCGAATCGAGATGGGCTGGTTACGAGACACATTCTCAGAGCCGGACAATGATTCGTCTGAGTTAGAAAGAATACGGTATGCTCTGGCATACATTATTGAGATGATTGGAGGCTATCTGATGTCGGACTTGTCACGAAACCTCGTACATCTGAGATGGCTGTTGAAACTCGTTGATTTTAGAGCAGCCAGTGAATTAACTTGGGGGTCTGCCGTGCTAGCAAAATTGTATCGAGAGGTGTGCGGGGCGACGCGACCGAATAAAGCCAAAATCGGAGGTTGCCTATCACTACTGCAATCATGGGCACGGTTTCGCTTTTCATTTTTACGTCCTTGAGTGGACCACTCATATACATTCTCACTCATAACGAGGTAAATTTAATATTAGATTTTACAATTATTACGTAGATTTAAAATATAATTGTATGCTAAAAATTTATTTAATTAGGTGGAACCATTCGGCGAGTTATGTTGGAATACCTACCTCGCTTGAAGATATACGGCTTCTATTAGACCAACGGTCAAAAGCACAAGTAAGTATTAAATAAAATATATTTTCGTAATAAAATAGTCATTTCGTATTTAGTATTTAGTATTTAGTATTTAGTATTATGTATATAACTAATATTTTTATCATGTTAATATAGTTTCAATGGACACTATACGAGGATCAGTCAATTTGGGCAGTAATTTCGAATTAGTTCTTTCAAAATCCGAACATTTGGCATGTGAAGGTCCCATTGGTCAACTATGCCACCATGGAGATGCACCAGTCAGATCGGGTTCTGCGTCAGTTTGGATTCCGACAACCTGTTCCCGTGACACTTGAGGTGCTCGATGATGAGCACAAAGTCGACTTACGGCAGTTGCATACGGCTTGGCCAAGATTTTGGTCAGCATATATCGAATTGTGGGAAAACCGGTATGATTATATACCTACTTGAGAACCGATCATCGTTCCTAAGTTAGCGTGCGTGCCGGAATACATGCCATGGTTTAGGATCCATGGCAAGCCGTATTTATTGTCAGAAGAGGAGAGGTGACGCAAACTTCGTGTACAAAGGGAACGACGGGGCCCTTTAAATCCAAGGAGAAGGGATGATGAGACGGGACCATCAACAGTGCCGACACAATCACCGGGCCCATCAACAGTGTAACATCCCCAAACCCGGCCCAAACATTACGACCGAATTTGGTTTGCTACTGAGAAAACATTTTGAAAACCATTTTAAGACCGATTTTAAAATTTGTCGAATGCCTTTCAAATTAAATTTCTTTGTTAAAAACCATACTTAATAAATATTTGTTGAGTCGAGTTGTTTACAAATTTCAAATGTACCCGA
This sequence comes from Gossypium sturtianum, assembly GCA_025698515.1. NCBI lineage: Eukaryota > Viridiplantae > Streptophyta > Magnoliopsida > Malvales > Malvaceae > Gossypium > Gossypium sturtianum. The sequence continues at coordinate 21,713,002 of CM046947.1, forward strand.
TGGTACCTTAAAACATTTTATGTTTAATTTGAGAAAACATGTGCATCCGTTTTAACATCATCGAATAGTTTAAACAAAACATTCAAAACATGCAAAGAATAATAAAATAATCCTAGGAGGCCTTATTACAATTAAACAACATAAATCCAAAAGAAAGATAATTAAACCCAAAATTCATTTATTAAAAACTCCACTGCATGGCCACCTCGAGTCCATCCGGCTCCATTTCCATGATCTACTCATCTGCAAAATGTTAAGGGAAAGGGGTGAGTCACCAAGACTCGATGTGTAATCCCCACCCAGAAAGTAACTCATACACAAGTCATTAATAAACATGCACATGCAACCCAACTAGCCATCCATACTCCTTTTCTACCCCGTGTGGTCAAAACCACTTTGGTGGTCAAAACCACTTGATGACTTAGAGTCACAAATCGGATGATGGGGCCAACCCATCGTGTGGTCAAAACCACCGATGACCATAGGTCACAATAATCAAGTGTGGTCAAAACCAATGGTGGTACCAAACCACTTTGGGACTTAGTCGCAAATTAATCAATCGTTGTGGTCAAAACCACTTTGATGACCATAGGTCACAAATAATCTGATGGGGCCAACCCATCTTGTGGTCAAAACCATGACGACAGATCCATAATTCATCCCCTCCTCTCATCAATCCCACCATCACATGCTTATATATCAATTATCATGTTTCATGTCATAGCATTTAACATCATGTAATGGCATACAAATCATATATCAAAAATTACAAATTAGGGGACTTACAGATTCCATGCTTAGCCATAAGCAAATCACAACCAAAAGATCTAAGGCAAATAATAATAGCACGTAAATTAATAAAGTGTGTATAGAGATCTTACACACCTATTTTCTAGCAATTCTCGAATATACTAGCGAAATCCCGAGACGTTGTTTCCTCCAATTCACCGAATTCCGTATTTATCACTTGTCCTATCGAGATTCCTACCAAAACACTTGATAATAATTAGCTTGCACATCTATTCATAACCAAAGCCTATAGCCGAATGTTACTTACCACCTTTCCTTAGAGAATAAATCCCAAAAGCTTCCCTTAATGGCTATGGCTTCCTCTTACTAATGCTTGAAAAAGAATCCCAAAAAGGATCTTGTGCTCCTTGATATTCGACCAAAGTAACTCTAATGGAGAAGGAAAGATTTCGGCTATATAGTAATGAAAGGAGAAAATATGTGAATAAAAGTGAGGGAATATAAGTAGAAAAGAGAATAACAATGAGTGAATGGGGATTCGGTTTAATCAACAATGGAAGAAAGAAAAGAAAAGAGGATTTGAGGAAGAAAGAGGTTCGGCCAAATGAAAGAAAAGGGATTTGTGTTTGAGCACAAATCAAAGGAAGAAAAGAGAGAGATGGGAGAAATGAGATTCAGCCAACACCTTGTTTACCAAAAGAAAAGTGCATAAAATGCCAAAATGAAGTTTTAGTTTCAAGTGGAAAGATGAGAGAAAGAAAATAGTATTTTTGGTTCAATGAAATGAAGGCTAAAACAAAAGCAAAATTTGCACAAAATGTACAATAAACATTCGGCCAAAGAAGAGTTTTTGGAGAGGAAAAGCAAAATGCAAAAGATGCACAAAAGAGAATTGGCCAAATATTCCCCTAAACCACCTAACAAAATTCGGCCACCCACCTAGACACCCATGCCGTCCACATACATGCACTAAAGCCTAGGATTACTTTCCAAAACATCCTCCTATTCCATGCCTTTGTCCCCTCATCATGCCATAAGTTCAAGATTCTTATCCCTAAATTAAGCTTTCCTTAATCATAAATTCAACTTACCAAAAGTTATTAGTCCACCTATCATAAATAAGTTTGACCGGCCATCAATGCTAATACAAAAATAAACCTTCAAAATGCTAAACATACCACTCGAACCTCTAACCTCAAGCTACCTTTCAAGCTCCTTAACCAACTTGCCACTAACTCTCTTATGCTTTAAATGAACACTTAATTAACTTAAGTGTCAAGCTCACTTAATCCTTGAAACACCCCACACCCGGCCCACGAGCCTGAACCGGATCTGGTATGTTCCTTAAATAAATCGGTTTTCAATGTTCTAAATGACTTAGAGAAAATTTGTGTAATTTAAAAAAATTGTTTTAGGTTGGGCTTAATTTGAAACCTATTTAATAAATTCAAAAATCAACTTAAATAAGGTGACAAAATAATTTTTGGGTTTATTATTTTAAAAGAAATAAATTTAATTATCTTTAATCAAACATAAATTGTATCATATTCAAATAAAAATAAACAGAAATAAAGAAAATCCAATTGGGCCTTATGGCCTTATTACATCATTCAAACCCAAAATAAAGTACTAAAATTTCATAAAGTCCAAATTCCAAATAATTTCTTCAAGCGATGCATGGCCACCTTTAGCTCCTGCCGACCCGGTCCATTCTTGCTCATCACACGAAAAATAATTCCCCCAACGGGTGAGTCAACAGACTCAATGTGTACATAGTACTAATTTCCAACAAATCAGGCATACAAGTCATATCAATATCATGTTCATACAAAATAAAGGATGATGCAACCCAAATCCAAACCTATTTGTCCATCCGCTACACACCACCCGTACCAACTTTGCACACCAAGCGGGGACTACTAAGTCGACCCTCCATCCGCTACACACCATCGAAGGCGATCATTTGCGATCGGCGTGCTCATCGCCCACTTATGTTGTGTCATTAGACACTGTATTCACCGGATGTAACCGAAGTTACCACTTTTCACTTTATGTGACCGTAGTCACCACTTTACGTTGGTGAGACCGTAGTCATCACCTTCACTTTCTTCCTCCACAGATATCCCGAATGCCCCAATTATTTCATAACATATTTCACATACTTAATTTTCATTCATGTTACTAATCACATGTTCAAAATATATCACATTCACAATCCTATCAAAAGTAGGAAACGTGCACAGGTACTCCTTACCACATTTGTGGTGCTTAGCCACATTCACATCTTTGTTACATATTTACATATCTAATGATTGCCATGCAATTTATTGAAAGTTAGTAAGAGTACACACCTTTTTCGCTTAATAGTTTCCGTGAATTCCCGTGAGAGAGCGATCTACCGATCTAGATCTTTCACTCCTATATTCGGCCATTAATTAAAACATATAAATAAACCTATTTGGTCTTAAAACCAAATCCTACTAGAAGTAGAATTACTTACCTAGTTGCCGAATTGATTTAATCAAGTCCCAACAGTTGCTAGAATTCCTCTTCCTTGAAATCGGCTAATACTAGGTATGTAACCATGTCGATTTTCGGTTTTTGAAATAATGGAAAACACTTAAACAAATTATGCCTTGGCCGAATATCCCTTACCTTATGATGGGATTCCAAATCAAGAGGATTCCTTTATAAGCTGTTGAAATCCTATAACTTCGTGTTAGATTAGATCTAACTTTGAAAACGTGAATCATAATCTTTAACCACATATTTATATTTATAATCCTTACCTTAGATCCTTAGATTTCCGAAAGATCCCCTTTTGATGTTGTGGATGATTGCCCTCTTTCTTAGAATCCACAAAGATTCAAATTAACAATGAGAACGGAGAAGAAAATAGAAGAAAAAGAGAGGATTTTTGCTTAATGAAAATTCGGCGAGAGGGGTTTTGCCTAGGGAGAATTTCGCGAGAGAGGAAGAGGAGCAAATGTTGATGAGTAGCCCTCCTGTCCTCCTTTTATAGCCAAAGTTATCACCCTAGGAGTCCTTTACTTGGCCACCACTCCTCTTTTGATAATATTATCTCTTTCATTTAAAAGATAAAAGCCTTTAATCCATCAATTATCTCCTCAATTATCTCATTAGAAAATAATCCTTTATTTATCTCTTATTATTCACATATTTATGTGAATAAAACTCCTTTATTTATCTCTTATTATTCACATATTTATGTGAATAAAACTCCTTTATTTATCTCTTATTATTCACATATTTATGTGAATAAAACTCCTTTATTTATCTCTTATTATTCACATATTTATGTGAATAAAACTCCTTTATTTATCTCTTATTATTCACATATTTATGTGAATAAAACTCCTTTATTTCTCTCCTATATCCAAGTTTCCAAATGTTCAAGTTTCCATTTTTGGATCATTTCCAAAAATGTTTAGGTTTCCAAAATGTCTAAGTTTCCAAAATGTCCATTTCCATTTCCATTTTCATTTCCATCTCCATTTTCATTTCCATTTTCATTCATTTCTAGGTTTCCAAAAGTATCAAAAATTTATTCATAATACTTAAGACTTGTCATTTCATACAATTGATCTGAAAAATGCATAGGCCCTTCCTAGGATGTTACTGCTTCTACCCCTTAAATAAAATTTCGTCCTCGAAATTTCCTAACTAAACAGATTGAGGGTATTCTTTGTCGCATTGTCTCTTCTGGCTCCCACGAAGCTTCTTCCGATCCATGATTGCGCCATAACACCTTGACTAAAGGCACCGACTTCTTTAGTAGTGCTTTCACGTCACGTTCCAAGATCTGAATCGGCTCCTCCTCGTAGGATAGATCTGGCCTTAACTCCACTTCTTCAACAGGTACCACATGAGACGGATCCGATCGATAGCGACGTAGCATGGACACATGAAATACGTCGTGCATTTGATGCAACTCGGTGGTAACTCCAATTGGTATGCCATCGCCCAACTCGCTTGATGCTTGATAGGGCCCTATAAACCTTGGGCTTAGCTTCCCTTGCGACCAGAACCGCATAACCTTCTTCCAAGGTGAGACCTTTAGAAACACTTGGTCTCCTACTTCAAACTCAATTTCTTTCCTCTTAAGGTCTGCGTCGACTTACATCTATCGAAGCTTCTTTCAACCATGCCCGAATTAATTCCACCTTCTCCTCGGTTTCCGCCACTAACTCTGGACCCAAAGCGCGGCGTTCTCCTAACTCGGTCCAACAAGTTGGTGTTCTACATTTCCTTCCATACAATGCTTCGTATGGTGCCATCCGAATGCTTGCACGATAGTTTGTTGTTGTAGGCGAACTCGGCTAGAGGCAAGTAATCTTCCCAACTTCCTCGGAAATCCATCACACACCTCTTAGCATATCTTCCAACACTTGTATAACCCGTTCGGTGCGTCGATTGTGGATGAAAAGTCGTAGTGAAGTCTAGCTTAGTGCCTAATGCTTGATGAAGTGCTTTCCAAAATCGAGACGTAAACCTTGGGTCTCTATCGAGAGATGATCGACATCGGTACCGTGTAGCCTCACGATCTCCGCCACATATAACTTGGCTAACTTTTGAAGGAATAGTCGATCCTCACAGGATAAAATGTGCGGACTTGGTCAAACGGTCCACTATCACCCATACTGAGTCCTTCTTAGTGGGCGTAAGGGAAGCCCACTAACTAAGTCCATGGTAATTCTTTCCCACTTCCATTGGGGAATCTCAATTGGTTGAAGCAATCTGATGGGACTTGGTGTTCACCCTTTACTTGTGACATGTCAAACATTTTCCCACAAATTCGGTCACCTCTCGTTTGTGTCGACCACCAAAATTGTTCCCTTAGATCTCTATACTGACTTGATACCTCCGGGATGCATAGCATAAGGACTACCATGCGCTTCCCAAAGAATCCTTTGTCTCAACTCCTTATCCTCGGCATACAAACCTTTTCCTTGTAGCACAATGCTCCTTCATCATTGACGCCATAATCCTTTAATCCTCCTTGCAGTACTTGCTGTAACTTAGTACTTAAGTCCTTATCCGCCAACTGTCCCTCTTTCACCTCCTTGACCCGAGTTGGCTTGACTTGTAACTCGCCAACAAAGCTTAGTCATCATACAAACTTAAGTGAGCGAACAAAGCCCTTAAATCCGACACAACCTTCCTACTTAGGGCGTCGGCTACCACATTCGCCTTGCCGGATGGTATTCTATCGAGCAGTCATAATCTTTTAATAACTCCACCCACCTTCGTTGCCTCAAGTTCAACTCCTTCTCGAGTCAACAAATACTTAAGGCTTTTATGGTCCGTGTAAATTCACGACCTTTCTCCATAAAGGTAGTGCCTCCAAACTTTGAGGCGAAAACCACCGCCATGAGTTCCAAGTCATGAGTTGGGTAGTTCACCTCATGCGGCCTTAACTGTCGAGATGCATAAGCGACTACCTTTCCTTCTTGCATTAGCACACGACCTAACCACAATGTGCAAAGCATCACAATATACTACGAAGTCCTTACTCCTCCTCTACTGAATTAACACCGAGCTTCACAAGGCACCTTTTAAGCTTTTCAAAGCTCTCCTGTTGCTTATCCGTCCACACAAACGGTACTTCCTTCCTTAGTAACTTTGTCAAAGGTGCGGCTATTGACGAGAATCCTTCCACGAACCTTCTGTAATAGCTTTGCCAAGCCTAAGAAACTTCTCGATTTCAGCCACCGACCTAGGTGGTTTCCAATCCAACAACGCTTCGATCTTCCTAGGATCCACTCTTACTCCTTCCGCGGATACCACATGTCCTAGAACGCCACTTCCTTGAGCCAAAATTCGCACTTGCTGAATTTGGCATAAAGCTTCTTTTCCTTAACACTTCTAACACAACTCGGAGATGCTCATCGTGCTCCTCCTCCGTCTTGGAATACACCAAAATGTCGTCGATGAACACCACGGCGAATCTATCCAAGTAGGGTTGGAAAACCCTATTCATCATATCCATGAACGCGGCGGTGGTGCGTTCGCCAACCCAAACGGCATCACCACAAATTCAAAATGACCGTACCTTGTCCTAAAAGCGGTCTTATGAATATCACCTCCTTCACTTTCGGTTGATGATACCCCGACCTTAAGTCGATCTTTGAGAACACAAATGCCCCTTTTCGGTTGGTCGAACAAGTCATCTATCCTTGGCAAAGGATACTTGTTCTTGATGGTCGGGTTGTTCAATCGCGATAATCTATGCACATCCGCATAGTTCCATCCTTCTTCTTCACAAAGAGAACCGGTGCTCCCCACGGAGACACCGGGTCGAATGAACCTACGATCCAACAACTCTTGGATTTGAGCCTTGAGCTCCACTAACTCCTTTGGTGCCATTCGGTGGGAGCGATTGACACGGGAGTCATTCTGGTAGCAAATCTATTCCAAATTCCACTTCTCTATCCGGGGGTATTCCGGCAACTCCTCCGGAAATACATCCTCAAAATCCTCTTCTGCTTCTAACTCCCTTAACACCTTCCTCTTCTCCTCTTAACGCACTCACGAAGGCTAAGAATGCCTTACATCCTTTCTTAACCATTTTCTCGGCCTTGATCTGCGAAACTACGTTAGACAAGTAGTTCCTCCTTTCTCCGATCATCACTACTACCTCATCTTCCGGGTTTTTAGTTCCATACGTTTAGCCGCACAATCCAACACGGCTCGATGCTCTACTAGCCAATCCATTCCAAGTATAAGCTCAAACTCTCCGAAGGGTAATTCCATTAAGTCACCCCAGAAAGTTCGCTCCACAATCTCTAGGGGTACATTCCAAAGATCCTATCTATCCTCACCGCTTGGCCTAAAGGGCTTACTACGATTATCCGCCTATCGTAAAAGTTCGAGTCTAGGCCTAGTGTTTCAACCACACTACATGCAACATAGGAATGAGTTGAGCCCACATCAATAAGAGCAAAATAGGGTTTGTCATGAATAAAGAACGTATCGGTTATAACATCCGGCGCGTCTCCCTCTTCCCTCCGGCGAACCGCGTAAACCAAACCCGGTTGCCTTGCTTGGCGTTAAGCGCACCTCGGCCCGAGAGCTCCACGGCCTCTGCCGCCACTACCTCTGTTGGCCGACCCACGACCTCTTTGAGGCTGCTGTCCGCCTCTACCAGCCTGGTTAGCATTCTGAGCTGCTGGTTGGCTCTCATCTAATAGCTTGGGGCAATCCTTAATCATATGGTCCTTGGACCCACACTTGAGACATCGTCCCGCCTTTTTCCAACACTCTCCCAGTGCTTCCTTCCACAATGTTCACAAGGGCGAAATTGCCGGCCGAACCAACTTTGTTGACTTTGTGACTGTCAACTCTTGGCTATTGTGGCCTTTTCGGATGGCCCAAAACCTCTTTTGGGCTTATTTCACATCCTGACACCTTTGGTGGCTTCCTTAATTCCTCACCACTTTAGCCTTTTCCACCAAGCGCAGAATTCCCAGCTCCCGATGCGGTGCTATCAAAAGTCTCAAATCGTCCCTAAGTCCGTCCTCAAAGCGAACCACGGCGTTCATGCTCGATCGCCACTACTCCTCGGGCATATCGGCTCAACCTCAAGAATTCCGCTTCATATTCGGTGACAGACTTACTTCCTTGTACCAACCCCGAAAAAAGCCTTCCTTTGCTCATCTATATACCTGTTCCCACATACTTCTTCCAAAATGCTTCCTTAGCATATTCCCGTGTCGAGATCTTCCGCCGTGGCACCGTCGACGGTTAACCACCATTGATACGCTTCATCGCGTATGCGGTGCCGTCATCCCTTTCAACTTCTCTTCGGGGTCAAGTCGAGCTCATCCATGATGCGCTCGATTGCTTCCAACCAAGACTTTCGGTATCTTGGGTGCCACTCCGATACTCCTCTAAACATTTCAGCTCCATTAGCACGGAGCCGCTCGAGCCGCGGACTTACGATTTCTGAATTGTTTCTGCACGACCACCAATTCCAAAACTCGCAAAGACGACTGCGACACGCGGCATCTTCCCTCATGCGAGCCTCTTTGCTCAACATTGGCAGTGGGGGTGATGGTGGTGGTGGTATCTCATTATCGAGAACCTTGTCCCGATCTAACGATCATCCTTCCTCTACCTCTTCCACGACGACCACGTCCTCTTGAGCTCATTATCGACGAGATCCGATTAAGGAATTTTATGTATTAGTATTCTTGTTTCACTTATTACCCGCGATGATATCTTATGAAGAAGAGTTTAAGAGTGGTTCTTTTTCGTATTCATACATGCATACGATCTTGTATTCATTCATTCATCCATCAACAAATATGAACTTTCGTTCATTCAAAGAAACGTTGTAATTCTTGTTGTTGTTTTCAAGTTATTTTGCTTTTCCACTACCCGGGGGCATTTTAAGTAATTTTATCCTACAGGGGTATTTTCGTAAATTTTCAAAAATAAAAAGTTCCCTGGTGATTTTGACGAAAGTATTTTGGTACTTCTAAAGTTCCGGGGAAATTTTGGAAGAATTTTGAAATCCAGGGGTATTTCGGTAATTTTTGATCTCAGGGGTATTTTGATAATTTTTCCAAAAATCAGGGTAAATTTGTAAAATTTATTAAGTTAGGGATATTTTCCAAGATTGTAAAACATTGAGGGTTCCTTTGAGAGTTACACTTTTCAAAGCAATGATATTGCAAAAAGTTTGGAAATCAAGGTCGTTTTGGTAATTTTGTAAGTTAGGGGCAATTTTGTAATTTTCCAAAATCAAGATAGTTTGATATTTTACAAATTAGGGTTTTTGAACATTTGATAAAGTAATGAAATTTTGTTAAAACTATGGGTGGTTTGGTCATTTTATAAACCAAGGGTATTTTTTTTTTTAGAAGAAAATGTTGTAAAATAGTTCTCATAAGTTTCTAAGAGTTTTAAAACTAAATTTTGGTTATACATTTTTTTTTTTTTTTATAAAAGAAAAACGGCTAAGTCCCTTTCGGGTTTTATTCTTTGTGTTTAGCCTATGACCGAGCCCTCTTGGTCAGGGTGAACCAAAGCTACGCACTGAGCGAGGATTCGAATGAAGAGGAGGTGAGTCACGCGGTCGCTTAAATACCAAGCTCTCACCGACCTTTCTAGACATACGCACGCAGGTTGCCACACCACCGAGCCTTACGAGTTAGGGCGAACCGAGCTACGCACCAGGTAGGATACTGCGAAGAGGAGGTGAGTCACTAGGATCCGCTTAAATACCGTGCTCTTCCTGATCCAATCCTAGACATGCGTCATGGGGTTGCCACACCCTAGCTTAATAACTTAGTCATAGGTTTGTTAAGTTCATTAAGTCTTATGAGTTTCAAGTGTTTGAGTAGTCTAATCCTAGGGTTCAAGTTCCTATCACACTATTCTACGTTCCATGCCTTTGCTACCCTTTTACAATTCATAATTCACATAATCACACAGGATGGTTAAAGGTACTTACAGTGGATGCTGGTCGGAGACTTAGGTGCCATGCCATAAAACCTGCTTATTTCAAAGAAATTCATTTGGGCTCGAATTGAAAACGTTTTGGCCTTTGAGCCCACAGGTAGAGAGTTTTAAAAGCGGGCTCGATACCAATCTGAAACACCCTACACCCGCCCCACGAGCACAACCGGATCTGGTATGTTCCTTAAATAAATCGGTTTTCAATGTTCTAAATGACTTAGAGAAAATTTGTGTAATTTAAAAAAATTGTTTTGGGTTGGGCTTAATTTGAAACCTATTTAATAAATTCTGGAAATCCAACTTAAATAAGGTGACAAAATAATTTTTGGGTTTATTATTTTAAAAGAAATAAATTTACTTATCTTTAATCAAACATAAATTGTATCATATTCAAATAAAAATAAACAGAAATAAAGAAAATCCAATTGGGCCTTATGGCCTTATTACATCATTCAAACCCAAAATAAAGTACTAAAATTTCATAAAGTCCAAATTCCAAATAATTTCTTCAAGCGATGCATGGCCACCTTTAGCTCCTGCCGACCCGGTCCATTACTGCTCATCACCTGAAAAATAATTCCCCAACGGGGTGAGTCAACAGACTCAATGTGTACATAGTACTAATTTCCAACAAATCAGGCATACAAGTCATATCAATATCATGTTCATACAAAATAAAGGATGATGCAACCCAAATCCAAACCTATTTGTCCATCCGCTACACACCACCCGTACCAACTTTGCACACCGCGGGGACTACTAAGTCGACCCTCCATCCGCTACACACCATCGAAGCGATCATTGCGATCGACGTGCTCATCGCCCACTTATGTTGTGTCATTAGACACTCGTATTCACTTGGATGTAACCGGGTTACCACTTTTCACTTTATGTGACCGTAGTCACCACTTTACGTTGGTGAGACCGTAGTCATCACCTTCACTTTCTTCCTCCACGAGATATCCCGAATGCCCCAATTATTTCATAACATATTTCACATACTTAATTTTCATTCATGTTACTAATCACATGTTCAAAATATATCACATTCACAATCCTATCAAAAGTAGGAAACGCGTGCACTGGTACTCCTTACCACATTTGTGGTGCTTAGCCACATTCACATCTTTGTTACATATTTACATATCTAATGATTGCCATGCAATTTATTGAAAGTTAGTAAGAGTACACACCTTTTTCGCTTAATAGTTTCCGTGAATTCCCGTAGAGCGATCTACCGATCTAGATCTTTCACTCCTATATTCGGCCATTAATTAAAACATATAAATAAACCTATTTGGTCTTAAAACCAAATCCTACTAGAAGTAGAATTACTTACCTAGTTGCCGAATTGATTTAATCAAGTCCCAACAGATTGCTAGAATTCCTCTTCCTTGAAATCGGCTAATACTAGGTATGTAACCATGTCGGTTTTCGGTTTTTGAAATAATGGAAAACACTTAAACAAATTATGCCTTGGCGAATATCCCTTACCTTATGATGGGATTCCAAATCAAGAGGATTCCTTTATAAGCTGTTGAAATCCTATAACTTCGTGTTAGATTAGATCTAACTTTGAAAACGTGAATCATAATCTTTAACCACATATTTATATTTATAATCCTTACCTTAGATCCTTAGATTTCCAAAGATCCCCTTTTGATGTTGTGGATGATTGCCCTCTTTCTTAGAATCCACAAAGATTCAAATTTTTAATGAGAACGGAGAAGAAAATAGAAGAAAAAGAGAGGGATTTTTGCTTAATGAAAATTCGGCGAGAGGGGTTTTGCCTAGGGAGAATTTCGTGCAGAGAGGAAGAGGAGCAAATGTTGATGAGTAGCCCTCCTGTCCTCCTTTTATAGCCAAAGTTATCAGCCTAGGAGTCCTTTACTTGGCCACCACTCCTCTTTTGATAATATTATCTCTTTCATTTAAAAGATAAAAGCCTTTAATCCATCAATTATCTCTCAATTATCTCATTAGAAAATAATCCTTTATTTATCTCTTATTATTCACATATTTATGTGAATAAAACTCCTTTATTTATCTCTTATTATTCACATATTTATGTGAATAAAACTCCTTTATTTATCTCTTATTATTCACATATTTATGTGAATAAAACTCCTTTATTTCTCTCCTATATCCAAGTTTCCCGAAATGTTCAAGTTTCCATTTTTGGATCATTTCCAAAAATGTTTAGGTTTCCAAAAATGTCTAAGTTTCCAAAAATGTCCATTTCCATTTCCATTTTCATTTCCATCTCCATTTTCATTTCCATTTTCATTCATTTCTAGGTTTCCAAAAGTATCAAAAATTTATTCATAATACTTAAGACTTGTCATTTCATACAATTGATCTGAAAAATGCATAGGCCCTTCCTAGGATGTTACAATCCTACTTCATTAAATATCCCAAACTAAAAATTATTCTAACTTCCTAAATAAAACAAGCCTTCACAAAACTATTCTAACACACAAAATTCCTACCCGAGCCAACACAAAAATAATACTCAAATTTTCCTAAAGCCCAATTCCCAATCGGCTCAATCCTACTAGGCCCAATTTTGGGATGTTACAATTCTACCCTCCTTAAAGAAATTTCGTCCTCGAAATTTCCAACTAGCTCACAGTCGTACCTCCTATCTCGCCACACTACGCTCCTACTGCGCACTTTGATCTTAAAGAATTATCATATTTCTAAACACATTCTCCAAGTTCATAATCAAATTTTTCCCACACTTCACCAACTCAAAAGAACAAACTAACGTAACCACAAATAAGGCAATTGAGGGTATTCCAGAAATAAGAACTTACCCGTTGTCATATCTGGCACATCTTCCTCCTCGCGACGGCCAACTGCATAAACCAACCTTGGTCCTCGCCTCTGTACCTTCAAAGCACCTCGGGCACGCCTGTTACCATCACCATTACCACGACCTCTCTCTGTGGTGGTCCTTCATTTCTAACCCGAGCACGGTTCTCGACCCTCCGGGTGATTCTTAGCTAACCCGGGACAATCCCTTACACGGTGATCGAATGATCCACACTCAAAACATCCTCGATTACCATTCCAACACTCCCCCTTGTGAAACTTGCCACACTTATCACACCGTGGCGCCATTGAGGATTAGTAGCGGCGGCGGAGCCTAGCGACTTGATCTCACCCATCAAACCTCGTCCTCTTACTGTTCATTACCCGAGAACCTTGAAGGTTCCAGAGCTCCTCTTATTCCAATTCCGTTCTTGGTTCCGCTTAACGGTTGTCTTACCTCTTCAAAGAACCTTTGATTTCTCTACTAGGACAAAGAAACTCCCGCTCCTGTTTGTGGAGCTATCATCATTCTCGGCTCATCTCTCGGCCCATCTTCGAATCTAACACAACGTTCATGCTCGGTACCCACCATACTACGAGCATACCTACTCAACCGGAGGAACTCGGCCTCATATTCCGCCATCGACTTATTTCCACGAACCGGGTTCAAGAAAGCCTTTTATTGTGCGTGCTACATAGCTAGTTCCAATATACTTCTTTTGGTAAGCTTCCTGAAGAATTCCCACGTGAGATTTTCTCGCCACTGCTCCATCCCTTACGGTGAGCCACCACCGATAAGACTCATCCCGAAGCAAGGAGATAATACCCTTCAACTTCTCCTCGGCGGTGAAATCCAAATCACCCATAATCCTTTCGGTGGATTCCAACCAATACTCACAGCCTTTGGGTGCCACTCCCGACACACCAAATACCTCGGCTCCGTTAGATCGAGTCGCTCGGGAATAGATTTCCGAGCTCCCAAATTTCCACTAGCCCCACCACCAACTCAAGGACTCGCAACACACGCTTGCGACAACGCCTCACCTCCTGGCCTCGATCCTGTTCTCGGCTCAAAAAGTGGAGGTGGTGGTGTGATGGTACTTCATTCTCGTAACCTTAACCCGACCTAACGGGTTCGGACACGATCATCCTTCCTTACTGCGTCCCACGACGACCCCGTCCTCTAGAGCTCATTCTAACTATCGCTTTTTAATCTATTTAGAAAAATTTTATGGATTAGTACTTTGTTTCACTTGGTTATTCATGAAGAAATTTTTTATGAAGGGAGTTTAATAGAGATTCTTTCGATCACATAAGGTTTTAAGTCCTCTATCCTAGTTCATACAGAGAAGAACATCCATTCCCTAATACCTTTCATTCATATTCACTCTTCGGACGTTTCTGTCCAGTTTCTATCCCAAGGGTATTTTCGTCATTTTCCTACAGGGGTATTTTCGTAATAAATCGAAGTTTTTTTTTTTAAACTTTCGTAATTCAGAACTTTTTGAAATTTCCCAAAACTAGAGGGTTCTTTTCAAAGATTTCTCAAATTAAAGGTATGGCAAAATTTTGGAAACTAGGGGTATTTTGGTAATTTTGGTAAACCGGGAATATTTTGAAGATTTTTTTCCAAAATAAATTTTTCCTAATATCTAGAGAGTACTTAAACAATTTTAAAACTCGAGTTTTCATGAAAACATGGCTAATCCCTTTTGGGTTTTATTTATTGTGTTTAGCCTATGACCGAGTCCTCTTGGTTAGGGTGAGCCGAAGCTACGCACCAGGTAGGATTCCTACGAAGAGGAGGTGAGTCACGAGGACTGATTAAGTACTAAGCTCTTCCGGATCCAATCCTAGACATGCGCACCAGGGTTACCATACCCTAACTCGGCGACTTGGTCCTAGGTTTGTTTAATTAGGCTTTTAAAGTTTTATGTCCTTGTTGGGGTAAACTAATCCTAAGGTTTAAAGTACTTATTACTATCTACGTTCCATGCTTCCTACCCTTCTACAGAAAATAAATCATACAGAAGTTAGGAGTACTTACCTGGGCGGATAGGTGCCGGAGACTCGGTGCCATGCTATTCAAAACCAAAAATATTTCTCAAAGGCCTACTAAAACATTTTAGGCCTTGGGCTCCACAAATGAGCTTTGAACTGGCTCGATACCAATTTTGTAACATCCCCAAACCCGCCCCAAACATTACGACCAAATTTAGTTTGCTACTGAGAAAACATTTTGAAAACCATTTTAAGATGATTTTAAAATTTGTCGAAATGCCTTTCAAATTAAATTTCTTTGTTAAAAACCATACTTAATAAATATTTGTTGAGTCGAGTTGTTTACAAATTTCAAATGTACCGATGGTACCTTAAAACATTTTATGTTTAATTTGAGAAAACATGTGCATCCGTTTTAACATCATCGAATAGTTTAAACAAAACATTCAAAACATGCAAAGAATAATAAAATAATCCTAGGAGGCCTTATTACAATTAAACAACATAAATCCAAAAGAAAGATAATTAAACCCAAAATTCATTTATTAAAAACTCCATTGCATGGCCACCTCGAGTCCATCCTACTCTATTTCCACGATCTACTCATCTGCAAAATGTTAAGGAAAGGGTGAGTCACCAAGACTCAGTGTGTAATCCCCACCCGGTAAAGTAACTCATACACAAGTCATTAATAAACATGCACATGCAACCCAACTAGCCATCCATACTCCTTTTCTACCCCGTGTGGTCAAAACCACCGGTGGTCAAAACCACCGATGACTTAGAGTCACAAATCGGATGATGGGGCCAACCCATCGTGTGGTCAAAACCACTGATGACCATAGGTCACAATAATCAAGTGTGGTCAAAACCAATGGTGGTACCAAACCACTGGGACTTAGTCGCAAATTAATCAATCCTTGTGGTCAAAACCACCGATGACCATAGGTCACAAATAATCTGATGGGGCCAACCCATCTTGTGGTCAAAACCACTGACGACAGTCCATAATTCATCCCCCTCCTCTCATCAATCCCACCATCACATGCTTATATATCAATTATCATGTTTCATGTCATAGCATTTAACATCATGTAATGGCATACAAATCATATATCAAAATTACAAATTAGGGGACTTACTCAAATTCCATGCTTAGCCATAAGCAAATCACAACCAAAATATCCAAGGCAAATAATAATAGCACGTAAATTAATAAAGTGTGTATAGAGATCTTACACACCTATTTTCTAGCAATTCTCGAATATACTAGCGAAATCCCGAGACGTTGTTTCCTCCAATTTACCGAATTCCCGTATTTATCACTTGTCCTATCGAGATTCCTACCAAAACACTTGATAATAATTAGCTTGCACATCTATTCATAACCAAAGCCTATAGCCGAATGTTACTTACCACCTTTCCTTAGGAGAATAAATCCCAAAAGCTTCCCTTAATGGCTATGGCTTCCCTCTTACTAATGCTTGAAAAAGAATCCCAAAAAGGATCTTGTGCTCCCTTGATATTCGACCAAAGTAACTCTAATGGAGAAGGAAAGATTTCGGCTATATAGTAATGAAAGGAGAAAATATGTGAATAAAAGTGAGGGAATATAAGTAGAAAAGAGAATAACAATGAGTGAATGGGGATTCGGTTTAATCAACAATGGAAGAAAGAAAAGAAAAGAGGATTTGAGGAAGAAAGAGGTTCGGCCAAATGAAAGAAAAGGGATTTGTGTTTGAGCACAAATCAAAGGAAGAAAAGAGAGAGATGGGAGAAATGAGATTCGGCCAACACCTTGTTTACCAAAAAGAAAAGTGCATAAAATGCCAAAATGAAGTTTTAGTTTCAAGTGGAAAGATGAGAGAAAGAAAATAGTATTTTTGGTTCAATGAAATGAAGGCTAAAACAAAAGCAAAATTTGCACAAAATGTACAATAAACATTCGGCCAAAGAAGAGTTTTGGAGAGGAAAAGCAAAATGCAAAAGATGCACAAAAGAGGAATTGGCCAAATATTCCCCTAAACCACCTAACAAAATTCGCCACCCACCTAGACACCCATGCCGTCCACATACATGCACTAAAGCCTAGGATTACTTTCCAAAACATCCTCCCTATTCCATGCCTTTGTCCCCTCATCATGCCATAAGTTCAAGATTCTTATCCCCTAAATTAAGCTTTCCTTAATCATAAATTCAACTTACCAAAAGTTATTAGTCCACCTATCATAAATAAGTTTGACCGGCCATCAATGCTAATACAAAAATAAACCTTCAAAATGCTAAACATACCACTCGAACCTCTAACCTCAAGCTACCTTTCAAGCTCCTTAACCAACTTGCCACTAACTCTCTTATGCTTTAAATGAACACTTAATTAACTTAAGTGTCAAGCTCACTTAATCCTACTTCATTAAATATCCCAAACTAAAAATTATTCTAACTTCCTAAATAAAACAAGCCTTCACAAAACTATTCTAACACACAAAATTCCTACCCGAGCCAACACAAAAATAATACTCAAATTTTCCTAAAGCCCAATTCCCAATCGGCTCAATCCTACTAGGCCCAATTTTGGGATGTTACAATTCTACCCTCCTTAAAGAAATTTCGTCCTCTCGAATTTCCAACTAGCTCACAATCGTACCTCCTATCTCGCCACACTACGCTCCTCTATCACGCACTTTGATCTTAAAGAATTATCATATTTCTAAACACATTCTCCAAGTTCATAATCAAATTTTTCCCACACTTCACCAACTCAAAAGAACAAACTAACGTAACCACAAATAAGGCAATTGAGGGTATTCCAGAAATAAGAACTTACCCGTTGTCATATCTGGCACATCTTCCTCCTCGCGACGGCCAACTGCATAAACCAACCTTGGTTGCCTCGCCTCTGTACCTTCAGCACCTCGGCCACGCCCGTTACCATCACCATTACCACGACCTCTCTGTGGTGGTCCTTCATTTCTAACCTGAGCACGGTTCTGACCCTCTGGCTGATTCTTAGCTAACTTCCGGGGACAATCCCTTACACGGTGATCGAATGATCCACACTCAAAACATCATCGATTACCATTCCAACACTCCCCCTTGTGAAACTTGCCACACTTATCACACCGTAAGGCGGCCATTGAGGATTAGTAGCGTGCGAAGCAGCCTAGCGACTTGATCGACCCATCAAACCTCGTCCTCTTACGTTCATTACCCGAGAACCTTGAAGGTTCCGAGCTCCTCTTATTCCAATTCCGTTCTTGGTTCCGCTTAACGGATTGTCTTACCTCTTCAAAGAACCTTTGATTTCTCTACTAGGACAAGAAACTCCCGCTCTGCTTTGTGGAGCTATCATCATTCTCGGCTCATCTCTCACCCCATCTTGAATCTAACACAACGCTTCATGCTCGGTACCCACCATACTACGAGCATACCTACTCAACCGGAGGAACTCGGCCTCATATTCCGCCATCGACTTATTTCCTTGAACCAGGTTTAAGAAAGCCTTTCGCTGTGCGTCTACATAGCTAGTTCCAATATACTTCTTTTGGTAAGCTTCCCTGAAGAATTCCCACGTGAGATTTTCTGCCACCGTTCCATCCCTTACGGTGAGCCACCACTGATAAGACTCATCCCGAAGCAAGGAGATAATACCCTTCAACTTCTCCTCAGCGGTGAAATCCAAATCACCCATAATCCTTTCAGTGGATTCCAACCAATACTCCGCCGCACTGGGTGCCACTCCCGACACACCCCGAAATACCTCAGCTCCGTTAGATCGGAGTCGCTCGAGAATAGATTTCCGAGCTCCCAAATTTCCACTAGCCCCAGCCACCAACTCAAGGACTCGCAACACAGCTTGCGACACTGCCTCACCTCCGGTGCGATCCTCGCTCCTCGGCTCCAAAAGTTGGAGGTGGTGGTGGCGATGGTACTTCATTCTCGTAACCTTGACCCGACCTAACGGGTTCGGACACGGTCATCCTTCCCTTCTGCGTCCCACGACGACCCCGTCCTCTAGAGCTCATTCTAACTATCGCGCTTTTAATCTATTTAGAAAAATTTTATGGATTAGTACTTTGTTTCACTTGGTTATTCGCGAAGAAATTTTTTTATGAAGGGAGTTTAATAGAGATTCTTTCGATCACATAAGGTTTTAAGTCCTCTATCCTAGTTCATACAGAGAAGAACATCCATTCCCTAATACCTTTCATTCCTATTCACTCTTCGGACGTTTCATGTCCGGTTTCTATCCCAAGGGTATTTTCGTCATTTTCCTACTGAGGGTATTTTAGTAATAAATCAAGTTTTTTTAAACTTTCGTAATTCAGAACTTTTTGAAATTTCCCAAAACTAGAGGGTTCTTTTCAAAGATTTCTCAAATTAAAGGTATGGCAAAATTTTGGAAACTAGGGGTATTTTGGTAATTTTGGTAAACCGGGAATATTTTGAAGATTTTTTCCAAAATAAATTTTTCCTAATATCTAGAGAGTACTTAAACAATTTTAAAACTCGAGTTTTCATGAAAACATGGCTAATCCCTTTTGGGTTTTATTTATTGTGTTTAGCCTATGACCAAGTCCTCTTGGTTAGGGTGAGCCAGGCTACGCACTGGGTAGGATTCTGCGAAGAGGAGGTGAGTCACGAGGACTGCTTAAGTACCAAGCTCTTCCGATCCAATCCTAGACATGCGCACTGGTTACCATACCCTAACTCGGCGACTTGGTCCTAGGTTTGTTTAATTAGGCTTTGAAAGTTTTATGTCCTTGTTGGGGTAAACTAATCCTAAGGTTTAAAGTACTTATTACTATCTACGTTCCATGCTTCCTTCCCTTCTACAGAAAATAAATCATACAGAAGTTAGGAGTACTTACCTGGGCGGATAGGTGCCGGAGACTCGGTGCCATGCTATTCAAAACCAAAAATATTTCTCAAAGGCCTACTAAAACATTTTAGGCCTTGGGCCCTCACAGCCGAGCTTTGAACTGGGCTCTGATACCAATTTTGTAACATCCCCAAACCCGGCCAAACATTACGACCGAATTTGGTTTGCTACAGAGAAAACATTTTGAAAACCATTTTAAGACTGATTTAAAATTTGTCGAAATGCCTTTCAAATTAAATTTCTTTGTTAAAAACCATACTTAATAAATATTTGTTGAGTCGAGTTGTTTACAAATTTCAAATGTACCGATGGTACCTTAAAACATTTTATGCGTTTAATTTGAGAAAACATGTGCATCCGTTTTAACATCATCGAATAGTTTAAACAAAACATTCAAAACATGCAAAGCAATAATAAAATAATCCTAGGAGGCCTTATTACAATTAAACAACATAAATCCAAAAGAAAGATAATTAAACCCAAAATTCATTTATTAAAAACTCCATTGCATGGCCACCTCGAGTCCATCCGGCTCCATTTCCGCGATCTACTCATCCGCAAAATGTTAAGGGAAAGGGTGAGTCACCAAGACTCAGTGTAATCCCCACCCGGTAAAGTAACTCATACACAAGTCATTAATAAACATGCACATGCAACCCAACTAGCCATCCATACTCCTTTTCTACCCCGTGTGGTCAAAACCACCGGTGGTCAAAACCACCGATGACTTAGAGTCACAAATCGGATGATGGGGCCAACCCATCGTGTGGTCAAAACCACCGATGACCATAGGTCACAATAATCAAGTGTGGTCAAAACCAATGGTGGTACCAAACCACTGGGACTTAGTCGCAAATTAATCAATCCTTGTGGTCAAAACCACCGATGACCATAGGTCACAAATAATCTGATGGGGCCAACCCATCTTGTGGTCAAAACCACCGACGACGATCCATAATTCATCCCCCTCCTCTCATCAATCCCACCATCACATGCTTATATATCAATTATCATGTTTCATGTCATAGCATTTAACATCATGTAATGGCATACAAATCATATATCAAAAATTACAAATTAGGGGACTTACCTCAATTCCATGCTTAGCCATAAGCAAATCACAACCAAAAGATCTAAGGCAAATAATAATAGCACGTAAATTAATAAAGTGTGTATAGAGATCTTACACACCTATTTTCTAGCAATTCTCGAATATACTAGCGAAATCCAGAGACGTTGTTTCCTCCAATTCACTTTGAATTCTCGTATTTATCACTTGTCCTATCGAGATTCCTACCAAAACACTTGATAATAATTAGCTTGCACATCTATTCATAACCAAAGCCTATAGCCGAATGTTACTTACCACCTTTCCTTAGGAGAATAAATCCCAAAAGCTTCCCTTAATGGCTATGGCTTCCTCTTACTAATGCTTGAAAAAGAATCCCAAAAAGGATCTTGTGCTCCTTGATATTCGACCAAAGTAACTCTAATGGAGAAGGAAAGATTT
This sequence comes from Gossypium sturtianum, assembly GCA_025698515.1. Classification (NCBI taxonomy): domain Eukaryota; kingdom Viridiplantae; phylum Streptophyta; class Magnoliopsida; order Malvales; family Malvaceae; genus Gossypium; species Gossypium sturtianum. The sequence goes on from CM046947.1 coordinate 21,734,442, forward strand.
GGCTATATAGTAATGAAAGGAGAAAATATGTGAATAAAAGTGAGGGAATATAAGTAGAAAAGAGAATAACAATGAGTGAATGGGGATTCGGTTTAATCAACAATGGAAGAAAGAAAAGAAAAGAGGATTTGAGGAAGAAAGAGGTTCGGCCAAATGAAAGAAAAGGATTTGTGTTTGAGCACAAATCAAAGGAAGAAAAGAGAGAGATGGGAGAAATGAGATTCGGCCAACACCTTGTTTACCAAAAGAAAAGTGCATAAAATGCCAAAATGAAGTTTTAGTTTCAAGTGGAAAGATGAGAGAAAGAAAATAGTATTTTTGGTTCAATGAAATGAAGGCTAAAACAAAAGCAAAATTTGCACAAAATGTACAATAAACATTCGGCCAAAGAAGAGTTTTTGGAGAGGAAAAGCAAAATGCAAAAGATGCACAAAAGAGGAATTGGCCAAATATTCCCCTAAACCACCTAACAAAATTCGGCCACCCACCTAGACACCCATGCCGTCCACATACATGCACTCTGACCTAGGATTACTTTCCAAAACATCCTCCCTATTCCATGCCTTTGTCCCCTCATCATGCCATAAGTTCAAGATTCTTATCCCCTAAATTAAGCTTTCCTTAATCATAAATTCAACTTACCAAAAGTTATTAGTCCACCTATCATAAATAAGTTTGACCGGCCATCAATGCTAATACAAAAATAAACCTTCAAAATGCTAAACATACCACTCGAACCTCTAACTTCAAGCTACCTTTCAAGCTCCTTAACCAACTTGCCACTAACTCTCTTATGCTTTAAATGAACACTTAATTAACTTAAGTGTCAAGCTCACTTAATCCTACTTCATTAAATATCCCAAACTAAAAATTATTCTAACTTCCTAAATAAAACAAGCCTTCACAAAACTATTCTAACACACAAAATTCCTACCCGAGCCAACACAAAAATAATACTCAAATTTTCCTAAAGCCCAATTCCCAATCGGCTCAATCCTACTAGGCCCAATCTTGGGATGTTACAAACAGCGCCCATACAGTCACCGGGCCCAACACTTCAACCGACGACACCCACATCACAGCCTTTTCAGATTATGCCAGGTGCGTATCCTAGCCCTTATATGTATCCTAACCCTTATATGTTACCTTTTCCCAGTCCTATGGCAGGTTAGAATGTATGGCCCGGTTCGAGTCCGTTCCCGACTACTCCGACTGGCCAACCGATCTGTAGGCCGCCGTCGCATGAGGGATCGCACGAGGCGCCGTTGGGAGCTTTTCTTTTTACCAATCTCCTTCGGCTTATGGAATTCAGACACCTCTGCCATGGGTGATGCAAACACCTCCGCAGTCATTATTTTATCAAGGTGGGTCATCCTCCCAACACCCATAACCAGACCCCCTGCCTGAGGAACCAGAATCCCCGCCGGAGCAACCACAACCCCGGCCGAAAGCTAGAATAAGGAGGAATCCAGCGCGTAACCGTCGACCACCCCCATGTGGTACTGATTCTGACCGACACCAACATTGATTTTTTTAATATATTTGTATAAACTTTTTTATATTGTTTCATTTAATAAAATAAAAATTTGTTTTTAATATTTTAATTGTAATTTACTTTTTATATTTTTAATAAAATAAAAGTTGTTTTTTATATACTAATTGTAATTTATTTTGTATATTTTTAATAAAATCAATTTTTTTATTAAGGCAAAAAAATTGCTAATATTTTTATATTTTTAATATATTTCTACAAAAATTTTTATATTGTTACATTTAATAAAATAAAAGTTGTTTTTAATATTCCAATTGTAATTTAATTTTTATATTTTTTTTAAAAAATAAATGTTGTTTTTTATTTTTATTTTAATTTAATTTTTATATTTTTTTATAAAATAACAGTTATTTTTTATTTTTTATTGTAATTTATTTTTTATATTTTTTATAAAATAAAAGTTATTTTTAATAACCTAATTGTGATTTAATTTTTTTATTTTTAATAAAATAAAAGTTTTTTTTAATATCCTAATTGTATTGGTTCAAGTAAGGACTAAATCAGAAATGTGAGAAAAGTTTTGTGGCTCAATAGTAAATATTCAAAATTTGAGGGGTTAAAATGTATATATGAAAAAACTTGAAGGGCCAATGGTGTAAATATTTTAAGGGTGGAAGGATCTATAAACTAAGAAGAAATGGATGAATTAGGACTAAATTGAATAAGTGAAAAAGTATGAGGGGCTAATTTGTAATTTTTTCAAGATGGGTGTTGATCCAATGTAGGAATTTTGAAGGATCGTAAGGGGCAAAATAATCACTTAGCAAGAAATATAATTTTGAAGGATAACGATGATGGTGATGTTTTAGAATAATTGAATAACTTTTTTTTTTGTTTTGCAACTTAGTCCTTCTACAAAAGTTCACCATTTTCATCAAGAAATTAAAAGAATTTTCATAGCCACCAAGAGACAAAAATGATAAGAAGACTATCAACTATTCCGATTTGGACATGACCGAGATGTATGGCCTGGGTTCCTACACCATCCGCATAACTTCCGTTGGTTGGCTGTTTCTCGGATATCCATATTATTGCGTATTCTAGTCGAGCAAGGTCGACCCTTTGGTTTTCGACGCAGTTCTCTATCCGGTAACAGCTTAAACGGAGCAAGTGATACAGACGGTCACTTACGTTCATCTAGAACTGGTGGGAATACGTGTCTCCACACGTTGTACATGTATTCTATTTTGTACACTTCGTCGACATAGCTCATGGGATCCAGACGGAGATTCTGACAAGCTGCAATTACATGAGCGCATGGATAACGAAGTGCGTCAAATATCCCACAGTCGCAGGTCCTATTTCTCAAGTGTACACGATATTGCCCGCCAACAATACATTGGTTCGGTCTGTCAAACTCGTCACACTAAACCATAGGTTGTCGCGATCGTGACACACTGTGTGCATGGTGTTGGCCCGTGCCTTCGCCTTGTTAATTTCTCCCAATACCTTCGTGCACCATACATGGCCTCCCTGCATTTGGCCTTTATAACTCGCTGCTCGCTTCAAAAATAGTGCCGTTAAACAAAAATATGTATCTCGCATAACCGATGTTATCGGTAAATGACGCGTTCCTTTTAGAACAGAATTTATGCATTCAGCCAGGTTTGAGGTCATATGACCATACCGTAGGCCGCCGTTGTATGCTTGTGTCCACTGTTCGAAAGGTATGTTGCATAGGTAGTTTGCGCCTTCTTCGTTAACTGAGCGCAAAATCACCAACATCTCGTGAAAACGGTCCTTATTGATCTCGTACCCTGCCAATATAAGTTGATAGCGAATATTACATAGCACTCTTCAATTAAGAATAAATTGAATATTACAAACGAAATTATATTAATAGATATTACATAGCCATGTTGGTCACTTGTCGTCGTTCACTTGTAGATCGATGTTGCCCGTGGTAGTTGGACGCAACATGCCTTAGGCAATATCGATGATATGTGCGATGCCATAGGCTTCCCTGTCGCTCTATTGCGGCTAGTATTTCAGGGCCCCAATCTGATATAACGCATATATCAGGTTGGGGGCAGACATGCCTCCTTAACCTAGATAGAAAGAAATCTCAGTCATCAGCTGACTCCCCCGGTGTTATTGTAAATGCAATTGGAAGGATTCTCCCACTGTTATCCTATGCCATAGCTAGCAATAGCCGATGCGTATATCTACCATACATAAAGGTACCGTCAATTTGTACCAATGGCTTGCAGTATAGAAATGCATCTCGGCATTGCTTAAATGTCCAGAATAGACGCTTGAACACTTGGCATCCACGGAGCAATCGGTCGTTGTAGTACGCAAGTGTCGTTTCAAGGTCTGTTATGCAGCCTAGGACATATCTCTCCAACACTTGACACCACTGCCACACTTCATTATATGAAGTATCCCACCGATCATGCAACTTTTCCAACACCTTCTGCTTAGCTATCCAAGTCTTGCGGTAAGAGGGCGTGTACCCCAATTAGCTACGAATATTGGCAATTAAGGACGGCACTGAAGTCTTGGGATCCGCCTTCATCGTCAGTATTATTAAGCTAGCCAACATATCTGAATCCATCTTGGGATGATATTGTGAAACACCTGTCAACGAAGTACGTTAAATAATGCAACATTACGTAATATTAGTATTATTCAAAAACCTTAAACACCTAGTGATACTGTACCGACAAGACATGTATGTGGACCTTTGTACTTTTTAATCTTCCACAAGCCTGTCCTTTTCTTCAATGAGGCCATAATTTTCCATGAACATGTACCGTCTTGCACTGCACACTTGGCCTCGTACTTATCGAGTTTGGATTTAACCACGTTGTAGTTAACCCCGTTCTTGATGCTATATTGTTTCAATGCACCAAGAAAACTATCCTTGTTGGAAAACTCTTTACCAACTTTTAATTCACCCGAATCCAACGACGAACTTGTACGGTCACGCCTTCTGTATGGTAGTTCAGGAAACTCCAACGCATCATCTTGAGATAGATCGACATTATGCATGTGGGCTAGAGGCGAGTACGCCCTGAATCGCGGATCTTCTTCTTCTTCATCTGAACCCCCTTCAACATCTTCAGGTATGGTTGGAACAGACTCTGGTTCAGAAAATAATGCAACTTCTGCACCATCGGGGTCGGGCTCTCGAGGTGGATCCACATCGGACTCATCATTTGACCCACCATCATCTGTAACGAACGAGGTCCCCTCGCCGGTGGATGGCGTGGGGAGTACATTATCCCTTCTTAAACAACTTTCGTAACGTCCCCAATCATATGTGGACTGCCAACCACTAGAAGTTGATGACGTTCCCCAATACGTATTTCTAGCATCGAACGTCGACCCACCGATATGCATGTCTCATCCACCAACCGAGTGTCGTGCAGGGGTTGTGTTTTCCATACTACCACCAAACACGGGCGCTTCCATATTCTGCCTCCCACTAACAGAGTATCGACTTGGGGTCGTGTATTCCCCTCGAACAGCAGTAGATGTTGAAGTCGAATGAAGATCACTTGGCGTTGAAAATTGTATATATACCTCAAGATAGGGTGATCCACTGGCAAGATGAGTCTCCACCATTGCCTCCAAGCTCCGAGGACCTTTGATGTTGAATGAGTCATATCTCACGGGATCAACCGAAGCACAAAATCTATACTTAATAGACTGAACTTTCATTAGCGTTGTTCCTAAGATTTTATGCCTAATTCTTTTGCGAAGTTCTGTCAAATCTATGTTCTGGTTAAAAACTAGTCGCGCTGTGTTTTCCGATAAAAAAATAACACCGTTTTCGGTGTCACGAACCTCACCATCATAGTAAATAATATCAGTAATACGTTCACTCATCTTCAATTTCTATTGTACTTTTGCCTCAATTTCTATTATGCAACCTGAGAATGAAATTTGGCTCATTTATAGTCTAAGGAAAAATAGGAACTACTGTAGCAAAAGAGCGTCCACGTGGGGAGCTTTTTCATACTCTTCTTGACGCAGTGCATCCTCGCTTGAAGCGCTTTGGTCACTATTTGTTCGAAACGTCTTCTCAAAATTATCTTTTCAGAACTATCAGAGCAAAAAAAGAGCGTCCACGTGGGAGCTTTTTTCAATACTCTTGCTAACAGTGCATCCTGCTTGAAGCATTTTGGTCACTATTTATTCAGAAACGTCTTCTCAAAATTATCTTTTCAGGAACTACTGTAGCAAAATAGCATCCACGTGGGAGCTTTTTTCAGTACTCTTGCTGATAGTGCATCCTGCTTGAAGCATTTTGGCCACTATTTGTTCATAAACGTCTTCTCAAAATTATTTTACCAGATACTACTGTAAAAAAAATAAATAATTTTTTATATTGCTGATATATTTTTTCCAAAACCCTAAACCTAAAATTATTTTAATTAATTAACCATAAACTCTAGTTCATTAATTTTCCCCTAAAAATCCTAAACCTTAAGACCCTAAAAACCATAAAAAACACTAAACTCTAGCCTTAAAACCCTAAAACCCTAATCCTAACCCTAAAAATAGCTAAAAACCCTAACAGAGGGGAAGGGCAAAAACGCGTCCCTGAGGGAGCGTTTTTGCCACATCAGTAAACTGCGCCCTCAAGGACGCATTTTCCTGCTACATCCCCTGGAATCGCGCTGACGTGGACGCGTTTTCAGGGAATATGGCCCATTCCGGTAAATAATTGGAAAAAAATGTCCTTTTCCGTAAATTTTGAAAAAAAAAGGCATTATTTGGTAAATTACCGAAAAACGAGTGTACAATGATATGGTTTTGCACCCGCTTGTAGAGAAAACTAAATCCATGTGGGCCCACTTTACCTTCTGCCAATGACGACATCTCCTTCCCATTATTCCCTATGCCCAATAACACCAAACCTTCCTACCTTGATACCAGTCTAGGCTTATCTTACCTTATCTTTTTCTTTTTTACATGTTATAGGAAAATGGTTAAATATCATTTTTGGTCCCTCTACTATTCCTACAATTAAGATTTAATCTTGAATTTATAAAATTTAATCCTTACTTTTTATAATGTTTAGTCCAAATAATTAATATTTTTACCTGATTATATTTTTATCATGAATTTTTTAAAAAAAATTACTATCCTAACACAAATTTATTTTGACATGACGGATCGGGATAATTTTTTTAATACACATTAGCTACCAAAATTATTAACAATTCTAATTATTTGGACTAAATAATTACATGACTTTTTTCTCCTATTTTTTAGTCATTATAAGATAATAGTAAAATTACAATTTTGATTTCTCTACATGCTCAAATTTGATATTTAGTTTTTTATTTTAATTTGACATAATTTGTCTTTTACTTTTACAATAACATTAGTTCGTCCAAATAATTTAAATGTGATAGTTATCTTATTATTTTACTATCACTTCATTTATATGCTGACAAATGTCTAAGAATAAAAAAAATTATCTATAGTTAAAAGGTTAAAATTGATTTTTTTTTAACAACTATATATATATAAACATTTTGGGGAAAAAAAAAGAGATTATGAACATGACGAAATGATATGACATCGTATTTTTACTATAGATTATAAAAGATAGTTAAATTTTAATTTTGATACCTATATTACGCTTAAATTTAAAATTTAATCATTATACTTTAATTTTTTAACAAAATTTGATGCTTCAACTTTTTCGTTTAACTCAAATCTTACAAGTCTCAACTTAAATATATTTAGTTTAAAGTAGAGAAGTGTCCTACATGCAGGAGAGAAAAAAAAAAAAACCATAATATAATTGAGTTAACGATAATGGAGATGAGAGGATAGAGAAAATGTTAAAAAAAGGTGTCATATCACATCAACACTATTAAATAAAAATTAACCAATTTTACATTGAGTTGGCTTGAGGTAGAGGTGTACATGCGCCGAATTGGGCCGGGTTCGGGCTAGGCCTTAAAATTTTACCCAAGTCCAACTCATATAAAAATGCTAAAACTCGGGCCCGGTCTAGCCTGCCAGTATTAATTTTTTATATTATTTTATATAAATTTTAAATATATATAATACATAAAAAAATATTAAAAAAATCAAAATAAATATTTTTCAACAAATTGAAAATAAATTTTAAAAAATATGTAGACTTAAATAACACTAAAATAGATTCAACTTAACAAACAAATGCCTCTAAAATAATAACAAAATTAACAAATGTCTTTAAAATAATAACAAAATTAACAATAAAATAAGTTTTATATAATATCTAAACAATAACAATAAAATAATAGAAACATAATAGTAAAATGGTAGCAAAATAATGAGAAAAACAATAAGAAAATAATATTAAAAAAATAGTTTTTTTTCCTTTAGTGAATTCGGGCCGGACCGGGCCAGGCCCGGGCAAAAAATGCCTTACCCGAGCTCGGCCCATTTTTTAAACGGGCCTTATTTTTTTATCCAAGCCCATTTTTCAGACCTATATTTTTGCCCAAACCCGGCCCGAAGGCCCGCCCGGCCCATGTACACCTCTAGCTTGAGGTATACACATATTTTAATCGTTCCTTTTACAAAATATAATTGAATATTTACCATTAGCCTATATATAATATGCTTTAAATTAATTAACTTGAGTACAATATCATATAAAGTCCCTCCTCAAAACTCGGGTAATTTACCAAAATGTACCGAAATTAGAAAAAAATTACGGCCCATTTCCGTAATTTTTTTTAATTTCGGTATATTTTGGTAAATTACCCTCAAAACCCAGTATATAAAGATGCTTTAATAATGTCTTTAAAAAAAAAAGGATAATAATGATAAGAAAAAGTAATGCAATAATAAAGGAGCTTCGTCCACACCATTATCACCAAGACTTTTTTGCAGAATTTCCAACCAAAAAAACAAGTGTACAATGATATGAATTTTCACCCACTTACTGGTTGATTTTTTTTATGAAATCAACGAAAATAATGAAGCTGAAAATGTAAGTTTATTAGAACAAACAAAAGGTAGATAAAAATAAGTTTACAGAAAAAAAATTCTACAAAACATAAACAAATATTATTAAGTAACTTACTTGAAAGTTAAGCCGGATCCACTTAATTTTTCTTCCAAAATATTACTTAAACGTTCCACAGCAGCAGGAGATAAATAATTAACATAGTCACCCACTTTTCCACTTCTGAAAAATAATTTATTACTAGGTACTATAGATCCTAGGGTCTTTCCAGTTTTGTTGACCTCCAAATCTTTCAAATTGTTGAAACTGCAAAAATCAACAATTTGGTTAACCGTACACCTGTTTTCTCTTCTTCCATGGAGGAAGGAAATCCTAAGAATTCAGACAATCTCTTTGTTTGAGCCACTGGATCTTCCTTCAACTCTTCATATCTCATAAACAACACTTTCCATGGCTTCTCCAAGCACATATTCCAGTACCCTAAAGCATGGTCCCAAAAGGGTCCACACGCTTCTTCACCTCTGCAAAACATCTCAAAACAGTCCTCCAATGACCAATCGAGCACATTTTTCATGCCACTTACAAAGTGCCAATACGAGACAATAACGTCAAAAGGATTGCGAGTCATATAAATAATCCGACAATTTGAATGTTTGATGGAATCAGCAAGAATTGGATACGGGAGATGAACAGAAAATATCCTTGGGGAGGGGATTGTAGAGAAATCAGGATTAGGGTTTTCTTTATAAAGTTGGAGATCAAAAAAAGGAACTAGCAGATGAGGGTTTGTAATGTTTAAGGGAGTGTTTGAGAGCGTATAACGATGACGGTTGAGGATGGAAAACACCAAAGCTTTCAGCCAAGTGGTGCCAGATTTGGGCTTAGTGGCAATGATGATATCATCGTCAAGAGCTTGAAAATGTTTCTGAAATGAGATTATGGATGAAACATATTCAGAAGGGACCGAAAACCCTTGGAATTGGGTTACATTTGGCATAGATTTTGCAATGAGATTTGGGGTGGAGGACGACGATCCAATGTTACTTTCCTTGCCTTGCATTATATTGTAATTTCAACGATTACAACAAATATCTTTACCTTCATTCTATGACTTATATCTATGCTGCTATATATAAAAGGAAAGATTTAAAGGACTTTTACATGGCAAATGTAATTTGTTTTATATCTTTTTCTTTTTACTTGCCAAGATAATGGTTAATTCAATTTTAATACCTTTATTTTTTTAGATTATGAAAACATGGTTAATTTTTAGTTTTGATGTCTATATTCCAATTAAAATTTAACTTTAATTTGTATATTTTAATTTTGACATGATTTAGTATCTTAACTTTTATAATATCATTAGTTAACTTATATATTTTATTATGATTAAAATATTGATGTGAAATTTTTTTTTTTTTGTAAAAATGGGCTGATATATATAAAAGGCCTGACAAAGTCCAAAAACCAAAAGAAAATAAACAGCAAACCGCACAAAACAACAAAAAACAAATCAAAAAAACAGCTGGCCACAACAGGCCATAAATGAAACTATGGAAAAGATAAAGCAGGACAAAAAACGTAAGTCAGACGTTTTATCTTCACGAAGCACACATATCAGCCATCTGAACCGTCCTCACCATTAGAAACCCATACGAAAAGACGGACAATCCTTTGTTCAACGCTGTAGAGAGCGCCTGGAAAACAACGAATCAATTCCAAAGAACAAGGCCAAAGCAAAATCTAAAAACCCCCATGCCCCTCCGATCTATCCTTCAACACAAGTCTCTGCACCGTGTCTGGTAAACCATTAACCCATCTTCCAGAAAAACACTTTCGCCTCCCCTCCAACGCCAGAGTATGAGCCACTTCGTTAGCAGAACGCCGCACATGGAGGTAAGAAATTTCTTCAAATCTCAAACCCATTTGACAGATATGCTGTGTAATCGGTCTCAGAACCGATCTATCTTCATCCCTCTTCTTTAAACTTCTGATTACAGATAGAGAATCACCCTCCACCTCCACACACCTAAAGCCCATAGTCAGAGCAAAGATTAACGCTCGCTCACACGCCCTAGCTTCCGCCACAAAGGGATTCGCCACATTTGCAAAAAGATAAGTTTATGCTCCTCTTATAATTCCAGTAGCATCTCTGGCAACAACTGCTGTATTAGCTAGCTTTTCATCTGATTTGTAAACCGCGTCAAAGTTAAGCTTTATTACTCCTTCTTCCTGAGGTCTCCATAGTTCCTTCGTACTGGGTCTAACTTGGGTCGGAAAAGTCTTTTGATACATATAAATTTCTTGAGCGTAACCCCGAATAAAACCCAAAACATCTTGTAAACAAAACCGGACTCCTTCATGAACAAGAATGTTTCTACGATGCCATAGACTCCATAATGATAATGCAATAATACACCTTTGTTGTTCTTCCGCTGTAGAAAACATATGCGCAAAACATTGCTTACCGTCCCAGGATTCCCCAAGAGCTGGAATCCGTACCTGCAGATGAGACCACACACATTTCAGAATGCTACAGTACCACATCAAATGATTTGAGTCTTCCAATTCCATCCCACACAATGGGCAGACATACTCCTCAGCTAGCATCTGTTTCACCAAATTGCTACGATGGGGGAGTAAATTATTGAATAATCTCCAAACATGTATTCTAATTTTTTCTGGTATATTCAATGGCCATAGAGATTTGTAGAAGTTGTTGTAATCTTCCTCATTAGGACTAAGAATATTAGGCAGATCACCAGATGTAGCTAGGACACGGTACCCACTTTTGACCGTATAGACCCCAGAACCATCATACTTCCAGACCCGAATGTTTTTCGTTCGACTATCAGTAATCGGGATAGAGAGAATTCTATCGGCCGTACTCTCATCAACAATGCTGCATATCAATTCCCTATTCCAGGTATTAGAATCCACATCTATTAGTTGACTTACATGTGTATAAGAGGGTATAATGTCGTGTCCTGAAACCCTGTTGTTCTCTCTTCTAGGTAGCCAGGGATCATTCCAGATATTAACACTGTCTCCCTTGCCAATCCGCCACAGCATCCCGTCCTCAATCAATTCTCGCGCGCTACAAATGCTACGCCAGGTAAAAGAAGGGTAAGAACCTATCTTTGCTGACAAAATATTAGAAATCAGAAAATAACGTGCTTTTAAAATTCTGGCTAACAAGCACTTAGGTTGAACTAAAATGCACCAAACTTGCTTTGCTAATAACGCCTTATTAAACAAAATTAAATTTTTAAAGCCAAGACCACCATAAGACTTTGGTTTACAAAGCGTTTCCCAACGACTCCAATGTATCCCCTTTGACGTTTTATTGCTGGTCCACCAAAACTTATTCATGATATTTTCCAACTTATGGCATAGCATTTTCGGAAAAAGAAAACATTGCATAGCATAAAGGGGCGTTGCTTGCAATATAGATTTGATGAAAACCTCTTTACCTCCCATAGACAAAAAACGAAGACTCCATCCTGCAACTCTTTTTCTAAATCGATCAATGAAATCCGCAAATGCCCAAGTTTTTCGTCGCCCTACCATCATCGGCAAACCTAGGTACTTCTCAGGGCTTGAGGCTACTCGCACTCCCAAAAAGCTTACAATGTCCTCCTTCACCTCTTCGTTTACATTGGCCCCAAAATAAACTAAGGATTTTTCATAGTTCACCTTCTGTCCTGCGCACATCTCGTATTCTTGGATGATATCTCGAACCGTTTTAGCCCCCTCTCGTGCAGCGTCACAAAAAAGAATGCAATCATCTGCAAAAAATAAATGGTTAATAGAAAGTTTTTCCCTGCCAATAGGAGCTCCTCTCATACGACCTCTTTGTTTTGCATCTTCTAGAAGAGTAGAAAAGCCTTCAGCACAAATTAAGAACAAATAAGGGCTAAGAGGGTCTCCTTGTCTCAATCCTCTTGATGGAGAAAACCAGTCACTGTCCCTACCATTAAGACAAACGGAGTAGGGCACTGAAGTCACACACCTCATAATAAGCACAATCCAATCATCATGAAACCCCAAAGCCTTCATCATTCCTGCCAAAAAGTCTCATTCCACTCGATCATACGCCTTGCTCATGTCCAGTTTGAGCATATTATAAGCTTTAAATTTTTTACTTTATAATTTAATCAAAAATAAAAAATTAACCCAACCCAATTATATCAATTAAATAAATATTTATTGATATTTATGCAAAGAAAAAACATATAAAATTTAATTTTGTTGATTTCAATCCTCTCCTGATCTTATTAAAGCACAACCCATTAGCAACAAAAAGTGGGCATCGTCTCCCTCAAAATCACCATTCGAGAAAAATCGTCAAAATTGTTGGTTTTCATCTGGTGATGAAAGGAAAGGATTTTGGCTTGTATTCTTTGATGGGTTTTCTTTTGGGGGTTGTTATTTACGTTTCTGATTTTGGTTTCCTGTTTTGTTTGGCAGTATCTGCTTTTGTTGTCTTTTCATTTTCCTGGGATGTTTGCTTTGTCAGATTTTTTGAGCCAATCCCCTTATTAATGAATACCAGTTTTCGACGCAAAAAAAAAAAAAAAAAAAAAAAAAAAAACACCCTTAATTATTTCAAATATTAAAAATTTATTTATTATTTCCATAAAAAAATATTTTAAAACAATTTGATTGTTAATTTAAACTTCTTGGAAGTCAGTCCACCATATTGCAGAGAAAAATATAATTGAATTTACCATTAACCTATATTTAATATGTTTTAAATTAATTAACCCGAGCATGGTATCATCTAAAATCCTTCCTCAAAACCCACTATATAAAGATGCTTCAGTAATGTCTTTCAAAAGAAAAGTATAATAACAACAACAATAACAATGTGGTCTCGATAGAAAAAAATAATGCAATAATAATTGAGCTCCGTCCTCACCCATTATCTTAAAAGAAATATTAATATTTAAAATAAACTTGAATGATTTGATATTATTTCAATTATAATTTCAATTATTTTTTTATATATTTTTAAAAATTAGTTAATTGGGTTAGGTTTGGACAAAAAAATCTTGTCCAAAGTTCATCCCATATAGAAAACGAGTTTTAAATTTTACTAAGCTCATTTTTCGAGTCTTGTATTTTGTCCAAACTCTCCTATTTTTTGAGTGGACTTTCAGGCTTGAATATGTAGCCCTACCCATGAGCAAGTCTAATACTATAACTAAGAGAGAAGTTGAAAGCACAGATAAAAGTGACAAAGTCGATAGAGTTTGATGGTAGGATTAGTAAGGGGTCTAACAGAATTTGATTTTAGAAATAGGAGGCATGTTTGGAGAAGCAGAAAAAAATTGAAGGGTGATGAAGATAATGTTGTGGATGTTTTGGTCGAGATTGTGACTAGACAAATTCTTATATGAAGGTTTCAGCAGTGTTTGATATGGGTGGAGTAGGTGTTGGTCGTTAAAGGTATTGAAGAAGGCAAGTAACATAGTGGATCCAATTGGAACTTCTTGTTGGCTTTGCGTTCAGTGGTATTTGTGGAGTTTTTTTGTGGTTACAGAATTTGTGAAGTGTGATTAGTGGTAGTGAAGTATGGTTGAAGCATTTTTAGTGATATTGAAGGTGTGTTTTAGATGGTCTTTTTTTGTATAGTGAATTTCATCGGAGATGTGTGGTTTTCTCTTTTTATACTTTGTGGGTGTTTCTATTTGAGATTTCAGACTCTCAAAACTTTTAATTTTTATTTACTAAAATTTTACTCACTTACCAAAAATAAAATTCATTTAGAATTGAAAAATTAATTACCTTAAATTTTGAATAAAATTATCAACAATTTTTTGTTTCTTTTTTGGATAAAATTAGGTGTATATAGTGGAAAATTAAATTTTGTTTTATATACTTTTTTTTTTTAAATTTTTATGGTTAAACTTTACAATATAATTGTAGTTATATACGTAAACTTTCAAATGGATTAGATATACTTATTATATTGATAAAAAAAATATTATTTGGATGCAACTATTGATAATGGAATGATTCAAAGCAGAGAATGTAATTTCAGCTAAATTTCATTACTATCAAATGCTCAAATTTCAGGAACCTAATAATATTAGAAAAGTCATGCTGAAAACGTAAATTTATTAGAAAGAAAAAGTAACATGATGCGGAACATATCAACACACAAAAGGAAAAAAAAAATTAAAGGAAAAACATTGCACATGACATTTTTTTTTGATAGAAAAGAAACATCAACTATGCGATTACTACCACTAGTTTCATGATAATATTAAAGTTTTATTACGATATTCTAACAAAATGTTTTTCACCGTATCTGGTGGAGCAACAAGTAGTTGTAAACCAACAAGCTGAGTAGTTATTTTGGCCATCCAATCCGCAGCTTTATTTTGAGAGTAAATATTACTAAGAAAATTACTCGAATGTTAAACCAGATCCACTTAATTTTTCTTCTCAAATGTTATTGAAACGTTCCACAGCAGCTGGAGTGAGATAATTAACATAATCACCCACTTTTCCACTCCTGAAAAACAACTTATTACTAGGTAATATTGTTTCTGCCATTTTTCCAGTTTTGTTGACCTCCAAATCTTTCAACTTGTTGAAACTGCAAAAATCAACAATTTGGTTAACCACACCTGTTTTCTCCTCTTCCATGGAGAAAGGAAATCCTAAGAATTCAGCCAATCTCTTTGTTTGAGCCACTGGATCTTCCTTCAACTCTTCATATCTCAAGAACAATACATTCGATGGCTTCTCCAAGCTCATCTTCCAGTACCCTAAAGCATGGTCCCAAAAGGGTCCATACCCTTCTTCACCTCTACAAAACATCTCAAAACAGTCTTCCACTGACCAATCATCCATAAATCTAAAAAAGTGCCAAAGTGAGACAACGATATCATTACGGGTTATATAAATAATCCGACAATTTGAATGTTTGATGGAATCGGCTAGCATTGGATACGGGAGATGAGTAGAAAACAACCTTGGGGAGGGGATTTTAGAGAGATCGGGATTAGGGTTTTCCCTATAAAGCTTGACCTCAAAAAATGGAATCAGTTGATGAGGATTTGCAGATTTCAAAGGGGTATTTGAGAGCGTATAAGAATGACGGTTCACAATTGTAAACACCAAAGCCTTGAGCCAAGTGGTGCCAGCTTTGGGCTTAGAGGCAACAATGATATCATCATCAAGAGCCTGGAAATATTTCTGAAATGAGATTATGGATGAAGTGGGAACACGCGGAGAAGGGATCCAAAAGCCTTGGAATTGGGTTAAACCTAGCGCATATGAATTAGCTGCTGCAGCAGAAGGTGAGACATTTGGGGTGGATGTTTCCAGGCTACTTTCCTTGCTCTCCATAATATTGTAATTGCAATGATTTAGCACAATCAGTATATATAATATTCTTGCTCAAAAATCACAGGTGCTGTAATAATGGTTTTTTTTTTAATATCTGTACAGGCCCAATTTAGCTCGGGCCCGCTACAAACAATGAGGAATAAAAAAAATAAAAAAGGGTCCAATACAAAAGAAATAACAGGCCCCATTGAAAATGACCCAAAATTCGCCTGGCCCGATAGGCCCAAAGGATAAGCCAATTCAGGAACCCTAGGGTTCCTGAACCCCCTAGCACCGCAAGCCTCCTGACCAGTCCCCAAAGCGTCGTCCTCTCCCACGTGCCTCTCTTGGCGTGCACGTCGCCCAAAGGCTACCATTTTCGGCGTTTTGCACCAAATGGGTAACTCCAGCTCTGTCGACTTCGCCATAGGCCTACAAACAGAAAAGGCAGACAATAGCACAAGGGGTTTAACAGAGACGAAAAACAGTAGCAAAAGATTTATTGTATTATTTACTCGGTTATATAAACCGAACGAAAACACCATTGTAAGGGACGAGGTTTTTTTTAAATCAAATACAAAAAATATAGAGAATCAAACGAAAATCAGAACGAAAACACCATTGTAAGGGACGAGGTTTTTTTTAAATCAAATACAAAAAATATAGAGAATCAAACGAAAATCAGATTCGAATATAAGCATAGAAATCAAAAGCAAGTCAGCCTAAAGGTGGTTCTTCTTGTATTTTTTTTTATTCTTCATCTTTTACTCATTATTCCAAAGAAAATAACAAAAAAAAAGAGTTAGGGATTACCTGACTTTTCGATTCTACTACCGAAGAAAGTCGAGGTTGGCCGTTCAGATGAAAAAGCGGTGTTCGGGTGGGTTCGGATTCGAAAAGCCAAAAATGGATCTTTTCAACTTCTCCGCCACCATGCGGACGGCGATCTTGCGTCGCGGTGGTCCGTGACCGACTCGCCGTAAATCGGGCCCGGAGGGGGATATTTGAGAGTGGCTTTGAGTTTTTTTTTTTTTTTTTGAAGAAATGAAAAAATGAATTTTTACAAAAAAGCAGACTTAAATATCTGGGTTGAAGCGGTGCCGCTTTTGCACGGGGCCCCAAATGCCAAAACGACGCCGTTTGGTCCTCTCGACCAGCGTCGACCGACCGCCGCCGAGGATCCGCACCTTTTCGCCTAATGGGATGTTTGCGCGTTGGCCCCTTCCGCTTTTATGGCCTGCTACAATCCAATCCTATTCTTTTTTTAATTTTTCCCCGTAAATTTGTAATGTTTCATTTTAGCCCCTACTGAAACTATGCGTTTTAGGGACAGGGTGTAATTTTCCAGTTAGTCCTTCCATTGTAGCGCGCGTTTCATTCTGGCCCTCCGTTCGACCCTATCCTTTTATTTATTTCTAATTTGTCTTTTGAATTTTGTTTTAATGTTAATCTAGTCCTGTATGCATTTTTTTCTCAATTTCAAGTTTCTTTATATGCATGATAGTATAGTTCCATTTTCAATTATCTTATTTATTTATTTATTATTCGTTATTTACTCATCTATTTCTAATATTTAAGTTGTTGTTTTCTTTTTATCTATTTACATTTTGTATTTTATTTTCCTTTAGTATTTCTATTAATATTATTAGCATTATTATTATTTAATATTTCTATTATTATTTTGTTACCATTATTATTATTATTATTATTATTACTATTATTTCATCTATTTTACTCTTATTTTAATTTAGTTTATGTTATTCTTATATTTTCGCCATTATTATTATTATTATTTTTAAACGTTCATTTACTCATTTTTCAAAATTATTTTCTCTTTTATTGTTTATCATTTATCATATCTCTATTTTTATCCATTTCCATTCTTTTGATTTACTTTATTTTAAACTTTTTCTAGATGTTTCATTTTTTATCCCGGACTAATTAAGTAAGATGTATTTTGGATTTGGTTTCATAATCGATTATTTAAAAACTTTTCAAAAGAGGTAATATTTCGTGTTTGGAAATTCGAGGAATCGTACCCAATCGTGCTGGGTTTCGGTTTTTCGTTTGACCAAATAACCAAATATCATTTCTAAATTTTTTTTCTAAAAATAAGGCAATATTTTGTGTTTGGGAATTCGAGAAATCGTGCCCAATCGTGCTGGGTTTCGGTTTTTCGTTTGACCAAATAATCAAATATCCTTTCTAATTTTTTTTTTTTAAAAATAAGGCAATATTTCGTGTTTGGAAATTCGAGGAATCGTACCCAATCGTGCTGGGTTTCGATTTTTCCGTTTGACCAAATAACCGAATATCCTTTCAAAAAATCTTCAATGCAAGAGTTTTGGAAATCATGAAATGATCTTGGTATCGAGGGTTTGAAACATCGTGTCCAATCGTTCTGGATATGGTATTTCATCTTTTCAGAACAAGGGAATTTCGGTATCCAATTCGAATTATTCAAACGTTTTCTAAAGGATCGTGTAACACCCTGATTTAGGGGTTATGCGTTTGGAGCATAAATCGAGCATTTAGTAGGCTATGGTCATGTTGGGAGAATTTTTAGGGGTTTTGGAGAACCTTAGAGGCAAGGGATGCCTTAGAAAATTTTTAAATTTTAGGGTAATAAGAGGGAAATAGGGTAGAAAGGCCTTAAAATAAAATTGTGGAGTTTAAGTCATAAGAAAGGCATTGGCAAAGTGGTGCCCGTGCGCCACTTAGGCGCTGGGAGGAGAGGTGAGGCGCTGTTCGAGTGGTAGAAGCGGCATTTTGGTGTTTTATTTTATATGCGGTTATGGGTCATGGAGGAAGGGTTTAAAAATAAAATGGGTGGCTTTATGGCATAAAAATCAAAGTGGCCGAATGGCTGGGCACTACTTGGTTGCTTGCTTCCCCAGTCCCGAGTTCGAGACCTATGGGCAAAGAATTTGGGGTGTTGTTTTTATTTTGATTTTTGTAGCAAATTTGAAGGATGGACGGCACATGGGTAAGTGGTTTAATCACTTTGGAATTCGGCTGGTAGGAGGTGATAAACATGGGTTTAGTTTTTATTTTTTTTAATAAATTATGGGATAATTATTTATTATTTATTATTTATTAATTAGATTAAGTGGAATTATTATTATTATTATTCATTTGTTTTTTTTAATGATAATGGGATAATATGAGTTTTTTTAGGATTGTTATAGGAGATAATCAAGGATATTATGAAGATTAAAAGAATTATTATTGGATTATTAGTGAAGTGTTTAAGTGGAATTAAATTAGTGAGGTGTTGGCCAAATTTTGGAGACTTCAAGGGGTTGGCAATGCTATAAATAGGGAGGGTAGAGTGCTAGTTGTTCATCAAGTCTTTTGCCTCTCCTCTTGGTGTGCCGATTTCTCCTTTGGCCTTGTAGCCAAGTATTTCTTTTGTTTTCTTTTAGTCCCTTGATAGCCGAAATCCTTAGCCCTCCATCACTCTCCTACTTTATCAAGTTTGAAGCCGAACTGGTGAGGTGTAGTGCTGTCGACATTTAGAGCTTGTAGCCAGCGCCAAGGAGTCTAAAGGAAGGTCTCGAATTGTTTGGACTCATCAAGGAGCAAATCGACAAAAGTACAGAGGAGCCTTTGAGATTTTAGATCGTTTCGGTAAGTAAGTTAAATTGTAGTTGTTCGCTTGAGATTTTGTATTATGACGTTAACCAAAGGGTTCTAATTAAGTGATTACGATGGACGTGGATTCGAGTACCAGTCAAAGTGGGCAAGGGAAAGCTCCCATCCCAAAGTTCAAGAAGAGATCCGTTCACAGCATGCGAGATTGGCCACGAGGTGTGGGCCAAAGAACAGAAAAACGTTAGGCAAAAGTCGTGGTTTCGCTGAAGACGATAGCGTCGAGGATCGAGAGTCTAGAACTCCTAGTAATAAGGTGTGTAACTAACCCACTTTTTTTCGGGTTTTATGTGTTATATGTTTTACTAACAAGTGCGATGAGAGTGTGCCATATATACCTCTAAAGGGTATGATGATGACCAGTTAGTAGCAAATTGGCTAATATGTGATGATTGATTTTTAATATGTAAGTATGCCTATGATTGTGAATAGCATGCACATGCATCATCCTCGCATTATATTATGTTACATGTGCATGGGTGGGTTATGAAAAGAAGGTACGGGTGTACTTCGAGTACGTGGTTGATGTCAGCTTTGTGCTACATCGTGGATTGGCGCTGACTGAGGTCGCGTTGTGGATCGTTGCGACTTAGTTCGCGTGGTTACCTTGATTGATAAGGGCTTTATGCCATATCGTGGCTTGATGGATTGCTGTGTGCTCCATCGTGGTTTGATGTTGGCTATACGCTACATCGTGGATGGCATTGGTTGCCTTTTTGGAGGGAAAAGGAGAAGGTGACTCGATAGTCCCCGGTGTGTGGTAGAGTCGGATAAGGGGGTGTGTAGCGGATGGACCCTAGGTTGGGTTGGGAATCATGTTGCATTATTTTTGTAATAATATGGAAATGGGCCAAGCCCAATATGACATGTGGATAGGTATGGTTTGGAAACATACGTGGAAATGGGCCAAGCCCAGATGATATGTGGTTTATTGAGAATTGGGCCAAGCCCGGTATGTGATGTGATTTGAAAGTGGGCCAAGCCCGGTTGTGGTAAATGTTTAAAATGAATATATATTACTTGTTGCATTTGATAATTGGGTTATTATGTGGCTAGCATGTGGGTGGATTCCAGTGGTTAACTTACACACTGAATCAGTATGACTCACCCAACTTTTAATCATCGCAGTGAGTCATGATTAGTGGACGGGTTGGAGTGGATACAAGGTGGCCCATGCGAAGGAGATTTTCATACGAGAAGATGTTTTACTTTGTTTAAGCATTTTATATTATCGATATTTTTGGGATTTTATTTGATGTAATAATGGCCTCTTTGATTTAAAGTACTCTATTTATTAATGTTGAAGTTTACACTACACTTAGTAATATTTTACTTAAAAGATTCATATTATAGCAACTTATAATAATGTTTTAATTCGGAAGTTTTCAACGAACTTATATTATTTATTAAATTTTAAATGGGCACGATTTCCGAGATATTAAAATTTTCAAGTTTAATTCTAAAGTCTAAGATTTCCAACCGTCTTTCCCAAAGACATATCCAGTTCGGGTCGTAGTGAATGGGCCGGGTTTGGGGATGTTACTGATTGGTATCGAGCCCGGTTCAAAACTTCGGCTTTGAGGGTTTTGGGCCCAAAAACGTTTCAAAATGGGCTTTTAAAAAAATATGGGCTTTTAGGAAATTATTTTCAGTTATTCGGCATGGCACTGTACCTTCAACCCGAGTCCACCAGGTAAAGTACTTGGACTTTTGAAGTAATTTGTTATATGAACTGTTATGGGCTTACTTGGGCTCGTAGATTAGTGAACTAGGATCGATTGAACCCTAGGACTAGTCTACTCAAACATATACATAAAACTTAAAGCTACTAAACAAACCTGTGGTTAAGTCGCCGAGTTAAGGTGTGGCAACCATTGTGCGCATGTCTAGGAGTGGATCCGGAAGAGCTTGGTACTTAAGCAGTCCTCGTGACTCACCTCCTCTTCGCTGGAATCCTACCTGGTGCGTAGCTACGGTTCACCTTAACCAAGAGGACTTGTTCATAGGCTAAACCAAATATTAAAACCCGAAAGGGATTTGCCTCACTGTTTTAAGTCCTTAGTTATAAAATTTTAAAAAAAAAAAAAAAAAAAAAAATACCCCTATAGGAAAATGACGAAATTACCCCTGGGTAGGGAAGGAAACTTGATTGCTCGAAAGAACTACTCTCGGAAACTTCATTGCATAAAATTGCTCGTGGATAAAATAGTGAAACAATAATTTCTAATGCATAAAACTTTTTAAACAGATTAAATCGCGACGATAGAGATGAGTTCTAGGGGATGCGGTAGAGGTAGAATGGCCGCATCGGAACCGATAGGGTCTGGCCATGGGTCAGAAAGTGAAGTGCCGCCAAGAAGATGGACGTAGAGGGCAAGACCGACGAGAGAAGATGACGCAGATGTCGCGGCCATGTTACGAATTTTAGAACGTGTAGCGAGAGCTAGTAGAGAGAAATGGAACTCGAAAGTTGGTGTCGGAAAGGCTTAGATTGAACGGAGTGAGATCTTTAGAGGAATATCTGGAGTAGCTCCGAGCGTAGCGGAGTATTGGCTAGAAGCGATCGAAAGAATCATGGGCGATTTGGACCGCACCAATGAAGAAAAGTCGAAGGGTCTTTGTTTAGTTTAGCCAGCGCGAAGCTTATCGTTGGTGGCTCACCGTCAAGCAAAGTGTACCGGCAGATCGACCGGATTGGGATTTCTTTAAGGTTAAGTTTGAAGGAAAGTGCGTAGGAGCCGCTTATTTGGACTCGCAAAGGAAAGCGTTTCTAAATCTAGTACAAGGAAGTAAGTCGATAGTGAGTCTGAAGCGAGAATTCGTGCGACTTAGTCGGTATGCTAAGGGAATTGTGGCCACCGATTATGAGAGGTGCGTCCGGTTTGAAGACGGATTGCGAGATGAACTTCGAGTGGTGATTGCTCCGCAGAGGGGAGAGAGACTTCAGCGGTGCTAGTAGAGAAAGCTCGGATCGTCAAGAGGTTAAGAAGACTATAAGAGAAAACCGAGAAAAGAATAGGAGCGAGAATACGAGAAATATTGGACCGTCAATATCGCTTGGTAATGTCCGAGAAAAGACCAAGGACCGAGAACCACAGTAAGTGTACTTGTACCAATGGATCGGAATCGTTCTTGTGTTCGATGTGGAAGACCTCACACAGAGAGTGTTGGGGAAATAGTAAAGAATGCTTTCTGGTGCGGATCTAAGGCACATTTAGTTAAGAATTGTCCTCAAGCGACGAGGGTCGTGGTTCAAGTCATAGGAGGAATGGTTCTAGTCAAAGTCAACCAAGGATGTGATATTAGGTAAGCTCATTTGCTTTGGTACATGCTTTAATTACTTGGTTTGATTACGATTTAGCCTTTTCGTGTTGCTAAGAGAGGTGTTTGAATTTTGAGCGCGAATTTAGAGATTGTGTAGGTAATGATAGCCTTAGTAAGATCAGTGCGCAGACATAAGCGTATGGTGGTAAGATAGATTGTATGGACGTTAGTTAGTAAAGTAATTTCGAGGACGAAATTATTTTTAAGGAGGGTAGAATTGTAACACCACGATTTAGGGTTATATGCGTTTGGAGCATAAATCGAGCATTTAGTAGGCTATGGTCATGTTGGGAGAATTTTTAGGGGTTTTGGAGAACCTTAGAAGGCAAGGGATGCCTTAGAAAATTTTTAAATTTTAGGGTAATAAGAGGGAAATAGGGTAGAAAGGCCTTAAAATAAAATTGTGGAGTTTAAGTCATAAGAAAGGCATTGGCAAAGTGGTGCCCGTGCGCCACTTAGGCGCTGGAGGAGGGTGAGGGCGCTGGTTCGAGTGGTAGAAGCGGCATTTTGGTGTTTTATTTTATATGCGGTTATGGGCTGGCGGAGGAAGGGTTTAAAAATAAAATGGGTGGCTTTATGGCATAAAAATCAAAGTGGCCGAATGGCCTGGGCACTACTTGGCTGTTTGCTTCCCCCAGGTCCCAGGTTCGAGACCTATGGGCAGCAATTTGGGGTGTTGTTTTTATTTTGATTTTTTGTAGCAAATTTGAAGGATGGACGGCACATGGGTAAGTGGTTTAATCACTTTGGAATTCGGCTGGTAGGAGGTGATAAACATGGGTTTAGTTTTTATTTTTTTTAATAAATTATGGGATAATTATTTATTATTTATTATTTATTAATTAGATTAAGTGGAATTATTATTATTATTATTCATTTGTTTTTTTTAATGATAATGGGATAATATGAGTTTTTTTAGGATTGTTATAGGAGATAATCAAGGATATTATGAAGATTAAAAGAATTATTATTGGATTATTAGTGAAGTGTTTAAGTGGAATTAAATTAGTGAGGTGTTGGCCAAATTTTGGAGACTTCAAGGGGGGTTGGCCGAATGCTATAAATAGGGGAGGGTAGAGTGCTAGTTGTTCATCAAGTCTTTTGCCTCTCCCTCTTGGTGTGCCGATTTCTCCTTTGGCCTTGTAGCCAAGTATTTCTTTTGTTTTCTTTTAGTCCCTTGATAGCCGAAATCCTTAGCCCTCCATCACTCTCCTACTTTATCAAGTTTGAAGCCGAACTGGTGAGGTGTAGTGCTGTCGACATTTAGAGCTTGTAGCCAGCGCCAAGGAGTCTAAAGGAAGGTCTCGAATTGTTTGGACTCATCAAGGAGCAAATCGACAAAAGTACAGAGGAGCCTTTGAGATTTTAGATCGTTTCGGTAAGTAAGTTAAATTGTAGTTGTTCGCTTGAGATTTTGTATTATGACGTTAACCAAAGGGTTCTAATTAAGTGATTACGATGGACGTGGATTCGAGTACCGAGTCAAAGTGGGCAAGGAAAGCTCCCATCCCAAAGTTCAAGAAGAGATCCGTTTATTGGCATGCGAGATTGGCCACCAGGTGTGGGCGACAACGATGTAAAACGTTAGGCAAAAAGCCGTAGTTTCGCTAGAGCGATAGCGTCGAGGATCGAGAGTCTAGAACTCCTAGTAATAAGGTGTGTAACTAACCCATTGTTTCGGGTTTTATGTGTTATATGTTTTACTAACAAGTGCGATAAGAGAGTGTGCCATATATACCTCTAAAGGGTATGATGATGACCAGTTAGTAGCAAATTGGCTAATATGTGATGATTGATTTTTAATATGTAAGTATGCCTATGATTGTGAATAGCATGCACATGCATCATCCTCGCATTATATTATGTTACATGTGCATGGGTGGGTTATGAAAAGAAGGTGCGGGTGTACTTCGAGTGCGTGGTTGATGTCGACTTTGTGCTACATCGTGGATTGGCGCCGATCGAGAGTCGCGTTGTGGATCGTTGCGACTTAGTTCGGCGTGGTTACCTTGATTGATAAGGGCTTTATGCCATATCGTGGCTTGATGGATTGCCGTGTGCTCCATCGTGGTTTGATGTTGGCTATACGCTACATCGTGGATGGCATTGGTTGCCTTTTTGGAGGGAAAAGGAGAAGGTGACTCGATAGTCCCCGTGTGTGGTAGGTTTGGATAAGGGGTGTGTAGCGGATGGACCCTAGGTTGGGTTGGGAATCATGTTGCATTATTTTTGTAATAATATGGAAATGGGCCAAGCCCAATATGACATGTGGATAGGTATGGTTTGGAAACATACGTGGAAATGGGCCAAGCCCAGATGATATGTGGTTTATTGAGAATTGGGCCAAGCCCAGTATGTGATGTGATTTGAAAGTGGGCCAAGCCAGTTGTGGTAAATGTTTAAAATGAATATATATTACTTGTTGCATTTGATAATTGGGTTATTATGTGGCTAGCATGTGGGTGGATTCCAGTGGTTAACTTACACACTGAGTCTGTATGACTCACCCAACTTTTTAATCATCGCAGGTGAGTCATGATTAGTGGACGGGTTGGAGTGGATACAAGGTGGCCCATGCAGAAGGAGATTTTCATACAGAAGATGTTTTACTTTGTTTAAGCATTTTATATTATCGATATTTTGGGATTTTATTTGATGTAATAATGGCCTCTTTGATTTAAAGTACTCTATTTATTAATGTTGAAGTTTACACTACACTTAGTAATATTTTCGCAAAAGATTCATATTATAGCAACTTATAATAATGTTTTAATTCGGAAGTTTTCAACGAACTTATATTATTTATTAAATTTTAAATGGGCACGATTTCCAGAGATATTAAAATTTTCAAGTTTAATTCTAAAGTCTAAGATTTCCAACCGTCTTTCCCAGTGACATATCCAGATTCGGTCGTAGTGAATGGGCCGGGTTTGGGGATGTTACAGATCGTATTTTTAAATCTTTTTCAAATGTCTAACTTTCGACATTAAGACATTAAATAATCAATTAGGTACCAAGTTCGGGCGTGACGAGGGTGCTAACCCTTCCTCGCACGTAATCGACTCCCGAACCCAATTTCTCAAAATTTCGTAGACCAAAAACATTGTTTTAGTAAACTAAAACGTTTTATTAAAACAAAGGTGATCCGATCACACCAAATAAAGATCGGTGGCGACTCCCGTTTTATTTTCGTTTTCAAAACCCTAGTCAATTCCCGTTTTTCCAAAAAATGGTTATGACAATATCTATTTATTAGCTTATTACGTCTTCCAATGGTTAAATTACTGAAAAAAGCAACATTTTTAAAGATTAGTTTATTAGCATTTGGGTTTTGTGGAAGATTTGGTGGATGTCACCACGTTCATGGGAGGCTCAACTAAGTCATTGATTTTGGATCACTACAAATTTGATTATTTTATAACACTAGAATCATTACGTCTCAAATGATTGAGGCTTTAATTTTCCTTTTGATTTAAGTTCATCTTTAAGAAAATATTTTTGCTGAGAAAAAGAATGTTGATCTGGGTTGGGGTCAGGGCCGTTCCTGAATTTTCTTTGGCCCGGGGCGAACTGAAAAAAATGGGCCCTTAACTTTTATTTTCGTTTTCAAAACCCTAGTCGATTCCCGTTTTTCCAAAAAATGGTTATGACAATATCTATTTATTAGCTTATTACGTCTTCCAATGGTTAAATTACTGAAAAAAGCAACATTTTTAAAGATTAGTTTATTAGCATTTGGGTTTTGTGGAAGATTTGGTGGATGTCACCACGTTCATGGGAGGCTCAACTAAGTCATTGATTTTGGATCACTACAAATTTGATTATTTTATAACACTAGAATCATTACGTCTCAAATGATTGAGGCTTTAATTTTCCTTTTGATTTAAGTTCATCTTTAAGAAAATATTTTTGCTGAGAAAAAGAATGTTGATCTGGGTTGGGGTCAGGGCCGTTCCTGAATTTTCTTTGGCCCGGGGCGAACTGAAAAAAATGGGCCCTTAACGCACTTCTTCTTTGAAATACTAAGTCATATAAAAAGATATAAAAATTCGTTACATCCCATATAAATTTAAAAAATGTATATGAAAGATACATATTATACTTATAAAAAGCATTTCCTTCGAGCATTTCTTGATGCAAAGTCATTTATGATCATATCTACATCAATTTTATCTAACATATTTCTCTCAATAGATAACACTGTTAGACCATTTAATCTCTCCTGCGACATTGTCGATCTCAAGTAATTTTTCAATAATTCCAACTTCGGAAAACTTCTTTTCGCGGAAGCTACTGTCACAGGCATCGTCAATAGGATCCGATATGCAATGGAAACGTTAGGATAACAATCTGTATTTTTGACAAATTCAAGAATATCAATTGCTGTCATTGACTCATTTGGTAAAGTCATTTGTAACACTTTCATTTCAGAATAAAGGTCATCAGCATCAACATCTGACAAATTATTATGAGAAAATGTATCTTTGAAGTTATTTGCAACAGTCTCTTAATCTATTGCTTTCTAAAGACTTCAACCTTGTTGAGTCAATTAAAAATTCCTACTTTCCCAACTAGAGATTTTTATAAGGGAAAATTCCCAATTCCCAATTAGATATTTTCAAAGAAAAACTCCCAATTTTTCCCATTTAAAAAATCGAAATCTTCAAACGAAAAAAATCGAAAATCAGAATTAACTAAGAAAAATTAAGCACAAAAACAAAATAAGAGACTAAAATTGTAGAAACTTACTTCAATTAATCCCAATCGAAAATGCTCTTCTTTATTATTCAATATGCAAAACTCAAGGAAATTATAAGGAGAAATTGAAGAGTGAAAATGCTGAAAATTCAATGTAATTGAAATTGAGACATAAGGGTGATAACAAATGAAGCAATTTATACTACAACCCAAGCATGCCGTTGTTAATTGAATGGGATAACCGTTATCTTCATTGTTAAGTGACATAATTTCAGGTGTGAAGGGTAGATGGAGAGCCAAAAATTGGAATAGATGAAGAGGAAAGAGCAAAGTGTTTCTCAGATTAGTTGGATTTTGTTATGGTAAAGAGGAAAATTTTAATTTTGGTGTTGGAAAGTGGAAAATTGAAAGAGGAAAGTCTGAAGAAGGAAGAGGAAAGAAGGAAGATGTTCCTCTGCCGCGTGAGGAAAGTTGGATTTTCTTTGAATTATTTTTAATGAAATTTAATAAATTTTCTGTTGGGCCCTGAGCAGGGGCCCCACCTGCCCTGGCCCAGGGCCGGGCCAGGTTGGGGTATTGTGTGCCTTGATGCACTTTATTATCTTTTTTGTTCTAATGTTTTTCTTTTTAAAAAAAATATCTTTGATTGCTTAGAAAAATAATAATATTTAATAATTTAAAAAAATATTTGAAATTTATTATTAATATAAAAATAAAGAAAAGCCAAAATCCCTAATTTTCTGATACATGATTTTGTACCTGCTAGGCAAAGGATTAAAATAATTCATTATAATCTTTCATTTCTTCCCTATGTTCTCAACTCTTTATTCACTCACCTCACGTTCCCGAAAGGAAAAAAAAGTTATGTGCCATAAAATTAGAACCAAACATTTATAGTATTCATGTTGGTTAAAATTATTCAATTGGTATCATTTAACGGATGACTGATTCAAATATAAAATTATAAAAATAATTTTCCTTTAAATTATAAGTTATAACCAATAGTATTATGATGCATTTTTATCTTTTCCCACTTTTTATAAATATGTTTTCTAAAATAAATCTAATATATATTTATATATTTACTGGGTCTTTCGAAGAAAGTTCATAACAACATTACAAAGAATAGCAACCATAAATACACATACATGTAGAATTGTCCATGACTCTACCATTCATCAAATTTCAAATATTTTGTATTCATAGATCATAGATGATAAATATTATTAAATATTATTGTTATATATTATATATTTTTTGGGTTAAATTCAACAAAAATACTGTTATTAATTGTTAAGTAATAATTGGCTAAATTAACTCAACTCATTAAAAGGTTTAACTCAAACATGACTCAAGGAATAGTCCAACCTTCGAATTGGTTTACCTATACACATTTAGGTCGATTTTTTTTATTTAATCAACCTTGCTGAAAATATAATTTTATTAGAAGAAATAAAAGGTAGATAAGAAACAAGTTTACAGAAAAAAGGAAAATATTGGACATAATATAAACAAATGTTACTAAGCAACTTAGTTGAAAGTTAAACTAGATCCACTTAGTTTTTCTTTCAAAACATTGCTTAAACGTTGCACATCAGCAGGAGAGAGATGATTAATATAATCACCCACTTTCCCACTCCTGAAAAACAACTTATTACTAGGTATTATAGATCTTGGTATCTTCCCAGTTTTGTTGACTTCTAAATCTTTCAATTTGTTGAAACTGCAAAAATCAATAATTTGGTTAACCACACCTGTTTTCTCTTCTTCCATGGAGAAAGGAAATCCTAAGAATTCAGCCAATCTCTTTGTTTGAGCCACTGGATCTTCCTTTAGTTCTTCATATCTCATAAACAATATATTCGATGGCTTCTCCACGCTCATGTTCCAGTATCCTAAAGCATGGTCCCAAAAGGGTCCATACGATTCTTCACCTCTGCAAAACATCTCAAAACAGTCCTCCAATGACCAATCAGGCAAATTATGCACGCCTCTTATAAAGTGCCAAAGTGAGACAACGATGTCAAACGGATTGCGGGTTATATAAACAATCCGACAATTTGAACGTTTGATGGAATCGGCTAGCATTGAATACGGGAGATGAGTAGAAAATAACCTTGGGGAAGGAATTTTAGAGAGACCAGGATTAGGGTTTTCCTTATAAAATTTGATCTCAAAATGTGAAATTTGTTGATGAGGATTTGCAGAGTTCAAAGGGGTATTTGAGAGCGTATAAGAATGGCGGTTGACAATTGTAAACACCAAAGCCTTGAGCCAAGTGGTGCCAGCTTTGGGCTTAGAGGCAACAATAATATCTTCATCTAGAGCCTGGAAATATTTCTGAAATGAGATTATGGATGAAATGGGAGCAATCCGAGAGGGGATCCAAAAGCCTTGGAATTGGGTTAAACCTTGCGCAGAAGGTGAGATATTTGGGGTGGATGATGCCAGGCTACTTTTCTTGCTCTCCATGATATTGTAATTCCAATGATTCACAACAATCAGTACATATAATATTCTTGCTAAAAAGTCAGAGGTGTTGTAATAATGGGTTTTATTATTATTATATCTATTTATTAGTTTATAATTGAAAAACACAACATTTTTGAAGATTAGTTTATTAGTATTTGGTGGATGACACCACGTTCGTGGTAGGCGCAATTAAGTCATTCGCTTTGGATCACTACAAATTTGATTATTTTATAACACTAGAATCATCATAATAAATTAATGCCAACGTGCTTTAATTTTCTTTTTAATCTAAGTTGATCTTTAATAAAATATTTTTGCTGAGCCAGAAAAAGTTGATCTCAATCAAATTGTTTAATGTTGATCTGGGTTGGGGTAATGTGTGCCTTGATACACTTTGTTATCTTCCTTGTTCTAATTTTCTGTTTTTTTAATAAAATATTTTTGATTGCTTAGAAAAATAATATCATTTAATAATTCCAAAATATTGAAATTTATTATTAATATAAAACTAATGAAAAGTCAAAACCCTGATTTTCTTATACATGATTTTGTACCCGCTAGGAAAAGGATTACAATAATTAATTATAATCTTTCATAAAATAAAACAATTAATTACACAAAATTTCCCGAGGGGATCTGAGTCGATCCCAAGAAAATTGAGGTTGTAGTCGAGTGGAAACAGCTGAAAAATGTGCCTGAACTTCGGAGTTTCCTGGGTTTAGCGAGTTACTACCAAAGGTTCGTCGAGGGATTTTCCCTGATTGCATCACCTCTGACGAAGCTACTACATAAGAACACCCCGTTTGTATGGTCTAATGAGCAGCTGTTGAGCTTCGAGAAGCTCAAATCCGTCTTGACACAAGCTCCTATTTTGGTTCAGCTTGAATCGGGTTGGGAGTTTGTGGTTCAGCCCAAACCTCGTTCATATTTGCAAAAGATTAACCCAAACCCATTTTAGGTCCGACCCATATTTTAACCAGGTCTAATTTTTTGTCCAAACCCATTTTTCAAGCCTAATATTTTTGCCCAAACCCTTCAAAAATTCGGGTAGGCCTTTGGGCCTAGGCAGGTAACCCGATTCATGAACAGGTCTACTTCAAAGTAATTATAACAAAATGTAATTATTAAAATAATGAAAATTTTAATTATAATTAATTATAATTTTTTTTTTGCCAATACAAAGAATTCTAATTTTGTTTGTCACATAAATTTAAGGTAGTTACTTGAATAGTAAATGTGACTTGTCCTATTTTTGCCACTCAAATTTTTTTTAATTTAATTACTTCCCATTAATATAATTGTTCAAATTAATTACTTTACCATTTTTTTCACTATGAATAAAAATCATTTATCTCAGTGTTCTCCTTTTCAAGCAGAACTGTGGGATATTCTTGACGAACTCCTCATTTTGTTAAATAAAGGATACAGACTGGCCACAATTTAAACAGATAATGCCGATGTGGCCAAGGCCTTGTCAAATAAGGAGATGGAAGATGCAAGTATTACAATTCTTCGAAAGGTTCAAAGGATCATGTGTTCTGAAGGACAATGGAGGATCGGAGTGGTCTTTAGAGAAACAAATATGATTGCGGACCGTTTAGCAAAGGTTTGTCTTGCATGGAAGTCGAGCTTACAAATATTTGATATACGCCCTAACGAGGTTTTAGAGGATCTTCAACAAGATAAAGTCCGTGGAGTGATTGATTATTTGATATGATGTAATTTGTTTTTACTTTTCACCAATTTTTTTTATTTACTCCCTATATATGCCCTTTTAGTGCCCCTCCAATCATACCGTGCCATGTGTCATTAGATACTTAACCAAAAGGTGAGGTGGCTTCAAAAAAATGGTATAATAACAATTTTTTCTCTCCACTTTTATTTATTGTGTCATTTAGTCATAATTTTTTTAAAAAAAAATTAACCCTCACCATTACATATTATATCGGTTCTAATTCTCAAAATATATAATACATAAATATTTTTATAAAAAATAATAAATTTAAAAATATATAAAAAATACATTATATTTTATTAATCTATTTTTTTTTATACATTTTACAAATAAATTTTCAACCCCTCAAATTTTTTTTTCAAAAAGCCTTAGAACTCTGTACACTTTTCTTTTTTAGCGTTGCTGCTGCCATTTAATGCTCGAGCACCAGCATCAATGCTATCGCTGATTGGGAAGGCAACCATTTCTTTTGAACTCGCTCCAAAAGATCGTCACTACCTATGCCATTGGCTCTCACCGCCCTTAACCACCCATGGAGGGATTAGACTATAGCGTCTCCTTGTTGTAGTCTTCCTCCTAACCGATTCTAATTCTCGAATGAAGCTTGGTTTTGAGAAAACCAGAAAATCCCTAGTTATCTTATTTTCTTTTCTCCTTTCTTCTTTGGGGCCTCGTAACTCCTTTCTATCCTTTGCTTTGGGGTTTAGGGACCGGGATGCTCACAAAATGGGAGCTAGGCAAGTGGGTTTGGATTATTCACAAGTGTCGCTTATATGTAAAATTAATATACTATGAAACATTATTTAAATTTTTGAAGTGGGATAAGAGAGTATGGAGAAGGGGTATTCGATCAAGTCGAGCCGAATCGAGTAAAAAAATTTCGAGTTAGCCGAGTTGACGAATCTTATTTTAGCAACCGAACTTAATTTAAATTTTTTTCGAATTGAATCGAATCGAGTCAAAAAATTTCAATTCAAGGCGAGTCGAATTAACGAATCCTACTATTTATACTCAATGTTGCGTTTACATGGGCCGATTATTTAACTAGTAGATGAAGTACAAGATTATTTATCTACATAAACAATATAATAGTTTTGCCTTTTAACTTAATAAATAAACATTTATCAAAATGACGTAATTTTGTCTTTTAACTTAATGGTTTTAACTTTTAACTTTAGAAAGGTAAACATTTATCAAAACGATAGAGTTTTGCCTTTTCTTATTCGAATTTTTGGATAACTCGAATTGTGTAATTCATATTCGAGTTAAACCGAAAAACTTAATTTTTTTTTCGAGTTGATCCGAATAACTTGATTAACTCAAATAACTCGAACTATTTAATTCAAAATTTGAATTTTTTATCGAATTTTTTGAATCGAATCGAATTTTGCTCACCCCTAATATGGAGGAATTCATTTTAAAGTTCAAGAACGAAAATATTAAATAAAGTTCAGAGCAAAGCAAGTTAAATGAGTATAAATAAAAATAGAATGAGAAAAAAATTCACTTAAATCTTGTTTGCCATAAATATGTGCAAGTGTCATGGGTTTAGTTTAAAGTTTGTGAGTATTGCATAAATAGCATCTTATGGAGATCTTTAATAATGGCTCATTTGACTTACTTGAACTAGCTCTATTCGAAAAATAAGTGATAAAGTCAATTTACTTGAAGCCTTAGTGGCCTAGCAAACACTTATGGAAAATTAGAACTACCATGGTAAATAAGAAAAGTCATCTTAGAATATTTGTAATCTAATAAGATTTGATTTTGTAATCTTGGGAATTATGTAAATCTCTTAATTGTAGATATGCTTTAATCTTGTTCGGCGATGTAAAGCTAGTTGTACAATTAGGTTTAGGAGAGCTCAACTATAAATAGAGGGTTTCCTCCTCATTTGTAATAATCTATTGTATCCTATTCTTTGTGTTAAAAATATATTGAGAGTATTTATTCAAACACTTAATGTGATTTACATTTCTGTAACTATTATGTTCTTTTGAGCTTTTCTTTTGTCTTTGAGTTGTTTTTGTTTTATAACTTGATGCCTTAAAGAAATTCTGCGAGAGTTCTTACTTTACAAGAGTTAGACTGATTTAGGTGCATTTAAGGCGAAGAAATTATTTAAGACTGCACGAATTGCGAGATAAAAGATTTAATCTCGTGACATAAATATGAAGTTGATTTTTCTAAATTTTCGATAATTACAAATACAATATACTCAGAAATATAATTATATATTCAAACCACTACAACTTAAATTTAATTATTTATGAAATGAAAAATTTCCACTAAAAGCATATTAAATACAAATCCATAAAAAAATGATTCATATTAAAAATTGACTATTGAGGCCGAAGCAGTACAGTTGAAATCGGAGAAACAAAATAATGCGATTGATGAAGTAATTAAGATTTGGGTAAAGAGTAGGATTGAAAGTGACCTTAATTCAAATATCCTAAAATTTAAGCATCTAAAACTAAGAAAATATAATTAGACTGACAGTGAGTGGTTTCTAACTCTAAGTCACCCAAATCCATCTAAATGATCCAATTAAACTCACCAAAACCACCCTTTATTTTGCTTTAGACCCATGCCTTTCTTCTCTGGGCTTTTAACTTTCGTACGTTGCTCTTTTTCTTTTTATTACCCATGTTTCCTTCATTCTCGTTTTTTAAAAAAGGATTATTATTCTATACATAGTTAATAGAGTTAAAAATTATTAAAATAATAATAAATAATTGAAAAAGACGCTTAACATTTTCTTAAATCCATTTATGAAGTTTTTTTTTTATTCTATTGACAATAAAAAGAATAATTACTCTTATAAAAATTCATTTTTTTAATTATAAATTATCTTTTTTCATAATATCATTTTTAAATCTTCGTATTTTAATTTGAGTTTTTTTTTTTTTATAAGTGAAGGTGATCCGTCATTTTAGTAAATGTTTACTTTGCTTTATTTTCTTAAATTTATGATTTTACTGCTTAATAAAAAAGAATAATTCAAGATATGGTAATTGTAATATATTAATAAATTCTTAAGGTATGAGTTTTATAAAAAATTATGGAAGTTTGTATTGAATTTAAATAACAAATTTAAATATTCGTATTATTATATGAGGTGAATTAAAGTAAATTTGAATAATAAATATTACATTTAAATATGCTTGAATTGACTATAGATAATAAATCGGGATGGTTTTCTCTAAAAAGACAAAGTAAATAGGGACCGGAATGGAGGGAGATGGAAGCGGATGTTAAATACACTACTGTTTCATTGCACTATAGATGTATAATTTTGACAATTATTATCATTTCTATGGATGTTGGTTGTATTCATCTCACATTACCCCACTCCGTTCCATTTCAATTTAATTTTAAAAAAAAAATCATAAAATATATGAATTTTTCTACAATACAATATTATATTTTTACTCTTTTAATAGTTATATATATATATATATATATAATAAACAAAAATGACAATTTCATATGATGAGCATAATGGAGCGGAACAAACAATTATCATAACCGCTCTGTCTATTAAAAAAAAAAAATCCATTTAACTTCATCTTGCATCCACTTTTTTACTTCATTTAAAATGAAATGATTTAAAATTAATAGACTAATTGAGATTTTGTGACTAATAACAAATCCAATTTACAATATTTGAAAAACATATTATATATAATATCGTATATTAAATTATTTCAATTATAATTTGATTGATGAAAACTCATACTACAATAATTGCAAAAGAGAAGTAAATTATGTTTCCACAAAATATTTGTATCACGTAATCTACCATTGATTAAAAGGTATACAAACATGTTGGTGGAATTTAAATTTTTTGGTAACCTTTTTTATTTGCTTTTGGCTATCCAATAGTGTCCGAAGAGGGGCACTCGAGGAATTTTTTTTTTTACTATTATTTTAATATTTCAGCTTTTGTTCGTGTACGCAATTAGTATACTAATTTAGTTTTATTTGAATACCTTTATAATTGATTTAATTTTTTTACAAATATTTTAAATTTATTCAAAATTTTGGATGTATGAAAACAAAATTATTTGGTGCATTGTTAGCGAAGTTAAAATTTTTTGATGAAATACTACCATGTGTTTTCAGGGAATATTTAAATAATTAAAAATAAATTAAAACAGCTATATGTCATTTATTGAATTCTGTTTCTGGAGTTAAAAAATTTCACTGGCAGTGGAAACAATAATAACCCTTAAAAAAATACGAAAAAAGAATAATATTTGATATGCTACCAGTAAAGTTTTTAGACTCTACAAGTAAGGCTGACTGGCCAAAAGGTTGACACGTTCTATAAAAGTATAGTAAAATATTTTAAAAAAGAGACGCATGACAATTTTGTAAAAAAATAGAATGTCGGTAATGACAATATATTGCAAACAAAAGAGAAAGAAAAATAAAGAACACATAGATTTTTACGTGGAAGCCCTTTTGAAAAAAAACCACGAGAAGAGGAGAAGAAAATTCACTATGTCGAATTCGAATGATTACAAGAGGAGTAGACTATGTCTATTTATAGGCTTGTAAAACCATATTCTAATAGGAGTGTAGTTCTATATGGATTTTACTTTTATTTTATTTTACGACTGTATTTTATTTAAATAAGGATTCGGGTCACTCAATTCTAACAATCTCCACATTGACACAAATTCTCAATGAACAAGTTCTCTCATGAAACATTTGATCTTTTGTAAGGAAGATGACACTCTGACTGTCACAAAATATTGTACTGATTTGAAGGTCTTCATTGAGTTCACTAAAGAGTCCCTTCAACCAAATGGCTTCTTTGTAAACCTCAGTAATCGCCATGTACTCAACTTCAGTGGTAGACAAAGCGACTGTAGTTTGTAAAGTGGCTTTCCAACTGATTGTAAAGACATAACCTGTGAGAGATCTTTTTCTATCAAGGTCTACAGCAAAATCAGCATCAACATACCTAATGACTCCATATCTAGTTCTTCCAAACTGTAAGCAAACATCAGTAGTATCTTGTAAGTATCTTAAAATCTACTAAACTGCTTTCCAGTGTTCTTTATCGGGATTCACCATGTATCTACTAACTGCACTGATTGCATATGATAAATCTGAACGTGAACAAACCATAGCATACATGAGAGATCTCACTGCACTAGAATATGAAACATGTGACATGTACTCAATCTCATCATCTAATTGTGGAGACAAAGCTGATGTAAGTCTAAAATGGGCTACTAAAGGAGTACTAACATGTTTAGCACTCTACATATTGAACCTGCAAAGAACTTTCTCAATATACCCCTTCTGACTTAGGTACAATTTACTTACTTTTCTATCTCTAAGAATCTCCATACCAAGTATCTTCTTTGCTGGTATTAAATCTTTCATTTTAAATTCTTCACTTAGTTGGGCTTTAACCTTTCTTATCTCTCATTTATCTTTCACTGCTATCAACATGTCATCAATATAAATGAGTAGATACACAAAAGAACCATCACTATTTTTCTTAAAGTAAACACAACTGTCAAAGCTACTTCTTTTGAAATCATGAGAAGTCATAAAGGAATCAAACCTCTTGTAGAACTGTCTTGGTGACTGTTTCAAACCGTAAAGGGACTTTTTCAGCAAGCAAACATAGTCCTCTTTTTCTGAGACTGTAAAACCCTTTGGTTGTAGTATGTAAATATCCTCCTCAAGTTCTCCATACAAAAATGCATTTTTACATCTAATTGCTCAAGCTCCAAATCATGTATGGCCACAATACCAAGCAAAGCTCGAATCAAACTATGCTTCACAACTGGGAAGAACACATCTGTGTAGTCCACTCTTGGAATTTGACTGTAACCCTTTGCAACAAGCCTTGCTTTATATCTGGGTTTTTCAACTTCTGGAGTCCCTTCTTTCTTTTTAAACACCCATTTACAACGAACAACCTTTTTACCTTTAGGAAGTTTCACAAAATCTCATGTTCTGCTTCACTCCTCTTGCATAGTGAACATCCACTTTTCTGAGTCTTCACAGCTAACCGCATCAGAATAATTAGATGGCTCTTGGTTTGCATATATATCTTCAGCCACATTTAAAGCATAAACAACTAAATCAACCTTAGCATACTTCTTTGGAGGTTTAATTTCTCTTCTAGTTCTATTTTTAGCGATAGAGTATTGTGGTGAAGGAGCAACTGTATTCTAAATTTTTGTACTGGCTTGAGGAGTCGACTCTGTTGTAGATTCTGGATTAATCTGATGCTCTACCTATTTTTGATTTTTTTATTAGAAGAGTCTTTAAGAGATAAGTTAGGTAGCGTAGAAGTTTCATAAAAAACAACATCTCTGCTAATCATAACTTTTCTATTTTCAGGACACCATAACTTATACCCTCTTACACCAGCTTTATAACCAAGAAAAGCACATTTAATGGATCTTGGTTCTAATTTTCCATTATTAACATGAGCATACGTAGGACACCTAAAGATCTTTAAATCATAATAATCAATAGGATTACCAGAACATACCTCTTGTGGAGTCTTTTTCTCAATGGCAATGGATAGAGATTGGTTGATCAATAAACATGCAGTAGAGGCTACTTCAGCCCAAAATGACTTCGGTGAGTTAGAATTCGAAAACATAAATCGAACTTTCTCCATGATCGTTCTGTTCATTCGTTCTGCAACGCCGTTTTATTGTGGAGTATGACGAACTATCAAGTGTCTCACGATCCCTTCTGACTTGTATAGTTTATTAAACTTATCAGAACAAAACTCTAAGGCATTGTCTGTGCAGAGATGTTTTATTTGTTTTCCCGTCTGTTTTTCAATCATAGTTTTCCAAGACTTAAATACAGAAAACACATCGCTTTTCTGCTTCAGAAAGAATGCCCAAACTTTTCTGGAAAAATCATCAATAAAATTTAGCATATAATTAGCTCCACCTCTCGAAGACACTCTGGATGGCCGCCACAGATCAGAATGAATATACTCCAACGTTCCCTTCGTATTATAGATTCCTCTAATGAATCGAACTCTGTTTTGCTTCCCAAAAAATGCAATGCTCACAGAACTTTAGTTTGCAAATTTCTTACCCATTAAGAAGTCCTCTTTTGCTCAATTCTGCCATGCCATTCTCAGTCATATGCCCTAGGCGCATATGCCAAAGTTTAGTAATATTATCATCTGACAAGGAAGAGGAAGCGATAGTTGCATCACCAAACAGTAGAACCCTGCAAAACATATAACTTGGCAGTCTTTCTCTGCCCTTTCACCACAACGAGGGAACCTTTGGAAATTTTCAAAACCTCACTTTCAACTGTGTATTTGTACCCTTTTGAATCAAGAGTACTCAACGAAATTAAATGTCTCTTCAATTCTGGAACATGTCGTACGTCACTAAGTGTTCTGACAACTCCGTCAAACATCTAAACTTTAATCGTTCCAACACCAGCAATTTTACACGAAGCATTATTTCCCATCAAAACAACACCTTCAGACACTGTTTTGTAAGTTGTAAACTAATCCCGATTGGAACTCATGTGGAAGGTGCAGCCCAAATCAAGGATTCACTCATCACTCACTTTAGAATCGTTGACAGAAGTGACTAGAAGTTCACCAACGTATTCTTTTATAACATCAGCTTCACTGGATTTTTCTGGTTGTTTTACCTTTTGATTCGCTGCCTCCCTTTTGATATTGTTTTGCAGCTTATAGCAATTCTTCTTGCACAAGTTACAAGTTTTACCTCTATTTGAAGACTTTGATATATCTTTAGATTTACCACCGGGATTTCGTTCTTGTGTCCTTTCACGATCATCATCAGCATTTCGATCTTGCCTCCCACGAACAATGAAACCCTCCCCCTGAGAGTCAGGTTTAACCACAAGATGTTTCATCTTATCATTTGATGTTAATGAATCATAAACCTAATCAACTGTGACAGACTCGCGGTGTAACACCCCTAACCCGTATCTGACGCTGGAACAGGGTCACGAGGCGTTACCGGACTTATATCTCAAACAATAATACATTTCAATTACAATTCTCAAACCAAATAAAAAAATTTTCACATTCCATCATATTGTCCCTAATACAAGCCTCAGAAGCCTAAAACATGCATTAGAAGTGGTTCGGGACTAAACCGAGTACTCGAGAATATTTTTTGAAAACATGTAAAATTTTCAAAGGTACAAGAGACACATACCCGTGTGCTAGCCCATGTCCAAACTTGAGAACATATTGACTTGGGTCACACGCCCAACCACGCGCCCGTGTGCCTAGCCCATGTGGCCTTCGAAATGGCCACACACGCCCGTGTGCCAGGCCGTGCCAAAACTGGAGGGTATACTGACTTGTGCCACACGGCCAAGCCACACGCCCGTATCCTAGGCCGTGTGAAGCTATTAACTTGGTTTTTGAATAGTATCAGGGGACACACGAACGTGTTACCTAGCCGTGTGGACAAAAATAGGTTATGTTTCAAGCCACATTTCTCACCCAATTTGCATACACTTCTGCCAACTCAAATCACATATGACCATATCTTCAAATAGCATCTAAACTCATCTAAACCAAGTTCAATTCATGCTATATAATTACCATCAACCACAAGACACATAAGCATCAAAATTAGCCAATCAATTTCACAACTATCTCACATTAACATTTCATCAATATATCAATTTCCAATTATACATCTATATAGCAATTATAAACAACATATCAAAATTCCATTTGCACATATATATATACATCACCAAGCATGCCAAAATAAGACAATTCACATGGCTATACACATAACTAACCATTCATCATTTACAAGCTAAAACAACTAGCTGAAATCTATCATTAACATATAGGCTACCAATAGCCTAAATGACTTATACATGCCATTATAACCAAAAATTTATAAAACCATGATACCAAAATAGCCGATAGATAGTGTGATGAATCTCCACCATCTTTCAACTTGAACGAGCTTTCGATATCTAAGCACACAAAGAAACAAACACAAAGTAAGCATGAAATGCTTAGTAAGTTCGTAATTCAAAAATAAAGCTTACTACATCCATTTATAAGCATAATCCACTTTAGTCAATTTAATATATCTTGGCCTTAGTCTAAACAACATTAGCCTCTCAATTTTAATTATCACATAAATTAGCAACCCATCTCAAAACAACATAGCATAAGTACACACTACTTAGTGCATTCACATTTTCAAGCATGTGTATAAGCATATTATGATCACCTAATAATTCATACTTTTCGATGCTTTCATAGCAATTCTAAATAAAGCAACTATCGATCTTTCCTTCTATTCATACCAATTTAATCACAATTTAAGTAAATAAAACAAGGCATATCAAAACTCAATTTGGCCCAAAAGCCTAACACATAATCATCAACTGAGTTTACCATGTATTCACACGTCATAAATATATACCATTTCCACGTACCTCTCGTACATAACTGTACTAGTTCATATCAAACTCATATAACCTCGTAACATCACTGTGCCCATTGAATTATTTGAATATCGATGAATACACTTACCTCATCTTTTCGAATCTGAGAATGACTTACGGATATGAGTACATCATTTTTCCTTGTGCCATAGTCCAACTATGGTCTTTCACGTGAATTGCCATGGCCCGGCCATGGTCTTACATTCGTAGAGCTATAACTCGGTTATGGTCTTATCATTAGAATGCCACAGACCAACTATGGTTTTACATACTAATGTTGCCATGGTCCAACCATGGTCTTATCCGTCGAATTTCTCATTTGCATAAAACGAGCGTACTCAATCCTGCGATGTACTTGTTTGAACCTTTAATTCTATTTCAAAGTTCAACAATAGATATGAACAATTCATAATATCATTCATCAATTTAAACAATGAACATTATAGTTTAACCATACGAACTTACCTCGTATATATACGGAGGAAATTGATCGATTAGTCCACTACTTTGTCTTTTCCCCGATTTAAAATCGAAGGTTTCTTGTCTTGATCTATATAATCAAATTTAACTAATTTAATTCACTTTCTATTCAATTCAATCCAAATTTTAAGTTATGGAAAAATTACCATTTTGCCCCTATACTTTTGACCTTTTTACAATTTAGTCCCTAGGCTCGTAAAATTGAAATTCATGAAATTTCACCTCACCCAAGCCTAGCCAAATTTTCTATGTGTTCATATCAGCCCATACAATTCAAAATTTCACATATTTAACACACCATTTTCACATTTATCAATTTAGGCCTTATTTGACAATTTCATTAAA
Organism: Gossypium sturtianum; assembly: GCA_025698515.1. Lineage (NCBI taxonomy): Eukaryota > Viridiplantae > Streptophyta > Magnoliopsida > Malvales > Malvaceae > Gossypium > Gossypium sturtianum. The sequence continues at coordinate 21,776,436 of CM046947.1, forward strand.
AATCCTTTAACAAAAGTTGTTTATTTAACAATAAGGACTCATATTCTTCCATTAAACTTCAAAACCCTATTATACACATCAATGAAGAATCTCAAACTATTCAATAGTTTTGCAATTTAATCCCCTAGTTAGCTAGCTTAAGCTACAACGATCCCGAAAACATAAAAATCAATAAAAACATGATAGTTTTTCACTTACATGCAAGGGAAAACAATTGCTAAAATTTGAAGCTCCAAAAATGGTGTTTCATGCTGAATTTTTGGTGGAAGAATGAAAGAGAATGATGGCCAATTTGTGTTGTTTTAATTATTTTAACTTTTATTACCTAATTACCATTTTACCCTTACCTAACTTTAAAATTTTCAAAAATACCAAGCCATGCATATCCACTAACTCAATTAATGGTCTAATTACCATATAAGGACCTCCACTTTAATGTTCTATAGCTATTTAATACTTTTAGCTAATAGAACCCAACTTTTGCACTTTACGCGATTTAGTCCTTTTTCACAAATTGAGCACACAAACGGTAAAATTTCTTAACGAAATTTTTATAAATTCACACCATCATATTGTAGACCTCAAAATAAAATTAAAATAAATTTTTCTCAACTTCAGATTTGTGGTCCTGAAATCACTGTTCTGATTTTATCGAAAACGGGATGTTACACGCGGCTATATAAAATCATGCCTCTAAAGGTTGAATAAGACGGGGGAAACAAACAAAGTAGAATCAACCCTAGATCTTCCTTATCATATTGAACCTCCATGGCCTCCAAGTTTGAGAGAATTTGTAACATCCTGGTATTAGGGGCTTTGCATTTTATGTCTCTGTGTGTTTGGCATGGTTTGTTTGTTAATTTGGTATGTTTGGGGGTCCCGGGAAGGCTCGGGGATAAGCTTGAGCCTTGGTGAAAATTTTGTTTTTAGGCACTTTAGGGGAGAGTTAGCTGAGGCAGGCCTTAAGGGTAATTACTTGTGTTGGTTAACACAAAAAGAAGAGGTGTGGTAAAGTGGCAAAGAGACGCCACTTAAGATGCAAGGAAGTGGCGTCACAAGGAAGCTGTAAGTGGAGGAGGTTCGAGTCTCACAAGTCTCACTTTGAAGCTTTATTTTTTTATTTTGGCACCTGGATGGGGGAGAAGTGGATTCGGCCAGGACTCTGAGGGAGTGGGAGAAAAATGAGTCAAACAATTCGAATGGGTGGCCATGAGGAGTTTGTGGGGTGAGAACGGGTCAACAAGGTTTGAAAGGGTGAAGGGGAGTGAAAGTAGGAGGAAATCATGGGTTGGTGTTGGTGAAGTGGTGGCCGAAAGTGGAGGGTCTCTTGAGAGGGGTTTTCGGTCAACAAAGGGGGATGTTGGTGAGAGCACAATCGGTTTTGACTTGTTTGGTGTGTGTGCCAAAATTGTGTGGGAACATTGATTTTGTTTTTGGAGTTGCCTAGTTGTTATGTGCCGAAATTCCCTAAGAGCATCTAAGGTCTCCTTTCATTTTCTTTTCTTGTTTGGTTTTCTCAACTTTTCTCCCTTGATTTCAAACCTCCCCGTTTGTTCACTTTTCTTTCTTAAAAAGTTACCAAAACATCTTTGGCCGAACCTTTCTTCATCATTCACCCTTCACATCTGAATTCGTTTTCTTTTGCTATTTTCTTTACAAGTCGAATCCCTTGAAGTCACCTCCCTTGCCGAATCTTCTTCATCTTCTTTGCTCTTCTTTTAAACACCATAACTCAACCTAGTTCAACTCTCATCTCCTCTCTTACAAGCCGAAACCTTGTATTTGTCCTATTAACACCTATTATTTTTCTCTTAGCCGAATAGTTCCTATTATCCCAAGCGAATCGGTTCCACTCTACTTCTGGATTGTTGAAGCCTAAGGCGTGAAGGGGCTACTCGCTGCTACCAAAGCTATCGTGGTTGTTGTCGTCAATATCATAAATCGAACGTTTGGAGTTCATAGTCTAGGGAGCGGTTGGTTTCTGAACCTTACCTTCCATTCAGGTTTAAGAAACTGTCAAGCTGAGGAGGGGAGCGTATCCGAAATCCCTGCTCCTAAATTCAAAAGACGAGCGGTGTCGGTGGTTTAGGACTTTTCGCCGGGCTGTAGTAGAGAGCCGACGTCTGCCTGGGATAGGTAAATAGCCGTCGTTCCTGCTAGTGAAAGCGTCGACGTAGAAAGCCTAGTGTTAAGTGTTATCAGGTGTGTATTACCCACACATTTATTTACTGTTTACGTATTAACTGTGAAGGCTAAAAGCCGAATTGACTGCGATGACAGTCGAAATACCTATGTGGGTAGGGTTGGAGACACCGGGTAAGTTCTCGATGATGATATTTCTGATTATATGCTTGTATGTATGTTCGATGATACGTATGTATGAATTGGTTATCTGTTACGCGTTGAGATTATGGTTGCATTCATATTTTGCACGATGTAAAGAGCATGGGCTCGGGGTTGAATGAAAGGAGAAGGAAGAATCGCGACTATTGTCACGAGTGGTCTATACCACCACGGTGGTTGAAACCACGAATGCTTTAATCGCTGACTTATCTCGGTGGTCAAGTACCACAAAGTTGTTGGCCCCACGTATGCGTAATTTATCGAGAGATCGTCACGGTGGTCAAGTACCACAGTGGGTTGGCCCTACGATTATATGTATTAGTGACTTTGTCACGAGTGACCATTGTCACGTGTGGTCTAAGACCACGGTGGTCAAGAACCACAGTGGCTTAATGCCACGGGTGTTTGGATGGAGAGCGAGACTGGGTTGGGCTGCATTGCATACACATGACATATGCCGTACTGAGTGGGCTAAGGCCCGGTTGTGTTACACGGGGATTTGCACACTGAGTCTCGATGACTCACCCCTTTGCTAATTTTGCAGGTAATCAGTAGATGGCGGGTTTTGGAGCCGGGACAGACTCGAGGTGGCCATGCATTGCGATTTCTTTAGTAAACACGAACTTTAACTTAAATTTATTTCTATTTCGGGATTTTTAATTTGTAATAAGGTCGCTTTAACTTTATTTTGGGATTTGTTTAAATGCTGATTTTATATATGTTATGATTTATCTAAAATAAAAAACATAAATAGAGTTTTTTAAAATTTCAACGAAATGGATCACAAGCTATTAATAACATAACTTGGGATTTTCTTGATATTACAAACACTATTTCTAAAAGATCGCGTGCCACAACATTTATTTCAATTATCACCTTATAAGAGTCTTCTAAACTCGGTTTTATGACATAAACATGTTTTCAGCGCCTAATTAACTCAAGGAGAAAATGGTAAGACATGGACTACTTAATCAAAATTCTCAATTAGCCTTAGCTTGAACTCCCTAAACAAAGAGTTTTCCCAAATTTCAACGTTTTACCTAAACCTTTTTTTTACCATCCATCTCGTTACAATCCAAATTCGGTCGTAACGATTTGACCGGGTTTGGGGTGTTACAATTGTGGTATCAGAGCCAAGTTTCAAAAACTCGACTGTGGGTGTGAGGTTGAAACACGTTTCAAAAGATGATTTAGAAAATAGTTTAGAAATATACATATTTTTTGGAAGCATGGCACCCGAGTCTCCGGCACAAAATTCGCACGGTAAGTCTTCTGACTATTGGTTGTTTTAAATGAAGTAGTTGTAATGTGCTATGATTGCTTGTACTAAGATTTGCAAACTCTAGAGACTGAAACCTTAGGTATGCATGAATTGGCGAGAATTACTCATAATGCTATTCTCATAAGACTGCTCTGTAATAAACAGTGGAAGAAAACGCGAACTCATAAAACTTTTAATCAGATTAAATTGAATTAGTAGTAATGAGTACTAGAGGACGTGGACGAGGTGTGCGTGGCCGTGGAAGAGGCTGAGATGTTGGGGCTGGGCCCTCGGAGTCTGAGCATGGGTCGGAGGGTGAAGTGTCCGCATCGCCAGTTGCGGAAGCAAAATTTCAAGATCAAACGGGTGGAGACGATGCTGTGTCTCAGGCTATGCTACGTGTGTTGGAGAGGGTTGCTGGAGCGAGCACAGGATTAGTGGCTCGAAAATCTGTGTCGGAGCGACTTCGAGCTAACGGGGCTGAGATGTTTAGGGGTGTGTCTGGTGTGGCTCCTAACATAGCTGAGTACTGGCTTGAGGCGGTTGAGCGCATCATGAATGATCTTAACTGCACTGCAGAGGAGAAACTGAAAGGAGTTGTGTCTCTTCTCCGAGATGAGGCTTACCAATGGTGGCTCACGGTAAGAGATGGTGCAGCAGTGGACCGCGTTACCGGGGACTTCTTTAAGCCTGCGTTCCAGGGGAAATACATTGGGTCGAGCTATGTGGACGCTCAACGAAAAGCATTCCTAAACTTGGTTCAGGGAAGTAAGCCTGTGGCTGAATATGAGGCGAAATTCTTACGTCTAAGCAGGTATGCTTGTGGTATTGTGTCCACAGATCATGAGCGTTGCGTCCGATTTGAAGATGGTCTGAGGGATGAGTTGCGAGTACTGATAGCTCTGCAACGGGAAAGGGAGTTAGCTGTTTTGGTGGAGAAGGCTAAGATAGCCGAAGAGGCAAAGCGATCTGAAAGGCAGAACCAGGATAGGGACAAGGGTAAGAGTAAAAGAAGTTTTGGACCATCAAGATCTACTGGGAATTTTTAGAAGAGGCCTAGGTTGGATGGGCCGGGTCGAACTGCAAGGCCTGTTGTTGCTGGTCGACCACAGCAATGTGCTACGTGTGGGAAGTTTCATTTAGGAGAGTACTGGGCAAGAAGTAATGGATGCTACAGATGTGGATCAGTGGATCATCAGGTAAGGGATTGTCCGCAAGAGCCAAATCGAACGCGGCCAGTAGGTCAGAATTATGTTCAGCCTGGTAGAGGTGGTCAGCAGCCACATAGAGGTCGTGGTCTGGCTAGAGGAGGAAATGGTTTCGGTCGGGGACATAGAGCACCGGGCAGAGGTGCTGGGAACACAGATGCAAGACAGCCTGGGTTGGTCTATGCAGCTAGTCGCCGAGAGAAGGGCAATGCACCGGACGTCATAACCGGTATGTTCCTTATTTTCAGTTTGCCTTTTAGGGCACTGATTGATATTGGGTCAACACATTCCTATGTTGTTAGTACTATGTCTGGAACTCTAAACTTAGACTTTGAGATTGCTTCTAGGGAAATGACTGTACTTAGCCCTTTAGGACAATCTGTAGTGGTGAACAAACTCTTTAGGGATGTGCCTCTAGAAGTACAAGGGATGGTTTTCTCGGCTGATTTGATGGAACTGCCATTCAGCGAATTCGATTTGATCTTAGGCATGGACTGGTTAGTAAGATATCGAGCAAACTTGGATTGTGCTGCTAAGCACATGGTGTTAAGGACTCCTGAGGATAATGAAGTCTTAGTGATAGGCGAAAGGAGGAACTACTTGTCTAATATAGTGTTTGCTTTAAAAGCTGAAAGAATGGTGGGAAAAGGATGCGAGGCTTTCTTAACTTTTGTCAGTGCTCTGGAGGCCAATGAGTTGACTGTAAAGGATGTCAGAACAGTGAAGGAATTCTCCGATATTTTTCCAGAAGAGCTTCCAGGATTACCCCCGAATCGCGAGGTGGAGTTCGTTATTGATCTTCTTCCTGGAACAACGCCAGTGTCTATTGCCCCATATAGGATGGCGCCGAAAGAGTTGGTGGAACTTAAAGCGCAGATTCAGGAACTGTTGGATCGGGGTTTTATCTGACCAAGTGTGTCTCCGTGGGGAGCATCGGTGTTGTTCGTTAGGAAGAAAGACGGGTCGATGCGGATGTGCATTGACTATAGACAGCTGAACAAGCTGACGATTAAGAACAAGTACCCGCTGCCTAGGATAGACGATCTGTTCGATCAGTTGCGAGGCGTTTCGATCTTTTCAAAGATAGACTTGAGGTCAGGCTATCATCAGCTTAAAGTCAAGGAGGCAGATATTCATAAGAAAGCTTTTTGAACTCGTTATGGTCACTACGAGTTCTTGGTGATGCCGTTTGGGTTGACGAATGCACCAGCTTCGTTTATGGACATGATGAACTGGGTGTTCCAACCCTATTTGGATCGGTGTGTCGTGGTGTTCATAGATGATATTTTGATTTATTCAAGTTCGGAAGAGGAACATAATTCGCATCTTCGGGCGGTTCTGCAGATTCTAAGAGAAAAGCAGTTGTACGCCAAATTTCGTAAGTGTGAATTTTGGTTGAGGGAAGTTACCTTTCGGGGACATGTTGTGTCTGCTGAGGGAATTAAGGTTGATCCCCGGAAAATTGAAGCTGTATTGGATTGGAAACCGCCTAAGTCTGTGGCAGAAATTCGGAGCTTTCTTGGTTTGGCTAGGTATTACAGAAGGTTTGTTTAGGGGTTCTCGTTAATAGCTGCACCGTTAACCAAGTTATTACGGAAAGGGGTACCATTTGTCTGGTCAGATAAGCAACAGGAAAGTTTTGAGAAGTTGAAGAGGATCTTGACCGAGGCTCCGGTGTTGATTCACTGAGAGGTCAAAGGAGTTTGTCGTTTACTGCGATGCGTCGGACACGGGGTTAGGATGTGTGTTGATGCAGGAAGGGAAGGTGGTAGCATATGCGTCGCGGCAGTTAAGACCGCATGAAGTGAATTATCCCACGCATGATCTGGAGTTAGCTGCGGTGGTGTTTGCTCTGAAGATCTGGATACATTACCTGTATGGGGAGAAGTCCATTATCTATACGGACCACAAAAGCCTGAAGTATCTCCTTACCCAGATGGAGTTGAATTTAAGGCAGCGGAGGTGGATTGAATTGTTGAAGGACTATGATTGTTCGATTGAGTACCACCCGGGTAAAGCTAAAGTAGTGGCAGACGCCTTAAGTCGTAAGGTGATCTCGGACTTAAGGGCAATGTTCGCTCATCTCAGCTTGTATAATGATGGAATTGTGCTAGCGGAACTGCAAGTGAAGCCTTCTTGGGTCAGTCAGATAAATGAGAAGCAATTATCTGATGAATCGCTAAGTCCTAAATTTCAGCTAGTGGCAGGTGATGAAATAGCAGATTTTAGTGTGAACAGTGATGGGGTATTGTGTTTTCGAGAAAAGGCTTGTACGCCGAAGGATTTTGAATTGAGGCGGAAGATTCTGCAGGAAGCGCATAGTAGCCCATACACTATGCATCCTGGCGGGAGCAAGGTGTATCGGGATCTGCGAGAACAGTTTTGGTGGCCGGGTCTAAAGCAAGAAGTGACTGAGTTTGTGAGTAAGCGCTTAACGTGTCAGCAGGTGAAGGCGGAACACCAATTACCTTCGGGGTTGCTTCAGCAAGTGAAGATTCCACTTTGGAAGTGGGAGAGGATAACGATGGATTTTGTTAGTGGGCTACCCCTTACGCCTACGAAGAAAGATTTAGTGTGGGTAATTGTCGATCGACTGACGAAGTCCGCTCACTTCATACCGGTTCGGGTTAATTATTCACTACAAAAGTTAGCCAAACTATATGTGGCAGAGATTGTGAGGTTACATGGGGTACCTGTGTCTATCATATCGGATAGAGACCCCAGGTTTACGTCACGGTTCTGGAAGGTGTTGCATCAGGCATTGGGTACAAATCGGATTTCAAAGACAACATTTCATCCACAAACCGACACACCGAGAGGGTAATTCAGATTTTGGAAGACATGTTGAGAGGCTGTGTCATCGACTTCGGGGGTAGTTGGGAGGATTTTCTACCGTTGGCAGAATTCGTATACAACAATAGCTATCAATCCAGTATTCGAATGACACCCTATGAAGCATTGTATGGTCGTAAGTGTCGCACTCCTACTTGCTGGACAAAGTTGGGTGAGCGACAGTTGTTGGGTCCAGAAATGGTTTCAGAAACAGAGGAGAAAGTTAAGTTGATTCAGACTCGGTTAGAGGAAGCTTCTGATAGGCAGAAATCTTATGCAGATCTGAAGCGCAAGGATATAGAATTCTCTGTCGGTGATTAGGTTTTCCTAAAAGTTTCACCGGGGAAGAAGGTTCTAAGGTTTGGACGGAAAGGCAAGTTGAGCCCCAGGTTTATCGAGCCTTACCGAGTGTTGAAGCGTGTGGGACCGGTAGCTTATCAGCTCGAGTTACCTCCAGAGTTAGGCCAGATACATGATGTATTCCACGTCTCAATGTTAAGGCGCTACCGTTCGAATCCATCTTATATAGTGCCGGTGAAAGAAATCGAAGTAAGACCTGATTTATCTTTTGAAGAGGAACCAGTTCAGATTTTAGCCCGAGATGTTAAAGTGTTGCGGAGGAAGACGGTTCCGTTGGTTAAGGTTCTGTGGCGGAATCACGGTTCAGAGGAAGCCACATGGGAGCCAGAGGATGTGATGCGACAGCAACACCCTCACCTCTTTTGACCAGGTAAATTTCGAGGCCGAAATTTCTTTAAGGGGGTAGAACTGTAACATCCTGGTATTAGGGGCTTTGCATTTTATGTCTCTGTGTGTTTGGCATGGTTTGTTTGTTAATTTGGTATGTTTGGGGGTCCCGGGAAGGCTTAGGGATAAGCTTGAGCCTTGGTGAAAATTTTATTTTTAGGCACTTTAGGGGAGAGCTAGCTGAGCCAGGCCTTAAGGGTAATTACTTGTGTTGGTTAACACAAAAAGAAGAGGTGTGGTAAAGTGGCAAGGAGACGCCACTTAAGATGCAGGGAAGTGGCGTCACAAGAAAGCTGCAAGGGGAAGAGGTTCGAGTCCCATAAGCCTCACTTTGAAGCTTTATTTTTTTATTTTGACACCTGGATGGGGGAGAAGTGGATTCGGCCAGGACTCTGAGGTAGTGGGAGAAGAATGAGTCAAACAATTTGAATGGGTGGCCATGAGGAGTTTGTGGGTTAGAACGGGTCAACAAGGATTGAATGGTTGAAGGGGAGTGAAAGTAGGAGGAAATCGTGGGTTGGTGTTGGTGAAGTGGTGGCTGAAAGTGGGGGGTCTCTTGAGAGGGGTTTTCGGTCAACAAAGGGGGATGTTGGTGAGAGCACAACTGGTTTTGACTTGTTTGGTGTGTGTACCAAATTTGTGTGGGAACATTGATTTTGTTTTTGGAGTTGCCTAGTTGTTATGTGCCGAAATTCCCTAAGAGCATCTAAGGTCTCCTTTCATTTTCTTTTCTTGTTTGGTTTTCTCAACTTTTCTCATCTTATCTCCCTTGATTTCAAACCTCCCCGTTTGTGCACTTTTCTTTTTGAAAAAGTTACCAAAACACCTTTGGCCGAACCTTTCTTCATCATTCACCCTTTACATCTGAATTCGTTTTCTTTTGCTATTTTCTTTACAAGCCGAATCCCTTGAAGTCACCTCCCTTGCCGAATCTTCTTCATCTTCTTTGCTCTTCTCTTAAACACCATAACTCAACCTAGTTCAACTCTCATCTCCTCTCTTGCAAGCCGAAACCTTGTATTTGTCCTATTAACACCTATTATTTTTCTCTTAGCCGAATAGTTCCTGTTATCCCAAGCGAATCGGTTCCACTCTGCTTCTGGATTGTTGAAGCCTAAGGCGTGAAGGGGCTACTCGCTGCTACCAAAGCTATCGTGGTTGTTGTCGTCTATATCATAAACCGAACGGTTGGAGTTCATAGTCCAGGGAGCGGTTGGTTTCTGAACCTTACCTTCCTTTCGGGTTTAAGAAACGGTCAAGCTGAGGAGGGGAGCGTATCCGAAATCCCTGCTCCTAAATTCAAAAGGTGAGCGGTGCCGGCGGTTCGGGACTTTTTTTGGGGCTATGGTAGAGAGCCGACGTCTGCCTGGGATAGGCAAATAGCAGTCGTTCCTTCTAGTGAAAGCGTCGACGTAGAAAGCCTAGTGTTAAGTGTTATCAGGTGTGTATTACCCACACATTTCTTTACTGTTTACGTATTAACTGTGAAGGCTGAAAGCCGAATTGACTGCGATGACAGTCGAAATACCCATGTGGGTAGGGTTGGAGACACCGGGTAAGTTCTCGATGATGATATTTCTGATTATATGCTTGTATGTATGTTCGATGATACGTATGTATGAATTGGTTATCTGTTACGCGTTGAGATTATGGTTGCATTCATATTTTGCACGATGTAAAGAGCATGGGCTCGGGGTTGAATGAAAGGAGAAGGGAGAATCAGTGACTATTGTCACGAGTGGTCTAAGTACCACGGTGGTTGAAACCACGAATGCTTTAATCAGTGACTTATCTCGGTGGTCAAGTACCACAGTGGGTTGGCCCCACGTATGCACAATTTATCAGAGATCATCACGGTGGTCAAGTACCACAGTGGGTTGGCCCCACGATTATATGTATTAGTGACTTTGTCACGAGTGACCATTGTCACGAGTGGTCTAGGACACATAAGCATCACGATTAGCCATTCAATTTCACAACTATCTCACATTAACATTTCATCAATATATCAATTTCCAATTATGCATTTATATAGCAATTATAAACAACATATCAAAAGTCCATTTGCACACATATATATATACATCACCAAGCATGCCAAAATAAGACAATTCACATGGCTATACACATAACTAACCATTCATCATTTACAAGCTAAAACAACTAGCTGAAATCTATCATTAACATATAGGCTACCAATAGCCTAAATGACTTATACATGCCATTATAACAAAAAATTTATAAAACCACGATACTAAAATAGCCGATAGATAGTGTGATGAATCTCCACCATCTTTCAACTTGAATGAGCTTTCGATATCTAAGCACACAAAGAAATTAACACAAAGTAAGCATGAAATGCTTAGTAAGTTCGTAATTCAAAAATAAAGTTTACTACATCCATTTATAAGCATAATCCACTTTAGTCAATTTAATATATCTTGGCCTTAGTCTAAACAACATTAGCCTCTCAATTTTAATTATCACATAAATTAGCAACCCATCTCAAAACAACATAGCATAAGTACACACTACTTAGTGCATTCACATTTTCAAGCATGTGTATAAGCATATTATGATCACCTAATAATTCATACTTTTTGATGCTTTCATAGCAATTCTAAATAAAGCATCTGTCGATCTTTCCTTCTATTCATACCAATTTAATCACAATTGAAGTAAATAAAACAAGGCATATCACAACTCAATTTGGCCCAAAAGCCTAACACATAATCATCAACTGAGTTTACCTTGTATTCACACGTCATAAATATATACCATTTCCACGTACCTCTCGTACATAACTGTACTAGTTCATATCAAACTCATATAAACTCGTAACATCACTGTGCCCATTGAATTATTTGAATATCGATGAATACACTTACCTCGTCTTTCCGAATCTGAGAACGACTTACGGATATGAGTACATCATTTTTCCTTGTGCCATATTCCAACTATGGTCTTTCACGTGAATTGCCATGGCCCAGCCATGGTCTTACATTCGTAGAGCTATAACTCGGTTATGGTCTTATCATTAGAATGCCACAGCCCAACTATGGTCTTACATACTAATGTTGCCATGGTCCAACCATGGTCTTATCCGTCGAATTTCTCATTTGCATAAAACGAGCGTACTCAATCCTGCGATGTACTTGTTTGAACCTTTAATTCTATTTCAAAGTTCAACAATAGATATGAACAATTCATAATATCATTCATCAATTTAAACAATGAACATTATAGTTTAACCATACGAACTTTCCTCGTATTTATACGGAGGAAATTGATCGATTAGTCCACTACTTTGTCTTTTCCCCGATTTAAAATCGAAGGTTTCTTGTCTTGATCTATATAATCAAATTTAACTAATTTAATTCACTTTCTATTCAATTCAATCCAAATTTTAAGTTATGGAAAAATTACCATTTTGCCCCTATACTTTTGACCTTTTTACAATTTAGTCCCTAGGCTCGTAAAATTGAAATTCATGAAATTTCACCTCACCCAAGCCTAGCCAAATTTTCTATGTGTTCATATCAGTCAATACAATTCACAATTTCACATATTTATCACACCATTTTCACATTTATCAATTTAGGCCTTATTTGACAATTTCATTAAAAATCCTTTAATAAAAGTTGTTTATTTAACAATAAGGACTCATATTCTTCCATTATACTTCAAAACCCTATTATACACATCAATGAAGAATCTCAAACTATTCAATAGTTTTGCAATTTAATCCCCTAGTTAGCTAGCTTAAGCTACTACGATCTCGAAAACATAAAAATCAATAAAAACATGATAGTTTTTCACTTACATGCAAGGGAAAACAATTGCTGAAATTTGAAGCTCCAAAAATGGTGTTTCATGCTGAATTTTTGGTGGAAGAATGAAAGAGAATGATGGCCAATTTGTGTTGTTTTAATTATTTTAACTTTTATTACCTAATTACCATTTTACCTTTACCTAACTTTAAAATTTTCAAAAATACCAAGCCATGCATATCCACTAACTCAATTAATGGTCTAATTACCATATAAGGACCTCCAATTTAATTTTCTATAGCTATTTAATACTTTTAGCTAATAGAACCCAACTTTTGCACTTTACGCGATTTAGTCCTTTTTCACAAATTGAGCACACAAACGGTAAAATTTCTTAACGAAATTTTTATACAATCACACCATCATGTTGTAGACCTAAAAATAATATTAAAATAATTTTTTCTCAACTTCAGATTTGTGGTCCTGAAATCACTGTTTCGATTTTATCGAAAACGAGATGTTACACGCGGCTATTTAAAATCATGCCTCTAAAGGTTGAATAAGACGAGGGAAACAAACAAAATAGAATCAACCCTAGATCTTCCTTATCATATTGAACCTCCATGGCCTCCAAGTTTAAGAGAATTTGTAACATCCTGGTATTAGGGGCTTTGCATTTTATGTCTCTGTGTGTTTGGCATGGTTTGTTTGTTAATTTGGTATGTTTGGGGGTCCTGGGAAGGCTCGGGGATAAGCTTGAGCCTTGGTGAAAATTTTGTTTTTAGGCACTTTAGGGGAGAGCTAGCTGAGGCAGACCTTAAGGGTAATTACTTGTGTTGGTTAACACAAAAAGAAGAGGTGTGGTAAAGTGGCAAGGAGACGCCACTTAAGATGAAGGGAAGTGGCGTCACAAGGAAGCTGCAAGTGGAGGAGGTTCGAGTCCCTTAAGCCTTACTTTGAAGCTTTATTTTTTTATTTTGGCACCTAGATGGGGGAGAAGTGGATTCGGCCAGGACTCTGAGGTAGTGGGAGAAGAATGAGTCAAACAATTCGAATGGGTGGCCATGAGGAGTTTGTGGGGTTAGAACAGGTCAACAAGGTTTGAATGGTTGAAGGGGAGTGAAAGTAGGAGGAAATCGTGGGTTGGTGTTGGTGAAGTGGTGGCCGAAAGTGGGGGGTCTCTTGAGAGGGGTTTTCGGTCAACAAAGGGGGATGTTGGTGAGAGCATAATCGGTTTTGACTTGTTTGGTGTGTGTGCCAAATTTGTGTGGGAACATTGATTTTGTTTTTGGAGTTGCCTAGTTGTTATGTGCCGAAATTCCCTAAGAGCATCTAAGGTCTCCTTTCATTTTCTTTTCTTGTTTGGTTTTCTCAACTTTTCTCATCTTATCTCCCTTGATTTCAAACCTCCCCGTTTGTGCACTTTTCTTTTTGAAAAAGTTACCAAAACACCTTTGGCCGAACCTTTCTTCATCATTCACCCTTTACATCTGAATTCGTTTTCTTTTGCTATTTTCTTTACAAGCCGAATCCCTTGAAGTCACCTCCCTTGCCGAATCTTCTTCATCTTCTTTGCTCTTCTCTTAAACACCATAACTCAACCTAGTTCAACTCTCATCTCCTCTCTTGCAAGCCGAAACCTTGTATTTGTCCTATTAACACCTATTATTTTTCTCTTAGCCGAATAGTTCCTGTTATCCCAAGCGAATCGGTTCCACTCTGCTTCTGGATTGTTGAAGCCTAAGGCGTGAAGGGGCTACTCGCTGCTACCAAAGCTATCGTGGTTGTTGTCGTCAATATTATAAACCGAACGTCTGGAGTTCATAGTCTAGGGAGCGGTTGGTTTCTGAACCTTACCTTCCATTCGGGTTTAAGAAACGGTCAAGTTGAGGAGGGGAGCGTATCCGAAATCCCTGCTCCTAAATTCAAAAGGCGGGTGGTGTCGGCGGTTCAGGACTTTCCACCGGGCTGTGGTAGAGAGCCAACGCCTGTCTGGGATAGGCAAATAGCCGTCATTCCTGCTAGTGAAAGCATCAACGTAGAAAGCCTAGTGTTAAGTGTTATCAGGTGTGTATTACCCATACATTTCTTTACTGTTTACGTATTAACTGTGAAGGCTGAAAGCCGAATTGACTGCGATGACAGTCGAAATACCCATGTGGGTAGGGTTGGAGACACCGGGTAAGTTCTCGATGATGATATTCCTGATTATATGCTTGTATGTATGTTCGATGATACGTATGTATGAATTGGTTATCTGTTACGCGTTGAGATTACGGTTGCATTCATATTTTGCACGATGTAAAGAGCATGGGCTCGAGGTTGAATGAAAGGAGAAGGGAGAATCAGTGACTATTGTCACGAGTGGTCTAAGTACCATGGTGGTTGAAACCACGAATGCTTTAATCAGTGACTTATCTCGGTGGTCAAGTACCACAGTGGGTTGGCCACACGTATGCGCAATTTATCAGAGATCGTCACGGTGGTCAAATACCACAGTGGGTTGGCCCCACGATTATATGTATTAGTGACTTTGTCACCAGTGACCATTGTCACGAGTGGTCTAGGACCATGGTGGTCAAGCACCGCAGTGGCTTAATGCCACGGGTGTTTGGATGGAGAGCGAGACTGGGTTGGGTTGCATTGCATACGCATGACATATGTCGTACTGAGTGGGCTAAGGCCCAATTTGCGTTACACGGGGATTTGCACACTGAGTCTCGATGACTCACCCCTTTGCTAATTTTGCAGGTAATCTGGCAGGTTTTGGAGCCGGGACGGACTCAAGGTGCCCATGCATTGCGATTTCTTTAGTAAACACGAACTTTAACTTAAATTTATTTCTATTTCGGGATTTTTAATTTGTAATAAGGCCGCTTTAACTTTATTTTTGGATTTGTTTAAATGCTGATTTTATATATGTTATGATTTATCTATAAAAAAAACGTAAATAGAGTTTTTCAAAATTTCAACGAAATGGATCACAAGCTATTAATAACTAAACTTGGGATTTTCTTGATATTACAGACACTATTTCTAAAAGATCACGTGCCACAACATTCATTTCAATTATCACTTTATAAGAGTCTTCTAAACTTGGTTTTATGACATAAACATGTTTTCAGCGCCTAATTAACTTAAGGAGAAAATGGTAAGACATGTAATACTTAATCAAAATTCTCAATTAGCCTTAGCTTGAAATCCCTAAACAAAGTGTTTTTCCAAATTCTGACGTTTTACCTAAACATTTTTTTTACCATCCATCCTGTAACAATCCAGATTCGGTCGTAACGATTTGACCGAGTTTGGGGTGTTACAGAATTTCTTTAAACACTGCTAAGTGTTCGTGCAGAGACACATTCCTCCAAATGATGATCATAAAAACCTTACTTCATATGCAACTTGCTTGTTAGTATTTTTGACATATATATTTGTTTCAGCCTCTTCCATAATGCAGCGGCGATCTTCTCTTTCATCACATCCTGCAAAATTTCGTTAGACAAATGAAGATGTAACTGTGTTAGGGCCTTTCGATCCTTACGCTTTTTCTCTTCCTCTGTCAATGTCGAAGGCCTCTTATCTATCCCTAGCAGAGTATTCTCCAGATCCATCTGCTCAAGAACTACTTGCATCTTAATCTGCCACAACGCCAATCTGGTGTTTCTATCCTACAGCGAAATTTCATAATTCAAAGATGCCATTACCGTGATTGAGATGAACAACCTGGAAGCTCTTGTACCAATTTGTAAAAAAATAAAATATCGGTAATGACAATATATGAAACACCCCTAACCCGTATCCGATGCCGGAATAGGATTACGGAGCATTACCAGACTATACCAAACATAATCATACCTTTTTCACATACAATTTCTAATTTCAAATAAATATCATTCATAATTAATAACACAGTCTCTAATACGAGCCTACGAGACCCAAATCATATATTGGAAGTGGTTCGGGATTAAACCGATAACTCAATAAATTTTTAAAAAACTTAAAAAAATTTCAATATACAGGGGTCTTACACCCGTGTGCCCCGATCGTGTGTTTCACACGGTCAAGAGACACGCCCGTGTCTCAGGCCGTGTGGATATTCGAAATGGAGTCACATAGCCGTGTCCCAGCCCGTGTCCAACCCTGTGTAACTCTCTGACTTGGGTTACACGACCAACCACACGCCCGTGTATCTAGCCCGTGTGCCCTTCGAAATGGCCACACACGCCCGTGTAATAGGTCGTGCCAAAACTAGAGGGTATACTGACTCGTGCAACACGGCCAAGCCACACGCCCGTGTGCTAGGCCGTGTGAAGCTACTAAATTGATTTTTGAATAGTATCAGGGGACACACGGTCGTGCCCACCATCGTGTGTCACACACGGCTGAGGCACACACCCGTGTCTCTACCCGTGTGGACAGAAATAGGCTATTTACCAAGCCATCTTGCCACCCAAACTTGCTCACACCTACACAACCCAAATGGCACAAATCATAGCATAAATAGGCATCCAATACAACCACAACAAAGACTAAAATATGCCATTTCAATACCATCAACTAACATGCTTATAATATCATGTTTTGCCCATTCAAATCATACCAATTTCACATTCACAAAGCATCTATGAACACTATTTCAACTAAGCATCACTTTGCATAAAACCACAAGCATACAATATAAATTTCCAACCTTTAGCTACCTTAAATGCTAAACTTCAGCAAGCCATTCACAAACAATTATGAACTTGGAACGGTGGAAATGTGCAAGTGTACACAATCGCAACAAGTAATAAAATGACAAGTAAATGTCGAGTTATCGTACCCACAGGGACTGTAAAAGAATTATTTATGAAAATGATTTCAAACACTTTGGTGAAGGGAAAATATTTAGATTTAAGAAATGTTTAAAAACTAAAAAAAAACAAAGTAAAATAAAATAAAGCTCTAATGCACGATTTCAAAAGCTGATTTTAATCAAGATGATATAATTGCGTTGGATTAATTACATTTTTTACCTTAGAATTATTAAACTTATGCTTATACTTGTTATGAATAAATCACGGCAACTCGGTAATTTGCTAACTTATGAACATATTTACAAATCAAAAATCCATTCATCTCTTGTACATGTTCCTATGTCAATTCGACCGATAAAATAGATTTATAAAAGTAAACATGTTATTGCACATACATACTTATTAAATTAAACAATCTCTCGCATATTCCTATGTCGATTCAAACGATTAATTCAAACTAATAAGCATATAAAAGACTATGTGAGGTAACAAAGTATCCTTACCTTGAAACAGTTTAATAACAAAAATCTTGCAAGTTATGCAAGGGATATGTATCGCCAAATACAATGCTAATCTAATCTTCAGCTACCTTAGAAGAATTAAACATGCATTGATTAAGTATTGTGTCCATTAATTACAATTTTAATGTGTTTAAATAATTAATTCATTAGTTATCTAAACAATTATAATGCCAAATAACTTAGGCATGATTTTACTTAATCAAGCATTTTACCGAGGCCTATAACAGCATAAACACAATTTTAATGATTTAAAAGGATGACATGCAATCAACCCAACACGAATTAAATTCAAGCTAAGCTGATTAAATTAACCATTCCAATAGCATAAATATTCATAAACATGTTTGTCAAAACAACAATGAAATTTAAAGAGATAGGGAACAAGAAGCAAATCTGGTGTTTCTCTGTGGCTTGACTGATTGCTCCGTTCTTCGTCCTCCGTTGTCCTCGGCTATCAAGGTGGCTTATGAACACTCTAATTGCTGCTCAATGATGGCTGAAGAAGACACCTTTCCCAAGGGGAAAAATCGACACAAGAGAAAAAGGAGAAATGGAAAGGAAAAGTTGGGAGAAAGTGAGAGAGGAGAAGAGAGAATGAGAAATGAGAGATGAGGGATGAGGGATGCCTTGAATGATTAATAAACCGAAATAGTAACACATTTTAGGCCCACATTTAGAATGCTTTTGGATGAATTATCCCTTGATTTATATAAAAAGGTGCTCTTAATCCTTTCTTTTCATGTCTTATACCCAGGAAAGCACCCAAGGACAAAAAGAACGAGAAATGGGCTCAAAACGGACCAAAACGGGCCAAAGAGGAAATTGACATGGCCTGAACCTTAGCCCACACGGCCGTGCCTCACTGATCATCTAGAACACGGTCTTCCCTCAAATTACACGGCCGTGTCTCATTAAAAAAATTCGAACACGGCCTGGCCACGATTCACACGAGAGTGTGCCATGGCCGTGCCTCTGCCGTGGAGAAGAGCAATTTCATTCGGGAAAGGATACTTAGGGAGAAAGAAACGTATTTAAAAATCCTATAAATACACCCAAAGTATGACCTAAGAGGAGGAGCCCAAATCCATCGTCTAGGGGCGTCGTGCTAGGCTAGAGAAGGCAGATTTGTGGGGATTCACTCAGGGATAGCCAGTTGATCCATCTCAATAAGCCAGAATTCTACTCAAGACGGAAGATATCTCCTTCAATTCCTTCAGGGGGTTTTAGGGATTTCTTATGTTTTGTTTTATCTTTTCTCTTGAGATGTTTTCCTTTATTGTTATGAACTAAACCCTTCCGATAATTCAGAAGGATGAAACCTATGATGAATCTTGTTATTGTTTTCTCAATTATATGATAAATACTTAGTTTGTTCTTAATTATGTGAGCTTAATCCAAATTTAATATGCTTAGGTGGAGGAGGAATAGACCCTGCCTAAGAGTAGATCCAACATAATTAAGCGGAGTTGATCGCACGCTTAGAGATAGGGTGACGAGATTTTGCCGGATTAGGGTGAAACCTAATATGGGAATCCATAGATCGATTTATTGCTATTCTAGGGGGTTATTATAAGAGAACGAGAGTTCCACTAATTAACCTAGGGTTAGACGTTATTCGCCTCGAGAGAGGGTTTAATATACGTTAGGGAGTCTTACGGATCAAACTAAGTGAATAAATCGTATGGTTCAAAGTTAGATAACAAGTGAAGTCTAGGTGGATTCTTCCTAGGGTATCATCTAAATCAACTGAGTTTTTCCCAAGTTATTTTCCAAATTCATTCTTCTTTGTCTTAGAGTCTTTAGTTTAGTAGTTAATTAATTTAGATTAGATAAACAACCTCTCTTTATTTTTAGGCTAGATAATAAGAAGAAAGTTAGTATTAGTACTTTTAGTTCCTTTGGGTTCGATAATCCGGTCTTGCCTAAGCTATACTACTGTTCGATAGGTGCACTTGCCTCAATCGTTGTCAGAGTTAGTTTTCAGGTTCGATCATTCTTTTTATAAATTTTAAAACTCTGATTCACAGCGATCAAGTTTTTGGAGCCGTTGCCGGGGAACTAAAATATTAAGAAAACTCTATTTTTATTACTTTAGCCATTATTTTTATTTTCCGTAATTTATTTTTAGTTTTAATTTTAATTTTGCTAAATTTTTCTTTCTTTTCCTAGCAGGTACCTCTAGTTTATGACTAGAAGGAACCCGAGAGGACCTTTAGAATACGACAGTGATATTGAAGCTACCGCTCGGAGAAATCACAGAGAAATTAGGCGCGCCCTAAATTACCAAGAAGGAGAGCGAGAAGACAGATCCAATCCTACTGAAGGGATGGATTTAAAATAATCTTCCACCACAAGATGTGGCGTAAAAATAATGCTCCACGTACTATGTATGATTATACTAAACCTCATTTAACAGAGCCGAATCTAGTATTGTTAGGCTCCTGCTATAGCTGCTAATAATTTTGAATTAAAGCCTAACACTATACAAATGATTCAACAGTTTGTTCAATTTGATGGTTTGCAGGACGAAGATCCAAATACTCATATAGCTAACTTTTTAGAGTTCTGTGATACCTTCAAAGTAAATGGAATTTCTGATGATGCCATACGACTTTGGTTATTTCCCTTTTCATTAAGGAATAAAGCTAAACAGTGGTTAAACTCGCTACCACGAGAGTCAATCACTACATGGGATCAAATGACCGAAAAATTTTTATTAAAATATTTCCCACTGGCCAAAACGACCAAATTATGGAATGATATCTCTTCTTTTGTGCAGATGGATTTAGAAACATTATGTGACGCATGGGAGAGATATAAGGATCTCTTGAGAAGGTGTCCACACCATGGTTTACCCTTGTGGCTCCAAGTCCAAACTTTCTATAACGGTGTAAACCCCTCAACGAGGCAACTAATCGACTCAAATTACGGTGGAACTCGAATAATAAAACTCTGGCAACGACCTACGAATTTATAGAAGAGATGTCACTGAATAACTATCAGTGGCAAGTTACAAGAACAAGGCCAACAAAAATAGCCGGAGTTTACAACATCGACGCAGTAACCATGCTCTCAAATCAGGTAGAGTTGATGAATAAGAAGCTTGATAGTTTGTGTTCTTCGCAGTACATCCAAATATGCAAAGTCTGCGACGCAAGTGGAACTGTATAATCTTGAGTACCCACCCTACCAACCGGGTACATGAAGCGAACAAATGAACTATATAGGTAACAATTTGAGCTAATAATAACCCATATAGTAATAATTATAATCCAGATTAGAGGAACCACCCAAATTTTTCATGGGAGGTCAAGGAAATCAAAGACAACAACCTCTTCAAAATTTCCAAAATCAGCCCTATCCACAAGAAAAGAAGCCGAATCTTGAAGAGACACTGAATAAATTCATAGCATCCACGAAGCCCGCCTCCAAAAAAACTGAGGTAACACTCGACACCCAACAAACATCGATCAAAACGATCGAGAACCAAGTTGGAGGACTTACAAAGGCAATCGGGAAATTACCCAATCGATCGGACAAATTGCGGTTATTATCCGAACGATCGCAAGGCGTCTACCGAGTAATACTGAAATTAATCCAAAGGAGCAAATCCAAGCCATAACAGCTCAAGAAAGTGAAGAAGTAGACGAACCCAGTCCAACATAAGGAAACGAGGTAGAAAAAAGTAAAGTTGAGGTAACACAAGACAAGCCAAAACCGGTAATCAAGGAGTACCAACCTCGCATACCATATCCCGAAGCGTTAACGAGAGACGATACAGAGGAACAGTTCGGTAAGTTTCTTAAACTTTTAAAGAAATTACATATTAACTTACCGCTACTTGAAGCTCTTTCACAGATGCCAGATTCGAGAAAATTTTTAAAACATCTCTTGACGAATAAGCGCAAGTTAGACGAAGATCCACATGTGGAATTAAACGAAGTGTGCTCAGCAATGTTACAGAATAGACTACCACAAAAGCTAAAAGATCCAGGGAGTTTTACAATTCCATGTTTAATTGGTAGACTAACTATTGATAATGCGTTAGCTGATTTAGGGGCAAGCATAAATGTCATGCCTTATAAATTGTTTAAATAATTAGGTCTAGGGAAACCCCAAACAAACTAGGATGAGCATTCAATTAGCTGATAATACTGTTAGAATTCCTAGGGGTATTATCGAAGATGTTCTTGTAAAATTGACAGATTCGTTTTCCCAAAGATTTTGTTGTCTTAGACATGGATGAGGATAATTCGATTCCCTAATTTTAGGAAGACCCTTTTAGCGATCGCCAGACTAAAATTGATGTTGATGCAGGAGAACTCATACTTTGTGTAGGTAATGAGACAGTCACCCTCAAGGCTCTCGACTCGGCTAGAACATCGAGTAATCAAGGTGAGAACGTAAATTATACTGATAACCATTCGGTTAACCCTTATTTTCAGGAAGCACCACCAAAGAATACAACTAAACCTAATCCTAAACCCCAAGCCAACAAGGAAGTAGTTCATGAAGAACGAGGGATTCAGTTCGATGATCTAGACGAGTGGAAGACACACTTTAAGGAGAAATTAGGGATACACGACGAAGAAACGGAACCACATAAGGTAAAACCGAAAGAGCTGCCAGATGAGCTCATAGGAAAAACAAGTCACTTCAAAATAGGAGATCAAGTATTGATAGAAAAAACTGACCCTCGAATATCTCCTCCGGACCCTAGCACAAACAAAGAAATATCTTTTAGGGTAACCAGTGTTTTCGCACATGGAACAGTCGAGGTAAGTAATCCTATTTTTGGTACTTTTACTATAAACACATCTTGACTTAAATTTTTTCACGAAGACACAAATGATAGTATGAGGAAGGACTTCCAACTCCTCAAACCACCCTGACGAAGTAAATGAGAGGTAAAGTCTAGCTTAAGACTATAAACGAGCGCTTCTCGGGAGGCAACCCGAGCACTAACCCCATTAACTTTTTATTTTATTTCTATTCTTATCCTTTCTTTATAATATCTAGCTTTAAACTAACAAGGGGTGCAGAATTCTAGGACACACGGCCCTGCACACGGCCGTGGCCGTGGCCGTGTGTACCTCAAGAATCTTGGTACTAACATGGCAGGACGGTACAAGTCAGAGCAACTAAATTTAGAGCTCACGGACTCAACCACTACACCATGGGCACCGACAAAGGGGCACGGCCGTGCCCCATGACCGTGTGAAGCTACTGACTTTCCAACCACGGGCAGAACACGCTCGTGCCTGAAAATCGTGCCAACATACTGACTTGTCGAACACAGGCTAGACACGAGCGTGGGTAACCAACACGCCCTAGAACACGGCCGTGTGAATCGACACACCCTCAACCCACGGGCGTGGGAAACTGCCAGACCTGAAACTTTATTTAAACACCATACCCCTCTCCTTTCTCTTCTTAGCCCACTTTCCTTCTTTCTTCTCTCCTCTTTCTTTCTTTCTTTCTTTTCTCCCTTTTTCTTTTTCCCTTTTTCCTAATAAATTCTTAGACTCTTGAGCTACAACAAAATCATATCCATGGCAAAGAAGCGTAAAAGGCCAATCTCCTCAAGGGAGACCGATTCACATGAGTTCATGCCGGCAGCTTCATTCAAACAACAAGCCAAGGGTCTTTGAGACCATTTAATTTCTATTTTTCTTTTCTCTTTCCTTTCATTCTCCTTCCCTTTGACTATCTTATGCTTTATCTAGTTCATTTTGTTTTAGTTTCTTGTTTTTAGGTTCTTAAGGCTGCTTGGGAATCACGCCACTTCCACCATCACTAACACCTCCGTCACCTTCAAAGTCACACCCACCTCTCGAACCATCTACCAATAAGGATTCTCAAGCCCCTTTATCTTTTAAACTTAGTTTATTTTCCTTCTTAGTCTCCTTCTCTTTATCTTTCTTGTCTTTAATTATATTATTAGTATATTATTAAGGTTTCTTTAGATTTCTTGGCTAATTCTTCACGAGTTCCCCAATTTCTTTATCTAGCGCAGGATCGTCACCCAGACCGCCCCTCCAACTTATCTTTCACCACGACCACTGCCAACTCAAGGAGCTCATCCATAATTCAAGAAGTTTTACTTATCCCCATATCTTCTGATCTGAACATTACATTTATGTTATATATCTTTGTACATTGAGGGTAATGTACATCTTAAGTGTGGGGGGGGTGAACAACTTAAAAAGGTGGCCTAATTTTTTTCATTATTCTCAAATTTCTGAAATTAGGTACCAAACTTTTTGCATTGTTCTCAAAATCCTAAATTTAGTCTTGTTTTTAAGTAAATTTCTCATATTACTAATTAGGATGAAATTTCCATGATTTATGATTTTTATTGATATGTTTTAGAATAAGTCATTGATAATTGTGCATTGATGATTAAAATTGAAGAATACTAGAGAATCAAGCATGAAAAGTCTATTTTTCAGAAATTAAAAATTTGCTAGGTTGTCAAACTGAGTTTAAATATTACTTTGAAGTTTGAAATTTACAAGGTTGACGTCAAAATACCCATAATTTTTGTGAGATTTTGAGCCTTATAGAACATATATTCTTTTTCTTGCTCACTTTATTGATTATGAGTATGTTAACACTGATTTGTTATTCTAGAACTTGCATCGATTATACATGTCAAGACCACACTTTTGATTTGATATACAGAGATGATAAAGGCACCTAGGTTTTAACCCACTAACTCCATTAACAGCCTACCTTCACAAATTAACCCCTAGTGAACCCCTTTTAATCCTAACAACCCTACTTATTGACTCACCCACTAATATTAACCTAAAACCCTTTGTAATTGTTATCACCATTCTTTCTAACTACCCCTATATCGAGATTTGATCTGATTAGTTGCCTAATTATGAATTTTAGTAATTTATCCTTTACTATGTATTTAGTTTGTTCTTAAAAAAAATGACGAAGTATATTCATTATTAGTTATGTGATTAAACGAGCTTATACATTTATTTAAATTCCAAATATCGAAGAAGAAGCTCGTAATGTTAGTATTATTAGTTTTCAATTGATGTAATAATTATTATTAGTTCATTAGTTCTTAGTTAGGTAATTTGTCAATTCAATCTCGATTCTAACCCTTTAATTCAGCCTTATTCCACACCTTAACCTAAGCCTCGTTACAACCCTGTTAAAGACCTTTTGATTTGTGTTTCATCTCATATTACAGTGGTGGAGATTTGATTTCCATGCAAGCCTATGGGATTAACTCTTCATGTTTGACTCTTGAGTGCCTAATTTTGAACCTTAAACACTTTGAGTGATTTGAGTGAATCTTTTGTGAGGATGTCAATCCTTGTCGGTTTTGAATTAGAGGTAATTATTTAGATGAAGGGAAACACCTATGCTTTGTGCTGCAAAATATAAGGCTTATATTGTTTGAATTTTTAGGACTCTTTGAGTTGAATTATCCATGTAAAAATTATCTCTGAATTATGATGAGACACTATCAATTACTATTATGAATTATAGAAAGTTCGTTTTAATTGTAAGTTGAGAATTTTGCTTGAGGACAAGCAAAAGCTTAAGTGTGGGGGTATTTAATAAACCGAAATAGTAACACATTTTAGGCCCACATTTAGAATGCTTTTGGATGAATTATCCCTTGATTTATGTAAAAAGGTGCTCTTAATCCTTTCTTTTCATGTCTTATACCCAGGAAAGCACCCAAGGACAAAAAGAACGAGAAATGGGCTTAAAACGGACCAAAACGGGCCAAAGAGGAAATCGACACGGCCTGAACCCTAGCCCACACAGCCGTGGCTCACTGATCATCTAGAACACGGTCTTCCCTCGAATTACACGGCCGTGTCTCATTAAAGAAATCCGAACACGGCCTGGCCACGATTCACACGGGCGTGCGCCATGGCCGTGCCTCTGCCGTGGAGAAGAGCAATTTCATTCAGGAAAGGATACTTAGGGAGAAAGAAACGTATTTTAAAAGCCTATAAATACACCTTAAGTATGAACTAAGAGGAGGAGCCCAAAGCCATCGTCTAGGGGCGTCGTGCTAAGCCAGAGAAGGCAGATTTGTGGGGATTCACTCAGGGATAGCCAGTTGATCCATCTCAATAAGCCAGAATTCTACTCAAGACGGAGGATATCTCCTTCAATTCCTTCAGGGGGTTTTAGGGATTTCTTATGTTTTGTTTTATCTTTTCTCTTGAGATGTTTTCCTTTATTGTTATGAACTAAACCCTTCCGATACCCGAAGGGGATGAAACCTATGATGAATCTTGTTATTGTTTTCTGAATTATATGATAAATACTTAGTTTGTTCTTAATTATGTGATCTTAATCCAAATTTAATGTGCTTAGGTGGAGGAGGAATAGACCCTGCCTAAGAGTAGATCCAACATAATTAAGCGGAGTTGATCGCACGCCTAGAGATAGGGTGACGAGATTTTGTCGGATTAGGGTGAAACCTAATATGGGAATCCATAGATTGATTTACTGCTATTCTAGGGGTTTATTATAAGAGAACGAGAGTTCCACTAATTAACCTAGGGTTAGACGTTATTCGCCTCGAGAGAGGGTTTAATATACGTTAGGGAGTCTTACTGGATCAAACTAAGTGAATAAATCGTATGGTTCAAAGTTAGATAACAAGTGAAATCTAGGTGGATTCTTCCTAGGTATCATCTAAATCAACCGAGTTTTTCCCAAGTTATTTTCCAAATTCATTCTTCTTTGTCTTAGAGTCTTTAGTTTAGTAGTTAATTAATTTAGATTAGATAAACAATCTCTCTTTATTTTTAAGCTAGATAATAAGAAGAAAGTTAGTATTAGTACTTTTAGTTCCTTTGGGTTCGATAATCCGGTCTTGCCTAAGCTATACTACTGTTCGATAGGTGCACTTACCTCAATCGTTGTCAGAGTTAGTTTTCAGGTTCGATCATTCTTTTTATAAATTTTAAAACTCTGATTCACAGCGATCAATGATCAGCCAAGGGGGGTATTTATAGCTGAATGTGGCAGCTAAAATTTGCTAAAAATAGCAGCCAAAGAGCCACACCTTGGCCAGCCACCTATGTGGCAAAATTGATGGCTTCAACTTTGCTAAATATGACTTGGGGCAAATCTACAAAGCCACTAATTGTGGAGGGGGTTGAATGCAATTTTGACAACTCTTCAAGGGCTTCTTTGCAAGCTTAATTAATCAGCTAATAAGCTGATTTGGGCCAGCATATGGACGGTTTGGGCTGCCCAATTGGTGGCTAGTTTGGTTCACTGAATTCGATTCAACCAGTGCGGTTTAACTGGACCCTTCTTCCATAATTAATTAATAATAATTTATTTAGCCCAAATTAAATTGGGAATAAATTAAAATTAATTATATTATGATTTAATATTCATTATCGGACCGTCTTGGGCTGGAAATAAATTTGCCTCTGAAACACCCCAACCCGGCCCACGAGCCTGAACCGGATCTGGTATGTTCCTTAAGTAAACCGGTTTCAAAATTCTTTGTTTCTTAGAGAAAATTTGTGTATTTTCAGGAAAATTTCGTTTTGGGTTGGGCTTAGATTAAAAACCCATTTATTTAATTTTATAAATCCAATTTAATTAAGGTGACAAAAGAATTTTTGAGTTCATTTTTAAGAAAAGTAATTTTGTACTTACTTACATCCAAATTAGTTCGTGACATATTATATAGTAGTAAAGCAAAAAGAAATAAAGAAATTCACTTGGGCCTTATGGCCTTATTACATCAATCAAAACCCACAAAATAATAAAATTTAAGTACTTAATATAAATAACAATCCCAAATAATAAAAGTCTTTCCTTGCTATGCATGGCCACCTTTAGCTCCCCGCCGACCCTTATTCATTACCGATCATCTCTGAAAAATATTCCCAACGGGTGAGTCAACAGACTCAATGTGTACAAAAACTAACATTCAACAATTTAGGCATACATGTTCATATCAAAGACATATTCATAAAGAGAATGATGCAACCCAAACCCAAGCCTATTTGTCCATCCGCTACACACCACCCGTGCACTGCCAATCACACCGTGGGAACTACTAAGTCAACCCTCCATCCGCTACACACCATCGGCGCGCAATCATTGCGACGTGCTCATCGCCCATATAATTTGTGTCATTAGACACCATATTCAAATAATGTAACCGAAGTTACCAAATTCGGATAATGTAACCGGTTACCATATTCAAATTTTGTGACCGTAGTCACCATATTCCGTTGGTGAGACCGAAGTCAACACCTTCTTCCCTTTTCACATATAGCCCAAAATGCCCCATATATTTTATCATCATGCATAACATACTTAATTTCTCATTATTCACATGTAACAATATACATATTCATAATCCTATCAAAAGTAGGAAACGTGCACAGGTACTTTTACCACATTTATGGTACTTAGCCATATTCACATTCTTATGCATATTCATATATTAAAATAATTGCCATATGATATATCGAAAGTTAGTGTGAGTACACACCGATTTGCTTAATAGATTCCTTGAGATCCCAAAAATCCCGATTTAGGCTTTAGATCTCATTAATTCCTATATTCGCCCATCATATATAAACATATTAATAACCTTTTCGATTTTAAAACCAAATCCTACTAGGAATGGTATTACTATCACTTACCTTGTTTGTCGATTTGATTGATAATCAAATCCCAAGATTTGTGTTCTTCCTTGAATCGACTAACCATTAAATCCACTCGATTTGATTAGTCTCTCGATTAAAAAAATAGATCTAGACATTTAAGAAAGAACCTTGGCGATTATAACCACTTACCTTAAGATGAGATCTCAAAAATCGGTTCCTTGCTCCCTTTAGTGATATCGAAATTCCTATAATTCATATGTTAGATCTAACATATAAAACGTAACCTTCGACCAAATATATACTTATCTCACCTTAGATCCTTGATCCTTGTTTTCAACAATTGTAGAAACTCGAGAGACCCTTGCAGATTCGGCCAAAAAAAAAGAATAGGATTAGACCCTTCTCTTTCGGCAACTAGCAAAGAAAAGAATTTGAATAGCTTAACCTTACCTTTAATGCCTTTAACCGATTGCCTCCTTGCCTAGAGTCACAGAGATTCGGCTATGGAGATTTAACAGGGATCAAAGAGTGTTTTGGCTCGACAATAGCAAAGGAGAGGAGAAGAAAAGATGGAGTTTTGCTTAGGAAAAATTTCGGCAGAGAGAAAGAGGGGCTAGGGAATTTTCGGCACACTTAGTAAAAAGATGAGAGAATAGCCTAACTCTCCTCCTTTAGCCGAAATTACTAGGCCAAGAGTCCTTGACTTGGCCACCACTCTTCCTTGTGATAATATTATCTCTTTTATTTAAAAAATAAAAGTGTTTAATCCATCTTTTATCTCCTCAATAATTATATTAAAAGAAAATCCTTCATTTATCACTTATTATTCACATATTAATGAGAATAAAACACCTTTATTTCTAGAAGCATGTGCCGTCCACCCCCTTGCTTTATGGAAGCAAAAATAAACCTCCTTTATTTGCTTCCCAAGTGACTCGAACTCAGGCCCAACACCTTGCATGTGGCGCCATTTCCATAAGCCATAAGTGCCATCTTCAGGCCACTTTTCCTAGCCCGTTTTTGTGTCAAATTTTACCAACTTTTACTTTTAAGGCCCTCTTGCCTTAATTTCCTATTCTAAACTTTAAAACTCATCATTTTAGGGTCATTTCCAAGTTTCCTAAAATTTTCGATCGGCTCTGTAACTTGCCATTTTTCTTACATTTCCAGGTTTCCCGAAATGTTCACTTTCCATTTTTGAAACATTTCCAAAAATGTTCAGGTTTCCAAAAATGTTCATTTCCATTTCTATGCATTTCTAGAATTCCAAAATACCAAAATTTATTCATAGTGCTTAAGACTTGTCATTTCGCATAATTAAACCGAAAATGCATAGGCCTTTTCGAGGACGTTCTGACTCTACCCCTTTAAACAAAATTTCGTCCTCGAAATTTCCTAACTAAACAACTGAGGGTATTGCTGCCGCATTGTCTCTTCTGACTCCCACGAAGCTTCTTCCCATCCATGGTTGCGCCATAATACTTTGACTAGAGGCACTGACTTCCTTCGTAGTGCTTTCACATCTCGTTCCAAGATTCGAATCGGTTCTTCCTCGTAGGATAGATCTGGCCTTAGCTCCACCTCTTCGATTGGTACCACATGGGACAGATCCGATCGGTAACGACGTAACATGGACACATGGAAAACATCGTGCATTTGCTGCAACTCTGGCGGTAATTCCAGCTGGTATGCCACTGGTCCAACTCGCTTCAATACTCTATAGGGCCCTATAAACCTTGGGCTTAGCTTCCCTTTGCGACCGAACCTCAT
The DNA here is from genome assembly GCA_025698515.1 of Gossypium sturtianum. Taxonomy (NCBI): domain Eukaryota; kingdom Viridiplantae; phylum Streptophyta; class Magnoliopsida; order Malvales; family Malvaceae; genus Gossypium; species Gossypium sturtianum. The sequence goes on from CM046947.1 coordinate 21,806,315, forward strand.
TACCTTCTTCCAAGGTGAGACCTTTAGGAACACTTGGTCTCCCACTTCGAACTCTATCTCCTTCCGCTTAAGGTCGGCGTACGACTTTTGCCTATCAGAGGCTTCCTTCAATCGTGTCCGAATTATCTCAACTTTCTCTTCCGTTTCAGCCACTAACTCTGGACCCAAAACTCGACGTTCTCATAACTCGGTCCAACAAGTAGGTGTTCTACACTTCCTACCGTACAATGCTTCGTATGGTGCCATCCGTATGCTTGCACGATAGTTGTTGTTGTAGGCGAACTCAAACTAAAGGCAAGTAATCTTCCCAACTTCCTTGAAAATCCACCACACAGCCTCTCAACATATCCTCCAACACTTGTATAACCCATTCAGACTGCCCGTCTGATTGTGGATGAAAAGCCGTTGAGAAGTCTAACTTAGTGCCTAAAGCTTGATGGAGTGCCTTCCAAAATCGAGACGTAAACCTTGGGCCTCGATCGGAGATGATCGATACTGGTACTCCATGCAACCTTACGATCTCCGCCACATATAGCTTGGCTAATTTCTGGAGAGAATAATCAACCCTCACCGGAATAAAGTGCGCGGTCTTGGTCAAACGGTCCACTATCACCCATACCGAGTCCTTCTTAGTAGGCGTAAGGGGAAGCCCACTAACGAAGTCCATGGTAATCTTTTCCCACTTCCATTGGGGAATCTCGATTGGTTGAAGTAAACCTGATGGAACTTGGTGTTCAGCCTTGACTTGCTGACACGTCAGACACTTTCCCACGAATTCTGTCACTTCCCGCTTAAGATCAGGCCACCAAAATTGTTCTCTTAAATCTCTATACAGCTTAATGCCTCCGGGATGCATAGCATAAGGGCTACCATGCGCTTCCCGAAGAATCCTTTGTCTCAACTCACTGTCCCTCGGCATGCAGACTTTTCCTTTGTAGCACAGTACTCCACCATCAATGACGCCATAATCCTTTACTTCTCCGTTCTGTACTTGCTGTAACTTAGCACTTAGATCCTTATCTCGCCAACCGCCCTCTTTCACCTCATTCACCATGTGGGCTTGACTTGTAATTCCGCCAACAAAGCTTCCATCATCATATAGACTTAAGTGAGCGAACAAAGCCCTTAGATCCGACACAACCTTCCTACTCAGAGCATCGGCTACCACATTCGCCTTGCCCGGATGATATTCTATCGAACAATCGTAGTCTTTCAGTAATTCCACCCACCTTCGCTGCCTCAAGTTCAACTCCTTTTGAGTCAACAAATACTTAAGGCTCTTGTGGTCTGTGTAGATAACTGACCTTTCTCCATAAAGGTAGTGCCTCCAAACCTTAAGGGCAAAGACCACTGCTTTGCTAGTTCCAAGTCATGAGTTGGGTAGTTAACCTCATGAGGCCTTAATTGCCGAGACGCATCACGCGACCACTTTTCCTTCCCCGCATTAGTACACAACCCTAACCCCGTGTGCGGCGTCACAATATACTACTGAAATCCTTGCCCGCCTCTGGCTGAACTAACACTTGAGCTTCCGTCAGCACCTTCTTGAGCTTATCAAAGCTCTCCTGTTGCTTATTAGTCCATTCAAAGGGTACTTCCTTCCTTAGCAACTTTGTCAAAGCGCGCGCTATTGACGAGAACCCTTCCACAAACCTTCAGTGCAGTAGCTGCTAAGCCTAAGAAACTTCGTATTTCAACCACGGACCTAGGCGGTTTCCATTCCAACACCGCCTCGATCTTCCTAGGGTCCACTCTTATTCCTTCATGGATACCACATGTCCTAAGAATGCGACCTCCTTTAGCCAAAATTCACACTTGCTGAATTTGGCATAAAGCTTCTTTTCCCTTAACACTTCCAACACCACTCGGAGATGCTCATCATGCTCCTCCTCCGACCTTGAATACACCAAAATATCGTCGATGAACACCACGACGAACCTATCCAAATGGGGTTGGAAAACCCGATTCATCATATCCATAAACGCGGCTGGAGCGTTCGTCAACCCAAACGGCATCACCACAAACTCAAAATGGCCGTACCTTGTCCTAAAGGCCGTTTTGTGGATATCTACCTCCTTCACCTTTAACTGGTGATATCTCGACCTTAGGTCTATCTTCGAGAACACAGCTACCCCTTTCAGCTGATCGAACAAGTCGTCTATCCTTGGCAAAGGATACTTGTTCTTGATGGTTAGTTTATTCAATTGACGGTAGTCTATGCACATACGCATAGTTCCATCCTTCTTCTTCACAAACAGGACTGGTGCTCCCCATGGAGACACACTGGGTCGAATGAACCCACGATCCAACAATTCTTGGATCTGAGCCTTGAGCTCAACTAACTCTTTTGGCGCCATTCGGTATGGAGCAATTGACACAGGAGCTGTTCCTGGTAGCAAATCTATCCCAAATTCCACCTCCCTATCTGGGGGTATTCCTGGTAATTCCTCTGGAAATACATCCACGAAGTCCCTTACCGTCCTAACTCCATTAATACCTTCCTCCTTCCCACCTATCGTACTAATGAAGGCTAAGAATGCCTTACACCCTTCTTAACCATCTTCTCGGCCTTCTTGCGCGAAACCACGTTAGACAAGTAGTTCCTCCTTTCTCCGATCATAGCTACCACTTTATCCTCCGGGGTTCTTAGCTCCATCCGTTTAGCCGCACAATCCACCACGGCTCGGTGTTCTACTAACCAATCCATTCCGAGTATAAGTTCAAACTCCCCGAAGGGTAGTTCCATTAAGTCGGCCCGAAAGTTTACTCCCTGAATTTCTAAGGGTACATTCCGAAATATCTTGTCTACCACTACGGTTTGGCCTAATGGGCTTACTACAGTCATCTGTCTATCAGAGAGTTCTGAGTCTAGGCCTAGTGTTTCCACTACACTACATGCAACATAGGAATGGGTCGAGCCCACATCAATCAGAGCGAAATAGGGTTTGTCAGAAATGAAGAACGTACCAGTTATTACATCCGGTGCGTCACCATCCTCCCTTCGGCGAACCGTATAAACCAATCCCGGTTGCCTTGCTTCTGCATTAGTAGCACCTCGGCCCTGTGCTCCACGGCCTCTGCCAGCACCATTACCTCTGTTAGCCGAACCACGACCCACCGAGGTCGCTGCTCTCGCCTCTACCACCGCTAGCATTCGGATCGCCGGTCGGCTCTCATCCGGTTGTTTGGGACAATCCTTAAGCATATGGTCCTTGGATCCACATTTGAAACATCCACCCGTCTTTCTCCAGAACTCTCCCAAGTGCTTCTATCCACAATGCTCACAAGGGCGTCATCCCGGCCGTGCACGACTTGTTGATTTCGTGGCCCATCAACCTGGGCCTCTTATGACCCTTTCCAGATGGTCCAAAACCTCTCTTAGGCTTATTCTTTTCCACAGCCTGCTTGGTAGCATCTTTAATCCCCTCGGCCACCTTGGCCTTTTCCACCAAAGAAGAGAACTCCCGCTCTTGATGCGGTGCTATCAACAGTCTCAGGTCGTCTCTCACTCCATCCTCAAATCGGACACGGCGTTCATGTTCGATCGCTACTACCCCTCGAGCATAACGGCTCAACCTCAGAAATTCTGCCTCATATTCTGCTACGGACTTGTTCCCTTGAACTAGCCCCAGAAAAGCTTTTCTTTACTCGTCTGTATACCTGGTTCCCACATATTTCTTCTGGAATGCCTCCTTAACATATTCCCGTGTCGATCCTCCGCCATAGCACCATCTCGCACGATTAACCACCATCGATATGCTTCATCGCGTATGCGAGTGCCACCATTCCTTTCAACTTCTCCTCGAGAGTCGGTCGAGCTCATCCATGATGCGCTCGCGCTTCAACCAATACTCGGTTATCTGTGGGTGCCACTCCCGACACTCCACGAAACATCTCAGCTCCATTAGCTCGGAGCCGTTCAGGCACAAATTTTCGATTTCCCGAATTTCCTCCTGCACCAGCCACCAACTCCAAAACTCGTAGCACGACCTCGACACACGATCTTCCCCGTCGAGCTTGTTGCTCCATATTAACACCGGGGTGGTGGTGGCGGTGGTATCTCATTGTCGTAACCACGACCCGATCTAACGGGTTACGACACGGTCATCCTTCCTCTACCTCGTCCCACGACGACCACGTCCTCTGGAGCTCATTTCTAGCGTCGAGATCCGATTAAAAGTTTTATGGATTAGTCATTGTTCCACTTATTATCCGCGAAGGAGTTTTATGGAAAAAGTTTTAGGAGTGGTTCTTTCGTATTCACACAAGCACACACGATCTTTCATTCATTCATCCATCCATCAAACAATTATGAACTTTCATTCATTCAGGATAAATGTTGTAGTTTTCATTGTTATTGTTTTTCCACTACCCGTGGTATTTTCGTAATTTTATCCTCTCAGGGGCATTTTCGTAATTTTTCAAACAGAAAGTTCCTCGGTGATCTTGTCAAAAGTATTTTGGAAATTTTAAAGTTCCGGGTAATTTTGGGAAAAAATTTGGAATCCAGGCGTTTTGGTAATTTTTGACCTCGGGGGTATTTTAGTAATTTTCCATAAATCAGGGTAAATTGGTAAAATTTAGTAAGTTAGGGATATTCCAAAAGTTGTAAAACTTTATGGGTTTTTTTTTTAAAAACACGGCTAGTTCCCTTTCGGGTTTTAGTCATTAGGTTTAGCCTATGACCGAGCCCTCTTTAGTCGGGGTGAACCAAAGCTACGCACTGTGAGATTCGAATGGAGAGGAGGTGAGTCACGCGGATCGCTTAAATACCAAGCTCCCATCGAAACCATTCCTAGACATGCGCACAGAGGTTGCCACACCACTGAGCCCTCGAGTTAGGGTGAACCGGCTCGCGCACTGTAGGATTCTGCGAAGAGGAGGTGAGTCACTAGGATCGCTTAAATACCAGTGCTCTTCCGGATCCAATCCTAGACATGCGTCAGGGGTTACCACACCCTAGCTCTGTGACTTAGCCATAGGTTTGTTTAGTGCATTAAGTCTTATGTGGTTCTGTGTTTGAGTAATCTAGTCCTAAGGTTCATGTTCCTATCACTCTATTCTACGTTCCATGCCCTTTCTACATAAATCACAGAATCACACATAAAGTTAGGGTACTTACCTGGTGGACTGCAGGTCGGAGACTTAGGTGTCATGCTAGAATACCTGCTTTATTTCAAGAAAATCATTTGGGCTCGAATTAAAAACGTTTTGGGCCTTAGCCCACAGGCCGAGAGTTTAAAACTGGGCTCTGATACCAAACTGAAACACCCCAACCCGACCCACGAGCCTGAACCGGATCTGGTATGTTCCTTAAGTAAACCGGTTTCAAAATTCTTTGTTTCTTAGAGAAAATTTGTGTATTTTCAGGAAAATTTCGTTTTGGGTTGGGCTTAGATTAAAAACCCATTTATTTAATTTTATAAATCCAATTTAATTAAGGTGACAAAAGAATTTTTGAGTTCATTTTTAAGAAAAGTAATTTTGTACTTACTTACATCCAAATTAGTTCGTGACATATTATATAGTAGTAAAGCAAAAAGAAATAAAGAAATTCACTTGGGCCTTATGGCCTTATTACATCAATCAAAACCCACAAAATAATAAAATTTAAGTACTTAATATAAATAACAATCCCAAATAATAAAAGTCTTTCCTTGCTATGCATGGCCACCTTTAGCTCCTGTCGACCCGGCCCATTACTGATCATCTCCTGAAAAATATTCCCCAACGGGGTGAGTCAACAGACTCAATGTGTACAAAAACTAACATTCAACAATTTAGGCATACATGTTCATATCAAAGACATATTCATAAAGAGAATGATGCAACCCAAACCCAAGCCTATTTGTCCATCCGCTACACACCACCCGTACCTGCCAATCACACCGTGGGAACTACTAAGTCAACCCTCCATCCGCTACACACCATCGAAGGCAGTCGCTGCAGTCGACGTGCTCATCGCCCATATAATTTGTGTCATTAGACACCATATTCAAATAATGTAACCGAAGTTACCAAATTCAGATAATGTAACCGAAGTTACCATATTCAAATTTTGTGACCGTAGTCACCATATTCCGTTGGTGAGACCGAAGTCAACACCTTCTTCCCCTTTCACATATAGCCCAAAATGCCCCATATATTTTATCATCATGCATAACATACTTAATTTCTCATTATTCACATGTAACAATATACATATTCATAATCCTATCAAAAGTAGGAAACGTACCTGGGTACTTTTACCACATTTATGGTACTTAGCCATATTCACATTCTTATGCATATTCATATATTAAAATAATTGTCATATGATATATCGAAAGTTAGTGTGAGTACACACCTGATTTGCTTAATAGATTCCTTGAGATCCCAAAAATCCTGATTTAGGCTTTAGATCTGTTAATTCCTATATTCGGCCCATCATATATAAACATATTAATAACCTTTTCGATTTTAAAACCAAATCCTACTAGGAATGGTATTACTAACACTTACCTTGTTTGTCGATTTGATTGATAATCAAATCCCGAAGATTTGTGTTCTTCCCTTGAATTGGCTAACCATTAAATCCACTGATTTGATTAGTCTCTGATTAAAAAAAATAGATCTAGACATTTAAGAAAGAACCTTGGCCGATTATAACCACTTACCTTAAGATGAGATCTCAAAAATCGGTTCCTTGCTCCCTTTAGTGATATCGAAATTCCTATAATTCATATGTTAGATCTAACATATAAAACGTAACCTTCGACCAAATATATACTTATCTCACCTTAGATCCTTGATCCTTGTTTTCAACAATTGTAGAAACACGAGAGACCCTTGCAGATTCGGCCAAAAAACAAGAATAGGGATTAGACCCTTCTCTTTCGGCAACTAGCAAAGAAAAGAATTTGAATAAGCTTAACCTTACCTTTAATGCCTTTAACCGATTGCCTCCTTGCCTAGAGTCACGAGAGATTCGGCTATGGAGATTTAACAGGATCAAAGAGTGTTTTGGCTCGACAATAGCAAAGGAGAGAGAAGAAAAGATGGAGTTTTGCTTAGGAAAAATTTCTGAGAGAGAAAGAGGGGCTAGGGAATTTTCGCACACTTAGTAAAAAGATGAGAGAATAGCCTAACTCTCCTCCTTTGCTTGAATTACTAGGCCAAGAGTCCTTGACTTGGCCACCACTCTTCCTTGTGATAATATTATCTCTTTTATTTAAAAATAAAAGTGTTTAATCCATCTTTTATCTCCTCAATAATTATATTAAAAGAAAATCCTTCATTTATCACTTATTATTCACATATTAATGAGAATAAAACACCTTTATTTCTAGAAGCATGTGCCGTCCACCCCTTGCTTTATGGAAGCAAAAATAAACCTCCTTTATTTGCTTCCCAAGTGACTCGAACTCAGGCCCAACACCTTGCATGTGGCGCAATTTCCATAAGCCATAAGTGCCATCTTCAGGCCACTTTTCCTAGCCCGTTTTTGTGTCAAATTTTACCAACTTTTACTTTTAAGGCCCTCTTGCCTTAATTTCCTATTCTAAACTTTAAAACTCATCATTTTAGGGTCATTTCCAAGTTTCCTAAAATTTTCGATCGGCTCTGTAACTTGCCATTTTTCTTACATTTCCAGGTTTCCCGAAATGTTCACTTTCCATTTTTGAAACATTTCCAAAAATGTTCAGGTTTCCAAAAATGTTCAGGTTTCCAAAAATATTCAAGTTTCCAAAAATGTTCAGGTTTCCAAAAATGTTCATTTCCATTTCTATGCATTTCTAGAATTCCAAAAATACCAAAAATTTATTCATAGTGCTTAAGACTTGTCATTTCGTACAATTAAACTGAAAATGCATAGGCCCTTTCGAGGACGTTACAGCCTCGATACTTCAAATTGCTTCTCGGGTTTATTCTTAAAGCAGTGTCTGCCGAGCCAATTTTCGCCGTTTTTGCGAATCTGTCGAAAATAGTCAAAATAAATTAAAATTAACTATAAAGTTAATTAAAATTCATCATGTTCATATTTTTAGCACAATTTAATTATTTTATAATATTTAATTATTTTTCGACAAGAATTTAATCGAAACTGCATAATTTTGAGTTAAAAAGAGCATGAAAAAGTGTATAAATTTTCGTATTTCCAGAACTACATCACCAAGGAGCATTAACACATACATATACATCACCAGATTTGCCAAAATAAGCCAAATTACATGGCAATACACAAATTCAAATCAACCAAAATAAGACAACTCAAATGGCTACATTCATCACCAAATACATATCAAAATGACCAAACTCCTATACATGCCATATGACCAAAACTTAGTTTCAAAAGTATCAAAGTGATAGTTGGATAGTGTGATGAAGTTTCCGGCGATCCCCGAATCCGAACTAGCTTGATATCACTATAAAATAAAGAAAAATTAAACAAAGTAAGCTATAAAGCTTAATAAGCTCGTATGAAAATAATAAGCAAATCTCACCATTTATTTACCATTCAAATAATATGAGAATAATATGTATCAATATATTTAATTACGAGGTTCACAAAAATTCAATCATATAATTGATCATAAGCTCACAATTTCCTTGGATTCAATGCTCGTATAGTTTTCCGTACATACCTGTACCGATACGTATCTATTTCTCACCATTTCACATCTTTAATATGCCCGTTGAACCATTTGGAATAATACCGAATACTCGGGAATCTCGCACACTAAGTGTCAATATAAATATAGCCGAAGCTATCTCAATAAATCTTGCACCCGAAGTGCCAATATATATATATATACATATATAGCCAAAGCTATCTCGATAATGTTCACTCTCGAGCCAATAAACGGTTTGCTCACACAAGCTGACGGTCATGACGAAGCTACATGGTGCTGCTCACACAAGCTAACGAGAATCCGCAACACATGCCAGATAACTCAGCCACCGGTAGAACGTACGGACCAGCACCCCAATAGCAATATAACCCCTAATGACATGTCATTCGTATCCTAATCTATTCCTAAGGTTCAATTGGGATTTTCTCATTTGCCGAATCGTCATCGAGTATGTCCGCAAGGTTGTATTCACAATTTATGCTATATCAAAGCATTTAAAACACAAATATAACAATGTTTATTGCATACGAACTTACCTCAGATGCAAAAACGGCGAATTAAGTTGATTAATCCGAAACTTTGTTCTTTCCCCGGATCTAAATCTGAATATCGCTTTTCTTGATCTATATGTAAACAAATTTAATTTATTTACTTATCAATCTATTCAATTTAACTCGAAAATCGTCGTATGGCAAAATTACATTTTTGTCCCTAATATTTCAACATTTTTATAATTTAGTCCTTATTTCATAAAATTACAAATTCATGCAATTCAACCAAAACTCATGCTAGCCGAAGTTCATAGAGACCCTAGCAGCCCATATTTTTCATTTATTCACACTTTTACTACACAATTTATCACATTTTTCAAATAAAACCCTATTTGACATTTTCATAAAAAAATCACTTAACAAATGTTGTTTATCTAACAACAACCATTTATTTTCTATCATCAAACTTCAAAATACACACATATTCATCAATGAAAAAAACCCTAGACTTTCAATATTTTCTCAAATTAGTCTTTGGGTTAGCTAGATTGAGTTACAACAACTCTAAAAACGTAGAAATCATTAAAAATCGAGTAAAAAATGACTTACATGCATAAAGGAACTTGGCCGAACCTTAAAAGAACAACAATGGTTTCCTTCACTTCGGTTGAAGATGAAAGAATAAATATGATAGCTTGGCTTTGTTTTATTTATTTTATCAATTATTAATCATTTTACCATTTTAACCTTTAATAACATTTAAAATTTCACTTATACCAAGCCATCAAAATCCACTATCAACATAAATGGGCTAATTTCGACATGAGGACTTCCACTTTAAGAATCCATAACTATTAAACACCTTTAGTTAATAGAACTCAAATTTTACACTTTACACAATTTAGTCCTTTTTGTCAAATTGAGCACTTAAACAATTGAATTTCTTAACGAAATTTTTACACCATCATATTATCATACTGTAGACATCAAAATAATAATAATAATAAATATTTTGACCTCGAATTTGTGGTCTTAAAACCATTGTTTCGATTTGACCAAAAACGGGCTGTTACAATATATCACAAAGAAAAGAGAAAGAAAAATAAAGAACACAGATTTTTACATGGAAACCCTTTCGGGAAAAAAACCACGAGCAAAAACTTTTAATTCTACTTTTTTTTTTCAGGTACGCAGGTTTTCTTGGGCACAACTTTGTCTGGGATTTTGAGGAACAAACATTTGTGCAAATCCGGTCCCTAAGGATTTGACCATACTTCCCTTTTACTATTCTTTTTCATTATTTATAGGGATATGATATTTTTGATGCTCTCAACGACCGCATCAAATTTTAAATACGATATATATAAGAATTCAACTATTAAATAAAAAAAATTAAAATTAAATTATTAAATTATTAAATTATGCAAACTAAACTATGAAATTGAAATATAACAAAAAAAAAATTCAAATAATTATTAATGAAGCGAGAAGAAAAAGTACAAACATGTGTAAAATGGATTATTGACATGTAAAGAATTATATAAATTTATAATACACATCTATTTTTTCTTTAGATTGAATCATTATGTCAATTTATACAAAAACATTTTATAAGTTTAGATATGACATAAATAAGTAAATTATTCTCGAAATAAGATCATAATAACAAATTATACAAACATGATGTTAAATTAAGATATTGAATAACTTTTATTTATTATTATATATAGCATAAGAATTACTTTAATTTTTAAGTTTATAAATTTAGAATTAAAATGTTAAATTACATGAGATGAATTAAAACTTTATATACAAATAATACGAGAACATGACTGGAAAAAAAAAATATTACAACAACGATACATGAAAAGTCAAAATCTATATCAAACAAAAGTTTGATGTCATATATATATGTATATATAAATTTAACTTTTATTTTTTTTAGTTAAATTTGACCTTCAACATTTTAAAAAAGAGTCAAATTTGACTATTAACCTTTCAAAAGAGAGACGAATTACTATTTTTTTTTAATGGAAATAACTAAAACATTAAAGTTTAAACATGACAGCTTGTATGATAATCTATATGTACTTCATGCTTTTTCTTATGAATTTTTATAAACTTTTGTATATTCTTTTTGAACTTTTTATATTTTAAATATTTGTATAATTTTAAATTAATTTTTGACGTGATATATAAAAATAAATAGTGATGTGTCAACAAACAAAAAAAATATATGAAGTTTGTGTTTTAATTAAAATTTAACATTTAAAAAAATTAAGAGTTAACATTAACAACTAAATCTAACATATAAATTTTTGTATAAATTGAGGATAGTTTAAACACACAAAAATATCAAAATTGATGGCAATTTATTCTTTATATTATGCCCTCTCACTCTCTGGCCTTAAGGGATAACTTTTAAAGGCAATATAGATATATACATACAAAAAAATTAGGTAAAAAATTGAAATAAATAGTATTTAAAACCTGGAAGAAAGAAAAACTTGAAAAAGAAAAAAGAAAGTTGTTATGGCGGATTAAAGTGCATTCGTCTTCATCAAAATAGCCTAATCTTCACTATCGAAACCTTTACTGGTTTCAACAAAGACTGCAAGCTCTTATATAATAGGACCATGCTCCTTTTATTTTATTTTTTTAAATTATCTGAAACATTAAATAATTTTTTTATTTTTAATTCATCAAAACTTAATTAAACACAAAATTAATCCGATTTCGGAGTTGGCATGGTTAATTAGCAGAAACTATAGAATGCTCAAGTTTAACTAAATCTGATGTTGGGTATAAACAAAACTTTGATTTAATTTAATATAACTATATATAAAAATTTAATTTTGATTCAAGTTTTGTTTTCAATTATACACTGTTGAGGGGAGGTTGGTTTCGGACCTTCAATGGAAGGTACTGTTTCATTCGGGAGTTTTGTCTCCCTTAAAGAGCGCTTCGATTGGTGTAAATAAAACTTAAAACTCACGAAAAAAGTATCAACCTAAGTTGATGGTTCGATTCTCTGCAGACACATTTTTCATATTTAATTTTTAACAATATTAATACTTTTCTTGCAAGCTTATAATTCATATCTATATGCTACCAAGTGTTACAATTCATTCCCTTTAAGAGTCTGAGATTCAACTTCTCTCAACTATAGTGCTTTTCTTATTTAAATATATTTTTCATTAAAAGTGATTCCATTACATTTTTTAGTCCAACCGTTTATTTCGGTTAACAAAAATCCGTTAACCAATAATAGTATGACACTTAGTAAAAACTTTAATTTAATTTTTTTTCTTTTTCCGCCTTCTCTCTCCTCTCCCACGTTCCTATTTCATCTTCTTCCTCCTCCCTCCATTAAATTCTCCTTTAAAACTCTGTTGATGAGAATCCCAGGTGCCCTTTTCTTCTTATAGCTTCCGCTGTTGAGAATTGCTGTTTTGAGTCTAAAGTTAAGTTTGTTAATTCCATGCTTAAAGTTTACTCTAATAATGGGAATTTTAGTGAGGCACCGAAGACTTTTGATTATATGAAGAATAATGGGATTAAGATTTCAAGATTGATAAGAGAACTTGTACTGTTCATTTAAATACTCATAAGAAAGCGGATGAATTGGGGCTGGCTTCAGATTTCTTTGATCAAATGGTACAATCAGGTCTTGAAATTTCTGTTTATTCATTGACATGTGTGATTGTAGAAATGGAGATAAAAAGAAAGCTAGAGAGATAATGGAGGAGATGTCTGGCAGAGGGATTAAAGCTAAAAAAAAATTTGAAGCATGGCTTATTAAAAAAAGCCCGTAAGGAACAGAGAAATGGAAAGTCAAAGGGTGCAATTTCCAAAAGATCTTGAAATTTTATTTCGAGTTCGAAAATCCATATTAACATATTGCAATTAGGAGAGAGCTTTGTGATTGTTCATTATCTAATGCTTATTAAAAGCTATTTTTTATTTTGTTAAGTTGAAAATTTTATAGTTTAAAATTTTAAAGTAGAGTTTACTGGGGAGGAGTAAGAAGATGAGATAGGAACGTAGGAGAGAAGGGAGAAGAAAAAACCAAACCTTAAACTATAGTTTTTTCCACGTGTCATAATATTATTGGTTAAGGAATTTTGATTAATGGCAACAAACGGTTGGATTAAAAGAATCATAGTTTAGGTACACTTTTGATCAGGTACCTAAATGAGAAAAATACTATAGTTTGAGGGCTAATTTTTTATTTAAACCTTGATTCAATTATATAAATTTTAATATATATATATAATTATTTTCAAATTGCATCAACATAAGTGTTTATATATATATATATATATAAGTAAATGTAAAAGTGATATCACATAGATAATGGGATTACATATATTGACACATTTGAAGGCAATGTTAATTTTGTGGCTGAAATAGTGGCCATAACTTCAGGCACTGTTTCATTGCTTTACTTGTCTATTTTCAAAGTTGGCAAATTTTAGAACAAAAACATTAGACCAATTATTTGAAGATATTTGGACGAATAAAGCCCAAAACATGAAGACCAATTGAGTTGAAATTGAAGACCTGAACATTGGTTTCTTGCGAATTAAGTCCGAATTAACTTTTATACCGAACATTGGTTTCAGCATGATAGTATTACGGTATAAAAGTTTCATAAAGAAATTTTATCGATTAAATAGTTAATTCGGTAAAAAGGACTAAATCGCGTAAAGCGATAATTATGAGTTCTATTGCATAGATGGCTTAAATGACATTGGTTGTCTTAGTGGGAGTCCTTGCATGGCAATTATACCATTTCCTTTTTGAATGGACGGTAGTGGGCTTAAATTTGCATGGCTTTATGTTTTATTAATAAGGTTAAATTTGTAAATTGGTTAATATATGTTATATTAGTAAAATAAAATAGAAAAATGTCTTTATTTTCTTCATGCATGGCCGATTATAAGAAAGAAAAGAATTCTTCTTCACATTTTTAAGGTTCGGCTATATTGATGCTTGATTAAGGTATGTATTGAACTCAGTTTTTGATAATTTTTACGTTTTTGAGATCATTACTTAGTAATCTACAAAGCCCATGCCCTAATTTCTGAAATTCGTGATGTTTTTAAAATGTGTCATTGTTGAATACTTATGTATTTTGATGTTTCTTAATATATTATTGATGGTTGTTTATAGATATACAAGTTTTATAAAGTGATTTTTGACAAAATTGAGTATTTGGGATTAAATTGAAAAAGATAGAATTTTTGTGGCTAGAAATGTGAATAAAATAAAAATATGGGCTGTTTTGATGCTATAGAAAATTCGGTTATGAATGGGAATATGAAAATTTTGTGTAATTTTGCATATTTATGTATTATGGACTAAAGTGTTAAAATGTGATAGTATAAGGGTTATTTTATAAATAGGTCAAATTACATGTTTATGGATTAAATTGAATGTGTTGGCAATTAAATGGGTTGAATTTGAATTAATATAGATCAAGAGAAACAATTATCGGAATTAGATCGAGGAAAACGGAAAGTAGACGAATAGTCGACGGATTATGAGGTAAGTTCGTATAGCTAAAAGTCGAACTATTAGATATGTGTAATTATTTAAATTGAATATATATATAAATATATATATATGTATGCGTAATGAATAATTTACTAGAATTATCTGCTCTATGAATATGTTGCCGCCACCGAATTATATGATTAATTGATACAAAAATTATATGTTACAAGTATCTGAATACAAGTTTCATGATACATGATTATATGATTAAATATATTATATGGTACAAGAACTATATGAGTAAATGAGATATGGGATGAATTGGTACTTGAATAAAAAAAATGTTATAGATGTTATATATGTACAGGAATTCGGCTGGATAATAAACATGGCTTATGCAAACTGAGCATTTGAATATATATGTTTTAATTGAATTGAAAATATATGAATTGAGAAATTGTTATATTAAATCAGGCTTTATGCCGGTGTATTAAATCAGGCTTTGAGCCTAGCAGGCCTTGTGCCGGTGTGTGATACAGTGATAATACTCTAGAATAACGTATTTTTATGTATTAATTATGTATTTATTCTGAGTATGATCTTGCTAATTTGAGCTATTTATGATATTTTATCTTATAGGGACTAAATTGGAGGCAAAAGCGAAATTAAGGGCCAAAAGCATGAAATTAAAGATAAAATGGGTCAATGTGCGACATAGGGAAAAGTTGGAGCCAAAAGTGCAAGCATGGAGGACACAAGGGTTGAAATGCAAAAAGAAGAGATTTTATTCTATTAGACTCTATTTTGATTATATTAGGATAATTAATATTAAGATAATTATTAGGGATTATTTAATTTTAGGATTTTATCTTTATTTATTTTTAATTAAATGTATTTATCTTTTGGGAGTTTAAGTAGGATTAGACTATCTCCCCTAGCACTATAAATAGGGGGTGAGGTGACTCGAAATTGAGGATGATCCATCTTTTTCTGTAAACACTCTCCCCTCAAAAGTCTAGGCTTTTATTCTTCCCATATTTTCTTTCAATAAAATTCCCTTTTCTATTTTTATAATTATTTTCTTTTACACCACAACCATGAGTTACTAAACCCATCTAGCCGAAGGTTGTCGATGTTCCCCAAAAAGGGTTCTTGAGGCTTAGAATCCGTACTTAGCCTTCTCGCCAAGTATTCATCGTTTCTCCGCACTACGGGGCTAACGCTTCCGTCCATGTCCCTTAAGAAGTAAACTTTTCAACGTCTACAAAGGCGGCCGCTTTGTATGTTTTGGAAGGATTGCACAGTCGGTTCGTTAACTTACTGCGTCAGAGGTTGGCGAGCCCAAGAGACAAAATGGCGTGGGATTCGCCATTGAGAAGCGTTGATCTAGCATATACGATCCCACAAAAGTGATTGCAGGCTAGAGTCAGGTTCCCTAAATTCGTAAGTCTAAATTCTTGGAGCTGGTGGTCGTAGGTGTCCTCTTCCACTATAACTGGCTTACTTGGTTTGAGAAGAGTCATCTAAAAGCCGAGGATTGAGCCCAAGGCGAAACTAGGCAACCGGAGGCTGGAATCTCGCCACATAAGAAACTCTTTATTTTCTCAACTCTGTTTATTTTTAATTTTTTTTTAATTCTCGTAATCACAATTTCAGTCAACTTTAAATTGCTTTTATTTTTTTTAAGATCAACTTTTAATTTAGTTTTTTTTTTCAGGAACGCAGGTTTTCTTGGGCAAGATTCTGCCCAGGATTTCACGAAACAGGATATTTTGCAAACCAGTCCCTGAGGATTTGACCCTACTTCTCTTTTACTATTTTCTTTCATCATTTATTAGCGATAGGATATTTTTGGTGCTCTCAACGACCGCATCATACAGGCTTGTGCCTAGTAGGCTTTATGCCGATGGATTTGTAACATCCCGGTTTAGGGCCTAGTCGGAATAGTGGTGCAAGACCACAAATCTGAGGGTTATAAATGAGTTTTTGAGGTTTATTCCTTGTATGTATGCTACTGTGAAAGTTTCATGAAGCAATTTTGTGAAATTGTGGTTGAATTGTCCAAAAGGACTAAATTGAAAAAGTTGCAAAATGTGTGTTTCTAGAAGCTATATGTGTGAAATAGCTTTAGATTATAAATTAGAGGTCCTTAAATAGCAATTTATCCAAATTCTAATTTTTGGACAAAATTGGGCATGAATGAGTTAAAATAGAAAGTTTATCAAAAATGGCATTTTGGTCATTTAACAAATAAGTGATTAAAAAGGAGAAAAGATGACAAAATCATGCTCATCTTCTTCCCCTCATTGCCGAAAATTTGAAGGAAGCCATAGCTAGGGTTCTTCAATTTTTCAAGCTTGCTAGTAAGTGCATCTAGCCTCGTTTTTGATATTCTTTGTATTTTTGAAGTCATGGTAGCATGAGTAAGCTATTTTTAGCTATTTGATGAGCTATAAAGGATGTTCAAAAATGTGGTCATGTATGACATGCATGTATTTTGTTGTTTTATGAAAGATTATGAAAGCTTGATGTAGTAGAAACATCTTTTGTTAAGTGATTTTCCATGAAAATGCATGTAGGGACTTGATTGTGAAAATCTTAAGTTTGGTCATACATGAGTGTTTTTGTAAGAATTGATGATAGCTTTAGTTGAATAAGTGGTTCGGCTAAGCATGAAAGACTAGAAAGTTGAATAAAAATCACTTTACGAGCCTTTGGGGCTAAAGTGTAAATATGAGAAAGTTTAGGGGCAAAATAGTAATTTTGCTAAAGTATGAGATGTGGGTCAATTTAGTAAATGTATGTATTGAATAAGCTTATTTATTCATTATAGATCAAGAAAGATGAAGCTCGGATCGAAACCGAGGCAAAAGCAATGTGGTGGACTAAATTGCAAGTCTCAATACTTTTGACTATCGAGGTAAGTCTATGCATAAATAATGCATTTTTACTTACAATTTGTGAATGCTAAATAGTGTGTAGCATGATCGAGAATGATTGAGAACCTATGTGGTTCAAGTAGAATATGTGAATGGATGAATGATAGAGTAAGTAAATATGTTGATGTGTTGTAATAATGCAAAAAGGTGGGCTAAGTGCGATACCATCCTAATGCATATTGACGATGAGCTGGCTATGTACGATGCTATCGTTAGGTATGTTATTTAGTGGGCTATGTGCGAAATCGCTATGAATACCTTGTTGGTAGGCTAAGTGCGATACTACCTTACTAATTGAATGGGGTGGGCTTAGTGCGGAACCACCGAGAGATTTGCTATGTGGATGTGATAGTGAGTAGATTAGCTGTGTGGACTAGCTGTGTGGATGTATTATCGAGAAATAATGATGTTTTGTATATTGTGTAAATGTGATGTTGAATGCAGGGGTGTATGTCAATAGTTATGAGTAAGTGACTCATGATGTGTTGGAAATGTGGTAAGGGATAAAAAGAGTAAGCATAGTTGTGAATTACTTATGTTAGTATAATGCTAATTGTTGCTTAGCTTATACTATGTTGCTTAATTGTTTATGTGTAAACTTACTAAGCTCAAAGCTTACTCTCTTTCTTTTCCTTTGTCTTATAGAGTAAAAGTGTTGAATCGAGATACGAGGATTAATTGGAAGATCGCCCACACTATCAGCACACTCTGGTACATTAGACTCAATGTTTTGTATATGGCATGTATAGGGGTTAGACAAATTAGTAAATTTTTGGTGTAAATGGCTAAGATGTGTTGGCCTTTAGATGGATAGTGTATTTTGTAAAATGCCATTGTTGTTGGCTATTACATTATATGAAAGAAAAATGTAGTTTTCTATGTGAGATTGCACTTCAATTTGAGTTGATTATGGATGTGTTGTATGAGTGCATGTTGTGTAAGCTATAAGGGTGAGAAGAGCTTAGCAAATAGCTTTTTTCTTGGCCATGTGGATAGACACACGGGCGTGTGTCTAGGCCATGTGTGACACACGGTCAGCACATGGGCGTGTGCTTTGGCCGTGCGTCCCCTACAGGTTGACATATTAAGTCAGAATTGGCCACGAGCTAGACACACGGGCGTGTGTCTAGACTCCAGCCCGTGTGTGAGGGAAGTCGTGTTACCACGGTTGGGAAGCACGCGTGTACCTTGGCCGTGGGGCATTGGCGAGAATGCTAGGTTTTTAAGCACGGTTTGGGAACATGGGCGTGTGTGACTTCACACGCAGGCGTGTTGTACCTTACTGCACCAAAGCGTGAGCCTGCTCAAAAGAAAAAATTTGAGGTTGGAAAAAGTTTCGGTTTAGTCTCGAGAGCCCTCGTGTGTATGAGTGAGGCCTCGTAAGTCGAGAATGAGGTTGTTGAGATGACTTCAAAGAGTAGTTACGACGAGCCTAAGTGGCGATCAAGTGGTTTGAGTTTGGTAACGCCTCGGGCCCGGTTCCGGCGTAGAACCCGGGTAAGGGGTGTTACAGGATTATTATAAGCTTTATGCCTAGCAGACTTTATGCCGATATGGCATCGATATGTGAATTGCATGTAAGACCACGTCTGGGACGTTGGCATTGTACGATATGTGTGATTATCCGTGTATCCTATCCAATTCCGAATGGATCAATGGGTAATTTACCGATTTGTAATATATAAAGTAAATGTTATAAGAGATAAAAGAAGTACATGATATATGTTACATAATTTATATGAGATTATATGCTAAATGAAATATAAGTTACATGGATTATATGTTACAATTATATGTGTACATGATACATAATACTTGGTATACATGATTTATATGTTACAGGAATTACATTATTTATACGAATACATGCTATAGGAATTACATGAATTACATGGATATTATATTGCTACAAGAGTTATATGATTTACATGAATATATGTTATAAAGGTTACATGATTTACATGAATTGACTGCTACACGAGTAGATGAATTATAAAGATGATGTGTTACATGAATTATATAAGTTACAAGATGAAATCTTATATGAGATATTTGATGGGTATAAATGGAATGAGAGATGAATTAGATATTAAATAGACATTACAAGTTTGGTTTCTTCCTTGTGAATGGATGAACTATTGTTCTTACTGATGAATTGATGTTATACGGTATAATTCTGCTATCGGTTATATGAATGTGTTACAAGTCATTTGAATGGAAATAAATTGATATGAATATTATGTGAATTTAAATGCTTATTGTAATAACCCATTTTGCCCGGGCTTTGAAATAAACCAAAATAAAAATAAAAATAAATAAAACCAATGTTTATTTTTTAAACAGTCCAGTTACAACATTTGGCCCAAAACCAATTTACAAAGCCCAACATAAAATCCATTACACCCCTAGCCAACTTAGCAGACCTAACCTACCCAGATAACCCTGACCCAAGTACAAAGGAGCCCAATTAGCCCAAAATAGTTTCAGCTGCTGGAAACCCTAGCAGGAGATTCGCGTCGCAAGCACACCAGCAGCATCCCCAGCCTCGTGCCGCAATCAACGCCTCGCGCTCACGCCAGCCCTTGGTCGCGCCGCGGTTCGCGCGCGAATCTCCCTATCGCCGCCACGATCTCCGTTTCATCTGCAAGAAGGAAAGAAACACGAGCAGCACATAATATACACATTTCCTTTTTTATTTTTATTTTGGGCTATAAAACCCCAGATGATTTGTAACATTAAAAAAAAAACAGATGCGAATACAGAGGGATTACAAAAAAAATAAAAATAAAAAAACAGTTTACAGAGTTGATTTATTTTAAAATATCCGTCTCATTTTTTTATTTTCTTTTATTCTCAGTTCATACATTTTTATACACATATATTGCTAAAAAAGGGGTGAAAAGAGTTTACCGTTTGATTTCGCATCGAAAAAGGAGGTTTTTTGGTTTTTCGACTGCCGTCGGAGGAGGCGCGCACGGTGGTGCGTACGGCGGTCGGACACCGGAACCTCGCCGGAAGGACTGCCGAAAATCGCCTGGAACCGGAGAGGGAGAGAATTTTTAAAGCTTTTCAGTTTTTTTTTTTAAAAAAAGAATGGGGTAAATGATTTTTTTTAGTCAAAATTTAACTTATATAGTAATATCAAAACGACGTCGTTTTGGCCTAAGGCAATAAGCATCAAAACGGCGCCGTTTGGATTTTACCCGAAACCCGACCCGGTAGACTAGAAGATCCGCGTGTTTTTTGGTCAATGGTCTATTTAAGCATCATGTCCTTCCGCATTTTTTCAAATTTACAATTACGTCCAATAGCATCTTTCCGTATTTACGATTTGACCCTAAAAGTTTAATTATTTTCCAATTTAATCCCCGGGCTGCATTAAAAGCTAAATTTATTACGACGCCGTTTTGAAACTTGGCAAATTTGCCATTTTAATCCCTGTTTCTTTGTTTTAATTTCCTTTTTTATCCTTTTATTTTATTATTTTAATATTGTATTAAATTATTTTACTATATTAGATAATCTATATTATTTTCTTTATTATTTATATACTAATACATTAATAGTATAAATTTATATATTTTTTCTATGTAATATCTTTATATATTAAACTATTATTATTTATTATTTTTTTATTTTAGCTTAAAATTATTTTCATTATATATTATTTCTATATATTAATTACTATATTATATGTTTTCAAAATCTTTATATTATATAGTATTATATTATGTTATTTTTAAAATTTATTTTTGTATAAAATTTATTTATATATTATGTAATATATTCTATTCATATTATCTATTATATGTACTTTTTATAATTATTGCATTTATATATCTTACATATATTATTTATTTATACCCTTTTTTATATATGTATATATATTATCTTATAACTTCTATCTTATTCATGTTTTTAAGATTTTTGTATTTATTATATTATATTATATATTACTTCTAAAATATTATGTAGTATTTTTTATATATAATGCATTGTTTATATTATATATGTATGTAATTTTTATTTAATTATTTATTTATTATTTAATCTTGTATGAAAAGTTCATATTTATTTAGTATTTAGTATTTTTTATTGTTTTATATATATTGCTTTATATATTTTATTTGTCCATGCAATGCCCTTTTATTTATTTATTATTTTATGATTACTTTAGTGTAGTTATTTTTGATGTATTTTATATTGTCTATATTAAATGTTAATGTATTATAATTGCTTTTAATATTTATGTTCAATAGTTTATAAATGCAATATTGTCACATGGATTATTGTTTAAAATAGAAATTCATTTTTTGCAAAATTACTATATTTTATCTAAAGGTTTTTAAAATAAGGCAATGTTTTGTATTTAGAAATTCGGGAAATAGTGCCCTATCGTGCTGGGTTGCGATTTTCCGTTTGGCTAAATAACTAAATATCCTTTTAACAAGTTTTGTAAGTCATGAGATGATTTTGATTACGAAGGTTTTAAAATATCGTGTCCTATCGTCTTTGGATGTGATGTTTATATTCCTTCGAACAAAGAAATCTCAAATTTTAAACTCAAATTGCTCAAGTTTTTAAGAAATCTTATTTTTAAATACTTTTAAATTTCAAACATTTGGACATGATTCTATCGATTAGGTACCAATTTTTGGGCGATATGAGGGTGCTAACCCTTCCTCATATGTAATAGACTCCCGAATCCGTTTTCTCGTTTCTTGTAGACCAAAATCAAATGTTTTAAAATAAAATGTTTTGCAAGGTGATCCAATCACACCTAAGTAAAAGGGATTGGTGGTGACTCCATTTCGCTTTTTAAAAGTCGACCCTGTTTTCTAAAACCTTTTAAAATGGTTTCGACACTTATTGTTTTTACTCATGATGTTTTGATGAAATATGAATAGGTAATATTTATATGGTATAAGTATAGATGGCTACAAAGTATATGGTTCTTAATGAGCAAGATAATGAGTATTCAATGATAGTTTCATTGATTTGACTGAAAAGATGACGATGTGAAAATAAAAACGAGGATACGAATTAGTACAGGTATATGAGTAATACTCGACAAGTAAGTGACATTGATAAATTCATGTGATACGTGAGTAGATGTGATAAATTACGCATGAATTACATGACTATTAAGGAAATAAATATTGAATTAAATAAGGCTGGTTCAAAAGCAATCAAATTGCTTAAAATGACAAGCTAATTGTTAAATCTTTTATATAGTGCTGTTAATTATACGAGCTTACTAAGCTTATTAGCTTACTCTGTTTATTCTCTGTATTTTATAGTGATTCAAATGCTCTCTCGGGTTGGAAGTCATTGAAGATTTCATCACACTATCTAAGGGGTAATTGGTATTTTTAAACTCTTTGATGTGGGATAATATGGCATGTATAGGCTAGTTAATAAGTTGAATTATATGGTCACTTGTGTATATGAATGAGATATGATCTGTTGTATTTTGATCAAGCTATGTGATATGGCTTGAGTGAAAATGGTTGATTTGATATAGAAGTATTATATGATGTATTCATCTTGTGATAGTTTTGTTAATTAGCATTTTGGTATAGATGATATATATACTTGAACATGTTATGCAAATGATGCTTGTAGGTACATGTCATAAGAGCTGTGAAAATGGCTTAAACCAAGCCTGTTTTGTGCCACACGGTCAGAGCACATGAGCGTGTGACTTAACCGTGTGACCCTATTTCGTAAGTTCCTATATCTTTTATATGTTATTAAATTATTCCCCATTGTGTAATTAGAATTTTATATGCTCGTTTTAAGCATGCTATGAATATGAATGCTTGATATTATTGAATTGAGATGATGTTTGATAAAAGTTAAAATTTTACTATTCCAAACTGTGTTACAAGTCCGGTAATGCCCCTTACCTATTCTGGCGACGGTTACGGGATAGGAGTGTTACACTTTTGGTTTCGTTGTTGAAATTACGGCCAAAGTTTCAAGCACTATTTTAGCCACAGTTTTTGTTTTGCAAAGCAAGTACCTCTTCTTTTCTACAATTTGTATAAGAGCTTCTTACTTAACACAAATAGTGATTATCTTGGTTGATATACTTGCTTGCAATGGAAGGATCGTCAGTCCCACACCCTCTATGCTCGATGGAGCAAATTATGCTTACTGGAAAACTAAGATTAAAGCTTTCAATAAGTCAACTGATGAACGTGCATGGAGAGTTGTTTTAACTAGATAGACTCATCCTTTCACTGAAGTTGATGGAGTGAAAATTTCCAAGCGTGAGGCAACCTGGACCACTAAAGATGAAAGGACTACTAATGCCAACTCCAAAGCACTTTGTTCTATTTTTTGTGGTGTAGATGCAAAAGATTTGAAAAGAATTTCTAAGTGTATTGAAGCTAATGAGGCTTGGGAAATACTAGAGACAAATCATGAAGGGACTAATACAGTGTAATAATCCAAGCTTCAGATGTTGACAACTAAATTTAAGACTCTGATGATGTAGGAAGCATGGACCATTGGAGAGTTTTATGCAAAACTCTATGGCCTGGCCAATCAGGGTTTTGCATTAGGGAATGAGTACTCAAATTCCAAAGTGATGAGAAAGATTCTTAGGTCACTCCCTGAGAGGTTCAACATAAAAGTAACTATCATTGAGAGGGCCAAGGATATTGATACCATGAGGATAGATTAGTTAATTGGATCTCTTCAAACCTTTGAAATTAACTTGGAATAGGCTAATAAGGGTAAGTTAGAGTCTGAGAAAAACATTGCCTTTTCAGTGGTAGAAACTGTGCCCAATGCACAAAGCACTATTATTAAGGAGATGCAAAAACAATTGGCTTTGCTTACTCAAAGGTTCAACAAGATGGCAAAGAAATAGTTTGGAAAGAGTAAATGATCTAAGTCATTGAAGGTTATCAAGAAAAAATCTAAGTCAAATGAACTCATTAGAGAAGAAAAGCAGAAATTCAATGTCATGAGTGCCATAGATTTGGGATCCAAGTAGAATGTGCTAATACCTTTTTTAAAAAAAGAGGAAAATCTCTATTTTTGACCTAGAGTGATAAGGAAACCAACTCAAAATTAGAATCTGATGATGAACAGATGAACAATTTTGTTGCCTTCACATCAAAAGTAGATGAATTAGATGCTTCTGATTGTGACTAAGATGAGTGTAATGAAAAAGAGTCATATGTTGAATTGTTGAAAGCATACCAGCTTATATTGGAGAAATGGAATCTTCTGTGTGAGGTTAATTTAAAACTTTCCACTGAGAATTATTTTCTGAAGAAAGAAGTATCCATGCTTGAAGGATAAGTATATGAAAGTTAATGGAACTTGATGAATAAAAAAAAAAAGTTGAAAAACTTGAAAAATATTTAAAATATGCAAGGCAAACTCTCGAAAAATACTTGCGACATTGGAAAATTGTATGTGATAATAGCAATTGGAAAAAAGGATCAAAAGAGAGGAGGTCTAGGTTTCACAGACAAGGCAAAGCTATTGTAGAAACTCCTAGAGTGTTTATCAAGGTAGGAAACAACAATTTACACGAAGAATAATCTAAACAAGTGAAAGGACAGGAGAAGCCTAAACTCCAGACCAAACTAACTCAATCTATTAAGAGAAAGATCATTTGCCACTATTTTGGTGTTCCATGCCATATCAGGCCCAATTGCTTCAAGATGCTCAGAGATCTTCAATAGAATAAAATAGTGCCACAAACTATGCCTACTACTTCAAGCACTGTGCGAAAGAAGGAAAAACTTCTGTGGAGAAGAAAATATCAACAATATTTGTTTGTTGCACTCGAGTCACTCAAAGCTTCAATTGATGATATATGGTACTTTGACAGTGAATGCTTACGTTATATGATTGGTAACCTCTTATGCTTAAGTAACTTTGTTGAGAGTCATGAGGGTAGTGTTACTTTTGGCAATAGGAAAAAAATGGAAGATCTATGGCAAAGGGACACTTGCAATTGATGGACGTTTAAACTAAAGAATGTACAATATGTTGATGGCCTAAAAGCTAACATGGTCAGCATTAATCAGCTTTGTGATCAGGGAATACTTGTGAACTTTACAAAAGATAAGTGCGTGGTAACCTCATGGCAGAATAAAGAAATCATGGAAGGTGTCAGGACTTTTAAGAACTAATATAAAGTCATTTTGCCATCCAGGTGCAACAAGGCATGAGTTCTGATCTAGAATTATGGCATGATAAGTTGGGACACATTCACTATCAAGAATTGAAAAGATTGGTTCGATATGATATAGTTCAAGGCTTGCCAAAACTAAAAGGAACTGTACCTAAAGTCTGTTAAGATTGTCTCAAAGGGAAGCAACATAGGGAGTCCCATAAATTGTTGGCACAGATTCAAACCACAAATCCATTTCGGCTTTTTCACATGGACCTATGACACCCTCTACCTAACCCAAATCTTCGGATCTGGATATTGGATGTTTTTTCACAGTCAGCTATTGGCCATAAAATCCCAGATGATTTGTAACATTAAAAAAAACAGATGCGAATACAGAGGGATTACAAAAAAATAAAAATACAAAAATAGTTTACAGAGGTGATCTATTTTAAAATATCCGTCTCATTTTTTTATTTTCTTTTATTCTCAGTTCATACATTTTTATACACATATATTGCTAAAAAAGGGGTGAAAAGAGTTTACCGTTTGATTTGGCATCGAAAAAGGAGGTTTTTGGGTTTTCCGACCGTCGTCGGAGGAGGCGCGTACGGCGGTCGGACACTGGAGCCTCGCCGGAAGGACTGTCGAAAATCGCCTGGAACCAAGAGGGGAGAGCATTTTTAAAGCTTTTCAGTTTTTTTTTTAAAAAAAAGAATGGGATAAATGATTTTTTTTTAGAAGAATGGGGTAAATGATTTTTTTTTGTCAAATTTTAACTTATATAGTAATATCAAAACGATGTCGTTTTGGCTTAATGCAATAAGCATCAAAACGGCGCCGTTTGGATTTTACCCGAAACCCGACCCGGTAGACTAGAAGTTCCGCGTGTTTTTTGGTCAATGGTCTATTTGTGGATCATGTCCTTCCGCATTTTTTTCAAATTTACAATTACGTCCAATAGCATCTTTTCGTATTTACGATTTGACCCTAAAAGTTTAATTATTTTCCAATTTAATCCTCGGGCTGCATTAAAAGCTAAATTTATTATGACGCCGTTTTGAAACTTGGCAAATTTGCCATTTTAATCCCTGTTTCTTTGTTTTAATTTCCTTTTTTATCCTTTTATTTTATTATTTTAATATTGTATTAAATTATTTTACTATATTAGATAATCTATATTATTTTCTTTATTATTTATATACTAATACATTAATAGTATAAATTTATATATTTTTTCTATGTAATATCTTTATATATTAAACTATTATTATTTATTATTTTTTTATTTTAGCTTAAAATTATTTTCATTATATATTATTTCTATATATTAATTACTATATTATATGTTTTCAAAATCTTTATATTATATAGTATTATATTATGTTATTTTTTAAAATTTATTTTTGTATAAAATCTATTTATATATTATGTAATATATTCTATTCATATTATCTATTATATGTACTTTTATAATTATTGCATTTATATATCTTACATATATTATTTATTTATACCCTTTTTTATATATGTATATATATTATCTTATAACTTCTATCTTATTCATGTTTTTAAGATTTTTGTATTTATTATATTATATTATATATTACTTCTAAAATATTATGTAGTATTTTTTATATATAATGCATTGTTTATATTATATATGTATGTAATTTTTATTTAATTATTTATTTATTATTTAATCTTGTATGAAAAGTTCATATTTATTTAGTATTTAGTATTTTTTATTGTTTTATATATATTGCTTTATATATTTTATTTGTCCATGCAATGCCCTTTTATTTATTTATTATTTTATGATTACTTTAGTGTAGTTATTTTTGATGTATTTTATATTGTCTATATTAAATGTTAATGTATTATAATTGCTTTTAATATTTATGTTCAATAGTTTATAAATGCAATATTGTCACATGGATTATTGTTTAAAATAAAAATTCATTTTTTTGCAAATTTACTATATTTTATCTAAAGGTTTTTAAAATAAGGTAATGTTTTGTATTTAGAAATTCGGGAAATAGTGCCATATCGTGCTGGGTTGCGATTTTCCGTTTGGCTAAATAACTAAATATCATTTTAACAAGTTTTGTAAATCATGAGATGATTTTGATTACGAAGGTTTTAAAATATCGTGTCCTATCGTGCTAGATGTGATGTTTATATTCCTTCGGAACAAAGAAATCTCAAATTTTAAACTCAAATTGCTCGAAGTTTTTAAGAAACTATATTTTTAAATACTTTTAAATTTCAAACATTTGGACATGATTCTATCGATTAGGTACCAATTTTTGGGCCATATGAGGGTGCTAACCCTTCCTCATATGTAACCGACACTCGAATCCGTTTTCTCGTTTCTCGTAGACCAAAATCAAATGTTTTAAAATAAAATATTTTGCAAGGTGATCCAATCACACCTAAGTAAAAAGGGATTGGTGGCGACTCCATTTTCGTTTTTAAAAGTCGACCCCGTTTTCTAAAACCTTTTAAAATGGTTTCGACAGCTTCGCGACTCCACTGGGGACATAAGAGGGTCAAGCCGTGAAATTGATAATTTCATGTCCTTTTGTCTGAATTTAAAATTCTGGTTTTTTAAAAAAACATGATCGTTTTATTGCATGTGGTTCTGAATATATCTCTCTGCATTGCACTACATGACCGTCGTGGTCATACTCTTAAGTGGGAGCGAGAAGCTATGCCTTCGTGAGGTTTTCACCTCTGCATGGGCTACTGGATTGCTTCCGGAATACATCTGTACCTATGTCTTCGTGAAGTTTTCACTTCCGCATGGCCATAGGGAAATGTATTCCCCTGAACCGAACTTGGTCCATATGAGCCTATAATGGGTGAGGATCAAGGAATCTGCTGGTTTGGGTACCTCAACTTTAGAGCTGAACCACACGTAGAGAACCTAAGAACCCACCCTAAGTAGAACTATGTCGAACCTTAGTAGTTACCCAATTGGATGTTTATTTACTTTGCTTGCTTTATATGTTGCGACACTAACTTATTATGTTTCATCCTTTTGTGCATGTCATTTCATATTTAAAGAGGTATCGATTCACAGTCAGTTTCTAGAGTTAGAAAGCTGGTTATGGGGAACGAATTCCTTGATAAAGTGGAAGACAATGCAATCGTTCGTATATGGTCAGAGCGAAACCAATTAGAGAAAGAAGATTTCAGGGTATGGATTCGTTTGAGCAAGAGGGGAATAGGGGCAATACTGGAATCCTTGCCTCCTCAGCCACCTGTGCCTCCTGATGTTGTTCCGATCAAAGCAGAATCGAATGCGAAGAAAATTGTACGACACCCTATGGCGAGGCGTGGTGTTAGGACTAAAGAGCAAAAGGTAACTATACTCACCAATCACTTCAAAGTGAGCGTGGGGAGTACGGATAGACACTTCTACCAGTACAGCGTTTCTCTTTCATATGAAGATGGTCACCCTGTGGACGGTAAGAGTGTTGGAAGGAAAGTGACTGACAGAGTGCATGAGACATACAAAAATGATTTGGATGGAAAGAATTTTGCCTATGATGGTAAAAAGAGTTTATTTATTATAGGTCTGCTACCAAACAACAAGCTGGAGTTTACTGTTGTACTGAAGGATGTTGCACCTACCAGAAACAATGGAAATGCAAGCCCTGATGGCTAGAATAACCCAAATGGACGTGAAAAAAAGAGATTAAGAAGACCGTGTCATTCAAGAAATTGGTAGAGCCATTTAGGATTGAAAGATGGGCTGTTGTGAACTTCTCGGCTCCTCGTTGTGATCCAAACAACATTGCAAGAGATTTGATTCGTTGTGGAGAAATGAAAGGAATTCGTATTGATCCCTCATTTGATGTATTCAATGAGATGAACCAGAATAGACGCATTTCACCTGTGGTTAGAGTTGGAAAAATGTTTGAACAGATATAATCTAAACTTCCTAGAGCTCTGCAGTTCCTTCTTTGTCTGCTCCCTGATAGGAAAAATTCTAATCTTTATGGGCCATGGAAGTGGAATAATCTTTCTGAATATGGCATTGTGGCTCAGTGTATGGCACCAGCTAGGGTGTATGATCAATACTTTACAAATCTTCTTCTGAAGATCAATGCTAAGCTTGGACGGTCTCTTCATCACTATCGAAGCCATAATTCCGCGATTGATTTAAAGTCAAGCCTGAAAGGTAAGTTAGAAGCAGCATTGCACAGTTGTGAACTTCAGATCAAGCTTCTTGAAACAAGAGAAAGGCATTGGAAGGAAGAGCTTCATCATTCCCATGACCAAGTTAGAAGTCAGGATTACCTCATAAAGTAATTGTTCGGATTCAAGAGGTAGTTGATCATTTACAGACGTTGGCATCACAGGCTGATACGTTGAGCATGAAGTATGAGCTATAGTCCAATCGTAGTCAATAGCTAGCTTCATTGCTTAGGAAAATCAAAACTTTAGGACTTAGGGCGAAAGCATATTTGTAGTCCGTTTTATGTAAAGAATTTTGTTTTCTAATAAAGTTTTCTAAAATGAAGTTGAATCAGAATCGATGCCTCTTTGCATTCATGCATTTGCATTACATAGCATCATTTGCATTAGACTTTTATAAAAGGACCCTAATTAGGTAAAAATATTTCAGTTAGCCTGGAAAACATGGAACAAAGGTTGGAGAGAATAGAACAAATGCAAATACAGATGCAGGAGCAATTGACCAAGATTCAACAAGAAATGCGGGAACAAATGTTTGAGTTCCAAAAGAATGTGATTGGCCAGTTAACCCGGTTACTAGCTGAAAGACTTGAAAAAAAAGGAGTGACCCAGCTGTCAATAGTGTGGATGATGAGGAAGATATCGTTTATTCCCCAATAGGTATCCCGACTCAACCAGACGCGCATTCGCATAGGGTACCCATTATTATTGGACCCCAATGTTAGAATGATACTTCGTCCCGATTGAACTTCCCGATAAGTTCAAGTTTTAACCCGAGTGATGATCAAGCCAAACTGATTGTTCTGGTGGAAACAAAGGAAAGGGGAGAATGGACTTCTAAAGCCCTGAAGAAGAAGGAAAAAAAAAGTGAATAGTACTAGTAGGTACAACAGGAGCCATTCAGAACCGATTACAGTAAATCAGCCAAGGACGGTAACTACCAGCAATCAGGTCTCCTCAAGGAAAAACTCTGAAAAGCTCTAATTTATGCCAATACCAATGACATATAAAGAGCTATATCAAAGTTTATTTGAAGCACATATGGTGTCTCTATTTTATCTGAAGCCGTTACAGCCCCCATATCCTAAATAGTATGACTCGAACGCTCAATGCGACTACAATGCGGGAATAAGGGGTCATTCAATCGAAAACTATACTACATTTAAAAAGTTGGTTGAAATGTTCATTAAAATGGGAATTGTGAAGTTCGACGATTCATCAAAACCTGATCACTTTAACGAGGCAGTAAATGCGATAATTGAAGGAGGAGACAAGAAAGTTGCGACCCCTTGAAGAAATCAAAAGCGAAGAGGGAATCGGGGAATGAAATTTCCAAACCCTTGCGTACTTGGGAGTGTTTTGAATAATGGGACTGTGGAAGAGATCCCTGTATTTTTAGAGCTAATTTAGAGTAATATTCAAAACATGCTTGTTGCCTTAAGCCTAGAGGCAATAAGAACCCTTTTGTGAAATAGGCTTGTGTTTGAAATTTTATTTCAATAAAATGCATTTTCTTAAGTGAATATTTTTTCATTCTTCATACTGTGCATTTTTACAATATTCTTTCATTCTTTATTCATGACCATACCATGCAAATAATCATCCTTAGAATCATTTATTCTTTGGATTTTTTTGCCTTCAGACCTAGGTACCCGGATATCAACGACATGAGTGACGCGTTATTTATCGACTCCTTTTGAATGAGATATGGGTCTAGGGGATCTCAAGACTTTGAAGATAACAGACATTGTAACATATCTTCTGATTTGTTAAGAATGGTTTAGCAAGATGAAAAATAGACCTTACTCAACAAAGGGTCAACAGATATTATGAGCCTAGAAAAGGGGTAAAGATCGAAGCCCAGCTCACCATAGAAATAATGCGAGACATCATTGAGTTATTTTCAAGAATTCAAAGATATTTTTGCACGATTATATCAGGACATGCCTGGGCTACTAAGATGCAGGCTAAACATGAGGATCGGGCACTTCTGACCTACATAGAAAGGGATGGCATCAGCTATGTCGTATCTAAGGAGACAAGATTCATGTGCCTACTCCAGTTCTTCACAAATTTTCCATATGTGGGGCATGGATGTGATAGGGCCAATCTCGTCAAACGATTCTAGTTGACATCGATTCACCGTCATGGTCATCGTCTACTTCTTACAGAGGGTGGAAGTAGTTTCATATGTCAATGTTACAAAGTCGATAGCCATCAAATCGCAAAAAAAAAGGAATCAGATGCTAGCAGAATGCCATAAAGGATCGCGTTTAAATAACTGTACAAAGTCAAAGTTTACAATTTGTCCAAAGATCAGGCAGCATATCACAGTGCAACAAAAGTTGCCCAAAAAAATAAAAATAAAAATAAAAAATAAAAATGAAATGTGGCTAAGACTTGTAAAGATTGGCATAAGAAAACTATCACTACTCTCTATGATTATCGAACGTTGGTCAGGATCTTTACCGGGGCAACATCTTACACATTGGTTTATAGATTTGAAGCGTTTTTATCAATTAAACCTAATCGAAGGAAAGGTTAAAAGCTATTTGCCACGGCCAGATGATGCGAGCTTAGGTTAAAGAAGTTCATCTTAGGAAATTCTACGAAGAAACCTGATGTTGAAAAAGATTTTTCTTCTACAAAATGATTTTAGAAGAAAGCGTATGCCGAACTTGGAAGGACTTATGTAGGGCCTGTTCTAGAAGAGCATTGATATTGACCGAGACAGATGGTGAAGACTTGCCCAATCCGGTGAATTCAGGTTAAGTCAAAAAGTATTTTACCTGAAAGAAGAAAGACCAAGGTGAAAACCCGTAAAGGGCGCCTCGAAAAAAAAAAGGAATGAGAGGTCAAGGCAAAAACCCGCAAAGGGCGCTTTGAGACCAAAGGGGATTTGAGTTGAAAACCCAAAAACGGCGGCTCAAATTTTGACCAAAAAACGGGGCATATAGTAGTCTTGCTATGTCTGAATTAACAATGAAGAAGTATGTTATATCTTGGGGCATCGACAAAGTACTCCGGATCCTCTAAACACATATTGAGCTTAAAATGGTCCTCAAGAAGTTTGAACAGAGAAACTCAAGCTGCGATATCTAGGGCACCTAGCTTCTATCTTACTCATTTTTTGAATTTGTTATCAAGATACACCCAAATCAATTTTCTTTTATTGCCTTGGTGATCTTTGATTAACTTATTTGTTTCGAGCCATGCTCCTGATTAATTTCTTTCTCGTCCATTTTTGTGACCTTTTTCAAGCATTTTATATTGAAATAACGATTAATGGACTCATAACACTTTCATAAAAGGAGTTTCGTATATTACTCTGAAAACTTCTAAATAATATGAGGAATCTGAAACGTGACTATTGTTCAGAACTCACCAAGCCTAAGGGTTAGAAACATTGAAAAATGATTATCTCTTCAGATTCTTATTGGATAAGACAATTTTGTTGGTGATACTATATCGGCAAATGACAAACAAGGTCAATCCAAGTGTAAAAGGGGATCATTGTCGGGAGACCCTGCATTCATGTAAATTTCAGACTCATACATCCAGAGAATGGTGTAACATTTTAAATTGATGGAAAATGATACAAGTTCTATACCTCTGAGTGGTAACAGATTGGATGGAAGAAACCAAATGTTATTTCCCTGAAGTTGCAGTAGGGGTACCAACTTCATGTCCCAAGGTTCAAGTGGAGAGGACTTTGAAATTACATTGGGGCAAGCTTGTTGAGCAGAATATGATTGATGAACAAGAATGAAGAACAAATGAGTGATAACACCTAGAGTAGGAATCATACTCATAACATTCTTCCATCATAGCAAATCTCATTAGGAGCCTTTGATTCATTCCAATCATTGCATCATAATCCTTTAAAAGGAATCATTTTCATGACATGTTACATTCGTGTCACTCATAACACATGTAGCTAGAAGCATTTGATTATAGCATATTAGTCATGTGACATAAATATATGGAACCAAGTCTACAAGACATGTCCTTTAGTGGACGGTGTATCAATATCGGTGAATTTGCAGATCTCATCTTTCTGAAGTTGCAGAAAGCAGATCGAAGAGACTTTCAGCCTTATCTACCTGAAGTTGCAATGGAATAGACCGAAGAAAGAAGATCTTATCTTCCTGAAGTTGCAGGAAGTAGATCAAAAGAAGATTTTAGTCTTATCTCCCTGAAGTTGCAGTGGAGTAGACTGAAGAAAGAAGATCTTATCTTCCTGAAGTTGTAGGAAGCATATCAAAAGAGGATTTTAGTCTTATCTCCCGAAGTTGCAAAGTGGAGTAGATCAAGACAGTAAGATCTTATCTTCCCGGTTGTAGGAAGCGGATCAAAGACACCAGATTTTGTCTCCCTGAAGTTGCAGTGGAGCAAATCGAAAATGAAAGATCTTATCTTCCTGAAGTTGCAGGAAGTAGATCGAAGATACTTTCAGTCTTATCTCCCTGAAGTTGCAGTGGAGTAGACAAAAGACGAAAGATCTCATCTTCCTGAAGTTGCAGGAAGCAGATCGAAGACATTTTCAGTCTTATCTCCCTGAAGTTGCAGTGGAGTAGACTAAAAATAGAAGATCTCATCTTCCTGAAGTTGCAGGAAGCAGATCGAAAGCACTTTCAGCCTTATCTCTTTGAAGTTGTAGTGGAGTAGATTGAAGACAGAAAATCTCATCTTTCTGAAGTTGCAGGAAGCAGATCAAAATGGAGTAGATTAAGGATAGTGGATACTGCATTCCTGAAGTTGCAGTGAAGCAAATTGAAGCTATCAAACTTACTGAAATCAAGATGAAGTTCCAATACTGTTGAAGTTGCAGTGGAGTTGGAAGCCATTTGGAAAAGACGAGGACCAAGAAGTCAAGGCACGGTCAAGACTGGGCAAAATTGGTTCTTCTATTGTCTTTGCTCTATTCTCGTTTCACGATAATGAGCAAAGAGGGGCAGCTGTAATAACACATTTTGCCTGGGCTTTGAAATAAACCAAAATAAAAATAAAAGTAAATAAAACCAGTGTTTATTTTTTAAACAGTCCAGTTACAACATTTGGCCCAAAACCAATTTACAAAGCCCAAAATAAAACCCATTACACCCTTAGCCAACTTAGCAGACCTAACCTACCCAGATAACCTTGACCCAAGTACAAAGGAGCCCAATTAGCCCAAAATGGGCTTTCATTCTGAAACCCTAGCAGAGATTCGCGCGCGCAAGCACACCAGCAGCATCCCCAGCCTCGTGCCGCAATCAACGCCTCGCGCTCACGCCAGCCCTTGGTCGCGCCACGGTTCGCGCGCGAATCTCCCTATCGTCGCCACGATCTCCGTTTCATCTGCAAGAAGGAAAGAAACACGAGCAGCACAGAATATACACATTTCCTTTTTTTTTTGGGCTATAAAATCCCAGATGATTTGTAACATTAAAAAAAACAGATGCGAATACAGGGGGATTACAAAAAAATAAAAATACAAAAATAGTTTACAGAGGTGATCTATTTTAAAATATCCGTCTCATTTTTTTATTTTCTTTTATTCTCGCCATACATTTTTATACACATATATTGCTAAAAAGGGGTGAAAAGAGTTTACCGCTTGATTTGGCATCGAAAAAGGAGGTTTTTGGTTTTTCCCGCCGCCGTGAGGAGGCGCGTCTGGCGGTCGGACACCGAGCCTCGCCGGAAGGATCATCGAAAATCGCCTGAACCGGAGAGGAGAGCATTTTTAAAGCTTTTCAGTTATTTTTTTAAAAAAGAATGGGGTAAATGATTTTTTTTTAGAAGAATGGGGTAAATGATTTTTTTGTCAAATTTTAACTTATACAAGAATATCAAAACGACGCCGCTTTTGGCTTAAGGCAATAAGCACCAAAACGGCGCCGTTTGATTTTACCCAAACCCACCCGTAGACTAGAAGTTCCGCGTGTTTTTGGTCAATGGTCTATTTGTGGATCATGTCCTTCCGCATTTTTTCAAATTTACAATTACGTCCAATAGCATCTTTTCGTATTTACGATTTGACCCTAAAAGTTTAATTATTTTCCAATTTAATCCTCGGGATGCATTAAAAGCTAAATTTATTATGACGACGTTTTGAAACTTGGCAAATTTGCCATTTTAATCCCTGTTTCTTTGTTTTAATTTCCTTTTTTATCCTTTTATTTTATTATTTTAATATTGTATTAAATTATTTTACTATATTAGATAATCTATATTATTTTCTTTATTATTTATATACTAATACATTAATAGTATAAATTTATATATTTTTTCTATGTAATATCTTTATATATTAAACTATTATTATTTATTATTTTTTATTTTAGCTTAAAATTATTTTCATTATATATTATTTCTATATATTAATTACTATATTATATGTTTTCAAAATCTTTATATTATATAGTATTATATTATGTTATTTTTAAAATTTATTTTTGTATAAAATCTATTTATATATTATGTAATATATTCTATTCATATTATCTATTATATGTACTTTTATAATTATTGCATTTATATATCTTACATATATTATTTATTTATACCCTTTTTTTATATATGTATATATATTATCTTATAACTTCTATCTTATTCATGTTTTTAAGATTTTTGTATTTATTATATTATATTATATATTACTTCTAAAATATTATGTAGTATTTTTATATATAATGCATTGTTTATATTATATATGTATGTAATTTTTATTTAATTATTTATTTATTATTTAATCTTGTATGAAAAGTTCATATTTATTTAGTATTTAGTATTTTTTATTGTTTTATATATATTGCTTTATATATTTTATTTGTCCATGCAATGCCCTTTTATTTATTTATTATTTTATGATTACTTTAGTGTAGTTATTTTTGATGTATTTTATATTGTCTATATTAAATGTTAATGTATTATAATTGCTTTTAATATTTATGTTCAATAGTTTATAAATGCAATATTGTCACATGGATTATTGTTTAAAATAGAAATTCATTTTTTGCAAAATTACTATATTTTATCTAAAGGTTTTTAAAATAAGGCAATGTTTTGTATTTAGAAATTCGGGAAATAGTGCCCTATCGTGCTGGGTTGCGATTTTCCGTTTGGCTAAATAACTAAATATCCTTTTAACAAGTTTTGTAAGTCATGAGATGATTTTGATTACGAAGGTTTTAAAATATCGTGTCCTATCGTGCTGGATGTGATGTTTATATTCCTTCGGAACAAAGAAATCTCAAATTTTAAACTCAAATTGCTCGAAGTTTTTAAGAAATCTTATTTTTAAATACTTTTAAATTTCAAACATTTGGACATGATTCTATCGATTAGGTACCAATTTTTGGGCGATATGAGGGTGCTAACCCTTCCTCATATGTAATCGACTCCCGAATCCGTTTTCTCGTTTCTCGTAGACCAAAATCAAATGTTTTAAAATAAAATGTTTTGCAAGGTGATCCAATCACACCTAAGTAAAAAGGGATTGGTGGTAACTCCATTTTCGTTTTTAAAAGTCGACCCTGTTTTCTAAAACCTTTTAAAATGGTTTCGACACTTATTGTTTTTACTCATGATGTTTTGATGAAATATGAATAGGTAATATTTATATGGTATAAGTATAGATGGCTACCAAGTATATGGTTCTTAATGAGCAAGATAATGAGTATTCAATGATAGTTTCATTGATTTGACTGAAAAGATGACGATGTGAAAATAAAAACGAGGATACGAATTAGTACAGGTATATGAGTAATACTCGACAAGTAAGTGACATTGATAAATTCATGTGATACGTGAGTAGATGTGATAAATTACGCATGAATTACATGACTATTAAGGAAATAAATATTGAATTAAATAAGGCTGGTTCAAAAGCAATCAAATTGCTTAAAATGACAAGCTAATTGTTAAATCTTTTATATAGTGCTGTTAATTATACGAGCTTACTAAGCTTATTAGCTTACTCTGTTTATTCTCTGTATTTTATAGTGATTCAAATGCTCTCTCGGGTTGGAAGTCATTGAAGATTTCATCACACTATCTAAGGGGTAATTGGTATTTTTAAACTCTTTGATGTGGGATAATATGGCATGTATAGGCTAGTTAATAAGTTGAATTATATGGTCACTTGTGTATATGAATGAGATATGATCTGTTGTATTTTGATCAAGCTATGTGATATGGCTTGAGTGAAAATGGTTGATTTGATATAGAAGTATTATATGATGTATTCATCTTGTGATAGTTTTGTTAATTAGCATTTTGGTATAGATGATATATATACTTGAACATGTTATGCAAATGATGCTTGTAGGTACATGTCATAAGAGTCATGTGAAAATGGCTTAAACTAAGCTTCAGCAGTGCCACACTAGTCGAGCACATGAGCGTGTGACTTAACCGTGTGACCCTATTTCGTAAGTTCCTATATCTTTTATATGTTATTAAATTATTCCCCATTGTGTAATTAGAATTTTATATGCTCGTTTTAAGCATGCTATGAATATGAATGCTTGATATTATTGAATTGAGATGATGTTTGATAAAAGTTAAAATTTTACTATTCCAAACTGTGTTACAAGTCCGATAATGCCCCTTACCTATTCTGGCGACGGTTACGGGATAGGGGTGTTACACTTTTGGTTTCGTTGTTGAAATTACGGCCAAAGTTTCAAGCACTATTTTAGCCACAGTTTTTGTTTTGCAAAGCAAGTACCTCTTCTTTTCTACAATTTGTATAAGAGCTTCTTACTTAACACAAATAGTGATTATCTTGGTTGATATACTTGCTTGCAATGGAAGGATCGTCAGTCCCACACCCTCTATGCTCGATGGAGCAAATTATGCTTACTGGAAAACTAAGATTAAAGCTTTCAATAAGTCAACTGATGAACGTGCATGGAGAGTTGTTTTAACTAGATAGACTCATCCTTTCACTGAAGTTGATGGAGTGAAAATTTCCAAGCGTGAGGCAACCTGGACCACTAAAGATGAAAAGACTACTAATGCCAACTCCAAAGCACTTTGTGCTATTTTTTGTGGTGTAGATGCAAAAGATTTGAAAAGAATTTCTAAGTGTATTGAAGCTAATGAGGCTTGGGAAATACTAGAGACAACTCATGAAGGGACTAATACAATGTGTAATAATCCAAGCTTGGGATGTTGACAACTAAATTTAAGACTCGATGATGTAGGAAGCATGGACCATTGGAGAGTTTTATGCAAAACTCTATGGCCTGCCAATCGTGGTTTTGCATTAGGGAATGAGTACTCAAATTCCAAAGTGATGAGAAAGATGCTTAGGTCACTCCCTGAGAGGTTCAACATAAAAGTAACTATCATTGAGAGGGCCAAGGATATTGATACCATGAGGATAGATTAGTTAATTGGATCTCTTCAAACCTTTGAAATTAACTTGGAATAGGCTAAGAAGGGTAAGTTAGAGTCTGAGAAAAACATTGCCTTTTCAGTGGTAGAAACTGTGCCCAATGCACAAAGCACTATTATTAAGGAGATGCAAAAACAATTGGCTTTGCTTACTCAAAGGTTCAACAAGATGGCAAAGAAATAGTTTGGAAAGAGTAAATGATCTAAGTCATTGAAGGTTATCAAGAAAAAATCTAAGTCAAATGAACCTGTTAAGGAGAAGAAACAGGGAATTCAATGTCATGAGTGCCATAGATTTGGGATCCAAGTAGAATGTGCTAATACCTTTTTTAAAAAAAGAGGAAAATCTCTATTTTTGACCTAGAGTGATAAGGAAACCAACTCAAAATTAGAATCTGATGATGAACAGATGAACAATTTTGTTGCCTTCACATCAAAAGTAGATGAATTAGATGCTTCTGATTGTGACTAAGATGAGTGTAATGAAAAAGAGTCATATGTTGAATTGTTGAAAGCATACCAGCTTATATTGGAGAAATGGAATCTTCTGTGTGAGGTTAATTTAAAACTTTC
The DNA here is from genome assembly GCA_025698515.1 of Gossypium sturtianum. NCBI lineage: Eukaryota > Viridiplantae > Streptophyta > Magnoliopsida > Malvales > Malvaceae > Gossypium > Gossypium sturtianum. Next base: position 21,846,162 of record CM046947.1, read on the forward strand.
CACTGAGAATTATTTTCTGAAGAAAGAAGTATCCATGCTTGAAGGATAAGTATATGAAAGTTAATGGAACTTGATGAATAAAAAAAAAGTTGAAAAACTTGAAAAATATTTAAAATATGCAATGCAAACTCTCGAAAAATACTTGCGACATTGGAAAATTGTATGTGATAATAGCAATTGGAAAAAGGATCAAAAGAGAGGAGGTCTAGGTTTCACAGACAAGGCAAAGCTATTGTAGAAACTCCTAGAGTGTTTATCAAGGTAGGAAACAACAATTTACACGAAGAATAATCTAAACAAGTGAAAGGACAGAGAAGCCTAAACTCCTGCACCAAACTAACTCAATCTATTAAGAGAAAGATCATTTGCCACTATTTTGGTGTTCCATGCCATATCGAGCCCAATTGCTTCAAGATGCTCAGAGAGATCTTCAATAGAATAAAAAATAGTGCCACAAACTATGCCTACTACTTCAAGCAATTGTGCGAAAGAAGGAAAAACTTCGTGGAGAAGAAAATATCAACAATATTTGTTTGTTGCACCTTAGTCACTCAAAGCTTCAATTGATGATATATGGTACTTTGACAAAGAATGCTTACGTTATATGATTGGTAACCTCTTATGCTTAAGTAACTTTGTTGAGAGTCATGAGGGTAGTGTTACTTTTGGCAATAGGAAAAAAATGGAAGATCTATGGCAAAGGGACACTTGCAATTGATGGACGTTTAAACTAAAGAATGTACAATATGTTGATGGCCTAAAAGCTAACATGGTCAGCATTAATCAGCTTTTGTGATCGGGGGAATACTTGTGAACTTTACAAAAGATAAGTGCGTGGTAACCTCATGGCAGAATAAAGAAATCATGGAAGGTGTCAGGACTTTTAAGAACTAATATAAAGTCATTTTGCCTTCCAGGTGCAACAAGGCATGAGTTTTGATCTAGAATTATGGCATGATAAGTTGGGACACATTCACTATCAAGAATTGAAAAGATTGGTTCGATATGATATAGTTCAAGGCTTGCCAAAACTAAAAGGAACTGTACCTAAAGTCTGTTGAGATTGTCTCAAAGGGAAGCAACATAGGGAGTCCCATAAATTGTTGGCACAGATTCAAACCACAAATCCATTTCGGCTTTTTCACATGGACCTATGACACCCTCTACCTAACCCAAATCTTCGGATCTGGATATTGGATGTTTTTTCACAGTCAGCTATTGGCCATGAAGCTGGACATCTTTGCTAGACAACTTCATTAATCCCTTCGCAATCATTGGAAAAAAAAGGGGGAGTAATGGTGGTATGATAGTTTATTGTAAAAAAAAAAACCCACAAAATTAAGGTTCTAATTCTCATTAATTTGGTATGGTGATTCTTCTGATTGAATGCTCACTCAATCTAGTAATCTTGTACTCCTGCCCTTATATGTTTTGGATCAAATTTACAAGCTTGTACTTAATGCCTACCTTAATGAAGTTGAAAGTGTTTGATTAGGGGGGAGTTACTTAGGGGGAGAATATGCAACTAGGATGATCTTATTTTCCCTGCATATGTTTTGTTTAAAAAGTTTCCAGAATGGGAGATTTTTGACACCTTTGAAGGAAAGGTTGATTCTGTGGCTATGTTTGTGGCTGAAACAGTAGTCACAACTTTAAACACTATTTCATTGCCCTACTTACCGATTTTTAGAGTTGAAAATTTTAGAAAAAAAGCATTAGGCTAATTATTTTGAAGATATTTGGACGAATAAAGCCCAACACATGAAGACCTGAAGATTGGTTTCTTGCGATTTAAGTCAGGTTACTTGCGAAACGATTCTTTTTCTATAATTGAAGACTTTGAATTGCACCGAGACTTTTATGAGAGTATTATCTTATGCTAATTTTTAGTCTTACTTTGTAGAAAAGTGAATAGAATGTAACTCTTATATAAACAAAACTTAAGTAGTAAATAAACTTAAGTTTTGCCTAGGTTGAAGATTGATTGAGAGTAATCGAGAGATTGAGAGCTTGATAGAGCATTAATATGTTCAAGTTAAGAGCATTTTATGTGTGCATTGTTTCTGTAAGCAATCAAGAGGGTTTCTTGAGTTACAAAGCTAGGCTTTCAAGGGGAAAGCTTAGTGACAGAGTGATCTAGTCTTTGTACAACGATAAGATTACTAAATTGGTGAGTTTCAGACCAATGTTAGGAATTAAATCATTGGTTGTACTATGAGAAAGATAGTAAATCATTGCTCTGGGCAAGACCCTGCAGACATAGACTAAAATCGAACAGTGTAAATAATTTCAATATTCTTTACTTTCTACTCACTTTTGGCTTTGTGGTTGAAATTGTGGCCACAACTTCAAGAACTATTTTAGCCACAGTTTCTATTTTACAAAGCTAATACCCCTCAATTTTACAACACATTTTATGAAAATTGAATCATAATTTTATGTATACAATTGCATTAAATATTGGTTCATTTGTTTCCTTGCACATAAGACTATAGTTTAATATTTTTTATTTTAAAATTAATTATGTTTTGGAGTTCAATCTGAAAGAGTAATAAATATATGTGAATTAATTGATACAATTTATATAAATTAGATTTTTTTCACGATATGAGTAGAAAAAAAATATAAGAATATTTTAAAAAAAATTAATCAATAATGAATATAAACAGAGTGGTAATAAATTTTCATTTTAATAATATTAAATATAAGTTTGATCCTTCTATTTATATTTTTTTTTATTTTTTTGTTTAAAGATGATGTAAGTGTATGAAAAGATAAAAATAAAACTGACACCAACCCAATTAAGTGCTTAAATATAATAAGTATAGATATAAATATAATTTAAAAGAATAAATATTTTTTAAATTTTATAATTAAGTTGGTAATCTTAATTAAAACTTATACCAATTTAATAAAATATTTAAATATAATATAGATATATAAAATATCTTAAAAACCGTAAAATTATATAAACACAATACAAAAATATGAAATACTCTTTATTAAAAATAATTAAATATCTGCAAAGCAAGCAAGCAAGAAAAATATACTTATCAAGATCTTTATGTATTTGTGTTTTAATCGTGTCGACAATGAAAAAAAAAAAAAAAAGAAAGGGAAAAGCCGCTGCATGCTTTTCATTTCAATCATTTGGCCTCATATTTAATTAATCAAGAGTACTTAACAAGCTGGTAAATAGATTTCCTGTCGGATCAAATTCCAATTAAATTATGCATATTATATATTGTTGTTTAAATTCGATTTAATTTAAAATATAATACTTAAATTTTATCTAAATTTATTTATATTTGTAAATGATTAATATAAATTTAATTTTCTTCTTTTTTAAAAATATAATTATTTTGATTTTTATGATTAAAATAATTTTATGAAATCAAAAGGAAGATATAGGGAATGCATGATTGGTTTAAGGGAAATTAATTTGACCAAACCTTTTTTGAATTTTGATACAATAATGGAATACTTTTTGGTCAATGAAATTAATACAAACTTTATTAGAAGTAAGCAATGAGAGAAACGATTGGTTTGCTTTTGTTTGAAAAGGCATCCTCTCAACCCAAATTTTCCCCTTCAAAAATAAATAATGTTTATGATAAGTGGAAGAAAGAAAGGTGGGAAATGAAAGAGGCTTTAGTAAATTTGGATCTTTGCAAGGAAAAGAAAAGGAAGAAATTATTCATGGTTGGCGATTAGGGCTTTTGAATTTGTAGGGTTGGGAAGGCTACCTAGAATTGTTACAAGGTGCTTTTAGCTTACTTAATTTTAATAAATATGATGGAAAAGAATACAAACTTTGATTACTTCTTTATTAATTAATAAATTAATGAAATATGAATCTTTTAGGTAAAACCAATTTATATTTATCATACCAATGATGCATTAATTAAATAATCGAATGAATAAAACTTAATTGCTACTATTTAATTTTTAAAATTATGGTATAATCATTTTAATCCATCACTAAAATCTTACATGAATTGAGTATATATTCCAATTGAAAGAACCAATATTTTTATTTTATTATCACAACTTTTCCTTCAACACCTGAAATTGAAAAAAAAAAAAAAAAACCTTTTTTCCTTTTTCATGTGAAATTGAAATACGTTACGTACACCCCTTTTTTAGATAGAAAAAGACCTTTAACTCGATGGATATTGTTTTTTTTTTTTTATTGTTTTGTTCTTTTTAACTTTTTTGAGAGTTCAAATAGAATCATAAAATGATTTAACTAAAAGTCTGAATACTTAAAAGGATTAAGACAATTGAACTTTCAATAAAATCAACACAAAAAATTAATAACAAACTTATCAAATATACAGAATTCTCAACAAAAGCAAAAGTCCAACTTCCATTTACTTAATTAGCAATACAGATAATAGAAAGAGAGATAAAATTAGAAATATATAGATATTCAATTACCAATTAAATTTACACTATGCGATTATGACAGCATTGTTTGCAACTTGGAAAAGTGGCATGATGTTGCTCTTAGACATTCAAGAAAAATAGATATACTTATTATTCAATAAGCTTATAAAATCCAGCCGTTGAAGTTTAAGTATTACTTGCATGATAGAGCTATCTCTTTCGAGAAGAAATTTGACAAAAATAAAACTAAGAAAACTTTACTTCGTGGATAAGAGGAGGACGGAAATACTACCTCTCGGAGATAGTTGCATGAATTAATAAAGTTCAAGTCTTGGATGGATTTAGGGTTGAAGTTGAGTTGTATTTCGATTTTTACAAAACTTTTATTTTTATAAAAAAATAAATTTATATTATTATTTTTAACTTATTTTTATTCTTTAATTTTAATTCTGGCCGTCAATCTCCTATCTAAAGCTCAACTTGTAAGTAGCTTGACGTACCTATTGAGGAAAGATTATAAATATTAGAATTAAAATTAGGGGTGTTCAATCGGTTAATCGACCCGAATTACCATTAACCGAATTAACCGACCCTTTTAAACCCTTAATGTTAACCGAACCGATTTTTTTTCAAAAAAAAAATTAACCGAACCGAACTTTTTCGGTTAATTCGGTCTATTAACCGAATTAACCGAAATTTATATATATTTTTTCATTTTTGGTTAAAACAAGTATAAAACATATAAAAAAATAACTGACTTAACCGAATACTTATATATTATAATATTATTTATTAAATTCGGTTAACTGACTGATTTCGAACCGAATTAACCGTTAACCGAACTTCTAAAAAGTTATTAACCGACCCCCGACCGAATTAATTCGATTAACCGACCGATTAACCGAATTCAATCGATTAACCAAATTAATTCGATTTTACCCAAAATTTGTACACCCCTAATTAAAATATGAAATGTATCACCTCGTGAGTTTAAAAAAAATAATTGTTTATGACTATCTTATTGAGAAACAAAAATATAGGTAAATTGGTAGTCCACTTGGTCATGGCACTTTATGCTTTGAGCTTTCTTTATTTCTTGACAGAGTATGTTTGGTTTGGTTTGACCAAAAAGGTACTGAAAAATGCGTGAGTTGAGACGTACATATTGTTGTTTTATGAGTCATGATAAGAAAGTTAGATGGAAAAAGAAAAAAAAGAAATGCTTGTCTTTTGAGTGATTTTAATTAATTGCATCGAAATTTGAATATTAATAACCAAAGTAGAAGAAAATGAAAGTCAAATAGTCTTAAAATTAACTCCTCTTATAGAAGCTCAAGTGTTTGAAAATAGGTATGACAATTGGAAAGAAAGAAAGACAAAAAAGAAAAAGAGTGGGATATTATTTAATTTGGATAGTAGCAATTATTTGTGATAATTGGGACCAGATTTAAATAGAAAATGCTGAATATTATATTTTTGAAACTTTGAGTTTAGTGAATTCATTACCTACTTTTTATTTTACTTATATAGTTATGATTAGATATTCGAATCCGCCCTTCATAAACAAAATATGATTAGATATTGAAAATGAAAAAAAATGTGAGACGGTATGTTGCAATATATATATATATATATATATATATTACATTCTAGGTAGTTCAAGTCTTTCAATTGCCTGCAATTTTAGCTTGTCATCTTTTGAGTTTTATCCATTTAGTGGCAGTAATGTGATTTATTTGTAAAGATAGAAATTAGATATTGGTAGTCCTGTATTTTTGGATTTCTTCATAAGATTAACCGAGACAAGGAAGGGATTACCATCATATATTTTGGGAATCCTTATAAACTATCTTTATCCTTGCAACTGTGGAGGATTCCATCACAATACCTGGATCTGAAGCTTATGTAAAGGACGTTCATTCTTCATTGTTTGCTATGAATTAAACACAAATATTTTCTTTAGGAACATTTTTTATTTTAATTCAAAGAGAGAAGCTGCTGACTTAATTTGATTTTGTACAATGAAAAGACCTTTCTATAGGCTAGCTAAGTACATTCAAATAAAACTCTCAAGTTTATTGAAACTCTAATTAATCTAAACAAAAAGCAATTTTAAACTAAACTTTTTTGTTGACATAAAACTCCTAAAAAATATCCAAAATTTGGAATAAATAAATAATAAAATAATAAAACTTAATAAATACAATATTGGACTCATATATAATAAAAATTAAGCCTAAATATCGAACCCAATATGATTTAAACTTGAATTAAAAGCTCAAAACTCGTAATTTTCATAATAATCCCGTCCAGAGATTTTACTTGCGTAATCTTCACTAAAATGGTCATAACTTGAGCTCCTAAACTCGAAATCGAGTGATTCAAAGTGAGTTTCAAAGCTAAGGGATAGATATTCGAACACTATGAAGACATCTCAACCCAAAAATGTCTGGATCCCATCCAAAAAGTTTTTGCAAGTTGACTAAGTTCCTAAACTTGAAATTTTGCAACTTTGATGAATAGAATTTAATAAATTTCACCCTATCCGTGCATGTATCATTCCCCCTTTCCTCGAAAAGATTCGTCCTTGAATCTTGTATTTGGTTGAACGTACAAGAAAGAATCTTTATCATAGCCGGAATAGACTAATTGAGCTCCTCTCAAAGGATCAACAAATTCCTAAAAGAATAAAACAAGTCCACCAGACAGATTCAAGTTAAGGTTAGTAAAAACATAATCATTCCTTTCGTTTTCATGAGTATTTTCTTACTTTTCATTTTCTTTTCCCACTTGAGATCTCTCCAATTTTACCCCATATGTATTTTCCCTCATCAAAAGTGGGTCATCAAGTCAACTTTTACCACTCAAGGTCTCTTTTCTCTCAGTCTTTTCATATGATTTTTCCTCACTTCTCATATCTCGCTCACAAGTATTATGAATATTTAATTCAGTACAATACATCTAAGTAGAAGAATATGACGTTTCTAACTCATCTAACTCCATAGATTCGAGGAAAAAATTCTCATCATCATCTTTTTTTGGTTCACAAAGTTCAACATCACAAATCTCATTTCCACTAGATTAAGAAGATTCAACAAAAGACACAAAGTCATACTTACTTTCTTCCCTGGTTGGATATTGAATTGGGAAGCGAAAATCCTTATGATCTTTTGAACTACATCACTAACATTTCATAACAGGTGAGAGATCAGTTATACTCCTCCTTTCGTTTGGCCATCTCCCCTTGAATTGGCATCCTAATTTATGCCCAACTTCCCCATCACAATAAGCCTCTAGGTCATTCTTTCCACGAAATTATGGAATAAAGAACTTTGGTTTAGCCAAAGAAGGTTTTCCATGATCATGATTGACCAAAGTCTCATCATTCGTGTAATGTGCACGTCTAACATTATTTGCACGAAGACGAGGCTGCTCAACCTCATCTCCCCAATTACGATTCAGATGCTTAATTTGGGTACTTAGATGAGCCAAATTTTTGTTGATCATGTCTAGAATAGTGTCTTGTTGCTAATCTCAAGCATCTCAAACTTTTTGATCCCTTTACAACTTTCCAATCATAGTATCGAATTTATCATTCATCGCAAAACCAACAAGGTTTTTGATGGTACCAAACAAAAAATAAAATCAAAAACAATAAGAACTGAATGAAAAATTGAAAAAGAAAAGAAATGAGAAAGATGGAAGAAGATAAAGATGGCGTGTAGAAGTTCTAAAAAGCCTTGAAAACCATATGAATCCACAACCCCATTCAAACGACTCTAATTTTTCCTCCAAGAAAGAAAACTTAGCAAGAAAAAACTTGATGGTAATCCTCACAATCTGAAAAGATTGTTAAAATTCTTCTAAAACAAAACTCAAGAGAAATTTTTGAAAAGAAAAACTCAAAGAAAATTTTATTGACTCAGAGAGAAGTTGCTGAATGAATTTGATTTTGTACAATGAAGAGGCCTTTATATAGGCTAGCTAAGTACATCCAAATAAAACTTTCAAGTCTACTGAAACTATAATTAATCTAAACACGAAGCAGTTTTAAACTAAACTTTCTTATTGACATAAAACTTTTAAAAAGTATCCAAAATTTGGAATAAATAAATAATAAAATAATAAAACTTAATAAATAAAATATTGGGCTCATAAATAATAAAAATTAAGCCTAAATATTGAAACCAATATGATTTAAACTCAAATTAAAAGCTCAAAACTCATAATTTCCATAATAATCTCGTCCAGAAATTTTGCGATCATAACTTAAGCTCCCAAACTCGAAATTAAATGATTCAAAGTGCGTTTTGAAGTTAAGGGATAGATATTAAAACGTTATGAAGACATCTCAACCCAACGCTTTATAATTCAATTCAATCCAATACATGTTTTTCTATTTCCCAAAATAAACATTATAAATTTATTTAAATTAATTAATTTTTCAATTAAATAATTTTCTCAACCCAATTTTGATTCTATTAAAATCATGACACTTTACCGTAAATGAATCTATGAGAAAATATATTTAATTTTTCTTCATTCAACGATTCAGAATGACCAATTAATTTAATTCCATATTTGAACTTTAATTAATTAATTAATTAATTAATAATTCGAAAAATCATACATTAATTCTCAGGTTATTTTCATACTTAGTAAGAAAATCACATTCATGTCCGAATGTTATCCATTTCTCTAACTTTATCATTTCTATCCATTTTTATTCATTTGATTCAACATGCAATTCATTTCTAGTTTCAACGAGCTAGCGAAGGGATCGATTGAATATATGTAATTAGGGCTCAAATGATTTATAATTAAGTTCCAAATTTTCGTCTATTGATTATAAACTCATTTAGTCACGAAATCATTCCACTATAGTATTATGACTAAGCTTTCCTTAGTGACATACCATTACGAAATCTACTCGATCAGTACTCGTCCAATGACCTTATCAAAAGTCTATTACCTTCATAGAATATCCTTAATCTCTTTGGGATAAATCCATTCTCCCGAATGATACAAAAGTTACTCGATCAGTACTTGTCCAATGACCTTACCATAAGTGTATTAGCTTTATATAATATCCTTAATCTCTTTGGAATAAATTCGTTCTCCCAATATGATCTTATTTTATTTCATGGTAACCATTACATCTTCCTTCATAAAAAGTCAACTACTATCAAATAGTAATTAAGTCATTTATCACAAAGACAAACGACCTGTGACCACGTTTGCTTTTCATCTATCATGTAATGCCAATGAGAGGATATCATTTACTCATGTCTTTGGCTATAAATTCCATTATTGTGAATGATGCCACATACTACATAAACCCTATACCCGACGCCCCAGCTTTCAGTTCCTTATTTATTTGAACTTAGGTTTTTACTTATGTCTAAGTATGCGAGTCACGCATACATAGTCCATCATCCACTCAGGATTAAGGTATGTTACACTATGAATGTCACAAGTGAATAAATTCATAAATTGATTTAGATATATTCAACTTGGGTCCAACCTGATGTACTGTCAATCTAGTTAGTCACATCTATGTCTCTATCTACTAGGAGTCATCTGCTCCGATAACCAAGACAAAACATCTCCTCAATTGAACTTGATAAGCTACATATTAGTCTTTCAATCGGCTTGCTCATTTTCGATTAGACTAAAGACATGTTTAGATTCATCTACTAATATAAGTTGTCTTTTCATATTACAATACGACCACGTAATATTGCTTAGTATTAGTTAAACATTAGACAACCAGTGAGCTAATATTTGTTTCTGTTTTATTTTACATTCAAAAACCACGTGGGAACATTATACAAAAGATATTAAATAATTCATGAATAATTTTATTAACGAATCTATTCAAAAAAAAATTTACAAGTATACAAATAAATACGTGTAATTCCAACACCAGTCACCCTTCTAGGTAAATCTAGAAAGGTGAAAGTTTGAATTAGGAGAGTTTTTTTTTTCTTACACGTTTTTCCTTAGAACTACTCTTTTATATATATAAGTTTTTTTTTAAAGAAATAAATATCCAAAGGATAGGAAAGAAATGTCAAGTCGAAAAGAACTTGAAAAAGAATCATTTATAGAATGAAGGCAAACCTTGAAAATAATATTTTTTTAAATCTAAGTTCAACCCAACTCATTTTAGTATTAGTGTTAGAGTTGTGTGACTCAAATTCTAAGATATTGCTTGCAAGTCAAGTTAAACAAAATATATCTTCTTTCTAGAAGATTTAGTATTTATGAGTATAATATATTTAGCATTTATTAGCATAATATATTTTTACTTTGATTAGAATTAGGGTTTTTCAACCTATAAATAGATGTAGTCGAAACTCCTCTTGTAACCGGTTCGAATTCGACATAGTGAATTTTTCTTCTCCTCTGCCCGTGGTTTTTTCCCGAAAGGGTTTCCACGTAAAATCTGTGTGTTCTTTATTTTATTTCTCTCTTCTTTGCGATATATATTGTCATTACCGACATTTATATTTTTCACAAATTGGTATCCGAGCTTCCGGGTTTTTCATCTCGATCACGGTAATGGCGTCTTTGAAGTATGAAATTTCGCTATTGGATCGCAACACCAGATTCGCATTGTGGCAGATAAAGATGCAGGAAGTTCTTGCACAGATGGATTTAGAGGAAGCCCTGCTAGGGGTAGATAAGATGCCTTCGACATTGACGGAGGAAGAGAAGAAGCGCAAGGATCGAAAGGCATTAACACAGTTACATCTTCATTTGTCTAACGAAATTTTGCAGGATGTGATGAAGGAGAAGACCGCCGCTGCATTATGGAAGAGGCTAGAACAAATATGTATGTCGAAAACTCTAACCAGCAAGTTGCATATGAAGCAACGTCTTTATGCTCATTGTTTGGAGGAAGGTGCATCTCTGCACGAACACTTAACAGTGTTTAAAGAAATTCTCTCAAACTTGGAGGCAATGGAGGTTCAGTGTGATAAGGAAGATCTAGGGTTGATTCTACTTTGTTCGTTGCCCCCGTCTTATTCAACCTTCAGAGACACGATTTTATATAGCCGTGAGTCTCTCACAGTTGATGGGGTTTATGATTCTTTGACCTCGTATGATAAGATGAAGCATCTTGTGGTTAAACCCGACTCTCAGGGAGAAGGTCTCATTATTCGTGGGAGACAAGATCGGAATGCTGATGATGATCGTGGAAGGATACAGGAACAGAATCCTCGCGGTAAATCTAAGGGTAGATCGAAGTCTTCAAACAGAGGTAAAACTTGCAACTTCTGCAAGAAAAGGGAACATTAAATCGAGTGATATAAGCTACGAACAAGATTAAAAGGGAGGCTGCGAATCAAAGGGAAAACAACCGTAAAAATCTCGTGAAGGCGATGTTGTAGAAGACTACAGCGATGGTGAACTTCTAGTCACTTCTATCAACAATTCTAAAGTGAGCGAGGAGTGGATACTTGATTCAGGCTACACCTTCCACATGAGTCCCAATCGAGATTGGTTTACAAATTACGAAACAAAGTTATCAAAGGTGTTGTTTTTTTGATGGGAAATAATGTTTCGTGTAAAATCGCAGTGTTGGAACAATTAAAGTTAAGATGTTTGATGGAGTTGTCAGAACACTTAGTGACGTACGGCATGTTCCAGAATTGAAGAGAAATTTAATTTCGTTGAGTACTCTTGATTTAAGAGGGTACAAATACACAGCTGAAAGTGGGATTTTGAATATTTCCAAAGGTTCCCTTATTGTGATGAAAGGGCAGAGAAAGACTGCCAAGTTATATGTTTTGCAGGGTTCTACTGCTATTGGTGATGCAGCTGTTGCTTCCTCTTCCTTGTCAGATGATGATATTACTAAACTTTGGCATATGCGCCTAGGGCATATGAGTGAGAATGGCATGGCAGAATTGAGCAAAAGAGGACTTCTTGATGGGCAAGGAATTTGCAAACTAAAGTTCTGTGAGCACTGCATTTTTGGGAAGCAAAGAGAGTTCGATTCACCAGAGGAATCCATAACACGAAGGGAACGTTGGAGTATATTCATTCTGATCTGTGGGGGCCATCAAGAGTGCCTTCGAGAGGTGGAGCTAATTATATGCTAACTTTTATTGATTATTTTTCTAGAAAAGTTTGGGCATTCTTCCTGAAGCAGAAAAGCGATGTGTTTTCCGCATTTAAGTCTTGGAAAACTATGATTGAAAAACAGACGGGAAAATAAATAAAATACCTCCGCACAGATAATGGCTTAGAGTTTTGTTAAAATGAGTTTAATAAACCGTGCAAGTCGGCGGATCGTGAGACACTTGACGATTCGTCATACTCCACAACAAAACGCGGCGTTGCGAATCGAATGAACAGAACGATCATGGAGAAAGTTCGATGTATGTTGTCAAATGCCAACTTACCAAAGTTGTTTTGGGCGAAGCGACCTCTCGCATGTTTTTGATCAACCGATCTCCATCCATTGCCATTGAGAAAAGACTCAACAAGAGGTATGGTCCAGTAATCCCGCTAATTATTCTAATTTAAAGATCTTTGGGTGTCTGCGTATGCTCATGTTGATAATGGAAAATTGGAACCGAGATCCATTAAATGTGTTTTTCTTGGTTATAAAGTCGGTGTAAAAGGGTATAAGTTATGGTGTCCTAAAAATAGAAAAGTTGTGATTAGCAGAGATGTTGTTTTTGATGAAACCGCTATGCTACCTAACTTATCTCTTAAATACTCTTCCAATAAAGAAAATCAAAAGCAGGTGGAGCATCAGATTAATACAGAGTTGACTCCTTAAGCCAGTACAAAAATTAAGAATAGAGTTGCTTCTTCACCACAATACTCTATCGCCAAAAACAGAACTAGAAGAGAAATTAAGCCTCCAAAGAAGTATGATGAGGCTGATCTAGTTGCTTATGCTTTAAATGTGGCCGAAGATATAGATGCAAACCAAGAGTCGTCTAATTATTCTGAGGCGATTAGCTGTGAAGACTCAGAAAAGTGGATGTTTGCTATGCAAGAGGAGATGGAATCACTCCACAAGAACAGAACATGGGATCTTGTGTCACTTCCTATAACCAAGTTTGAGCATTGCTTAGATTTGGTTGGTGTTCATTGTTGAAGTTAAACCCTTAAGGGGTTTTATGGAAGAGGTGGAGAACTTGTTCGTTGAGAGTTCGCGATGAAGAACTTGTTTATTGAGAATTCGTGTCAAGGTGGAGATTGTTAGAGTTGTGTGACTCAAATTCTAAGATATTGCTTGCAAGTCAAGTTAAACAAAATATATCTTCTTTCTAGAAGATTTAGTATTTATGAGTATAATATATTTAGCATTTATTAGCATAATATATTTTTACTTTGATTAGAATTAGGTTTTTTCAACCTATAAATAGATGTAGTCGAAACTCTTCTTGTAACCGATTCGAATTCGACATAGTAATTTTTCTTCTCCTCTGCCCGTGGTTTTTTCCCGAAAGGGTTTCCACGTAAAATCTGTGTGTTCTTTATTTTATTTCTCTTTTCTTTGCGATATATATTATCATTACCAACATTTATATTTTTCACAATTAGCTATATAATCTTTTTAAAAATAAGATTCTGTTAAGAGTAGTTGATCATCCTATGCAAAAACTTGAACGACAACGTGTGAACTTGCATATTATTCTCTCAATCCCACTAAATTTGTCGCATTTTGTCTTTTAGTAGTCAAACTCTTTTAACTTTGATATCTTATTCTTAAAAAAAATATTATAAAATTTTTGAGAGAAGTAGTTTTTAAATATATATATCTTAAAGTTTAATTAATTAAAATATTTAAAATAATAGAGTTCAAAATTTTAAAAAAAAATTGACATTTTAATTGGGACAAAGGGAATATTTTATATAAATTTATGTTATCATTATTGGTATAAGCGTTAGGAATTGGAGAGAAGTGCCATTTCAAGACTTGAACCTTCAAACTTACTCCTTTAAATTGTTGAGGCCATTGTTTGGGTTGTAAGTCCTTTCGAATTTAAATTATTGTATTTTAATTTCTTCTTCTTCTTCTTCTTTTATTAATATCATTGCAATTTGCATCATTTTGGTCTGACTTGGACGACTTCAACTTGTTAGATTTGGATTGAAGTTGAGCTAGGTTAATCGATTTTTTTTATTTTTTTGTTTTGTGCTTATTAGGTCTAGGGGCAAACTTTGAACATTAATTGTAAACTAGTTGTATTTTAAACCTTAGAGCTTAATTTATGTACTCACCATTGGGAAATAATATAATAAATATAAGATATGAATTCTAACATCAATAAATTTTATTTTATCCTCCATCCAAACAAATATTTATATTCATATATTTTTTTTCTTTAAGAGGTGACGTTTAATAGGTATACAGTTGGAATCCTAATATGTGGTTAAAAATATCATAAATATATTGTTCCTTTAGCTTAAAAAATAGATAAATTATTCTCTGTACATTAGATTAAAGAATAAGTAGAATTTTTTATTAAAAATTCTATCTATTTTTACTATTAAAAATTAGTCCCTATACGTCAGCATAAGGTGCAAATAACACGTCACATGTAACCATTTGATTATTTCGTCAAGCATACCAATTTTTAATAGAAGAAATAGATGAAAATTTTAACTGAAAGAGTTAATTTTCTCTTTGATCTAATGAACTAAAGTTAATTTACCTAATTTTTGAATAAAAAGACTAAAATATAATCTGACTCTTAGCACAAAAAATTTCATAGTATTTTACCTAATATTTGCTATATTGTTTTCCACATCCTCAATTGCGGAATCGTGGGACTACTGTACAAGGAATGGGGACAATAGCTAACGGAGCATGAAGTGAATAGTTGAGACAAAGCAACAAAATATATATATGACCCAAATGACATGATATGACCCATTCACTCATGCTCCGACTCACTTTCAACTATAAATTATATATGCAATTTGCCAAAGCTCCCCCTCTTATATTTAAACCTTCTATTCACTCTCCAATTTTAGCCCTTCTTGGTCCTTTGTCTTTTTCCCCACCTCTTATAAAAAGAAAAGAAGAAAAATAATTCCCCTTTCTTACTATTTCTCCCTCCATTTGCAATTTTTTTTTTGTTAATTTATATTACATCAGATCAAGTTGTGTTATAGGAGTAAGTTCATTCCACATTGGATGGATGATGGGATATGTTTGTAATCATTTGATTTGGACTACTATTTAAGTAATAAAAATGGAATTTATATTAGATTTAATTATAATATATAAATATAAAATATGTTTTAAAAATCTTAAATAATAAAATAGATTTTTGGATTTGGTTTAACTCAATCGATAGACACATATATTCCATATCAACATAACAAAATTCAAAGTTTAGATTGTATTGTCAAATTCAAAGAATATATATCTAATTTTAATTTCACTTGTCAATCAGATTATGTTTCATATCAAAAGCTTAGACACATAAAACATAATATATATTGAGGAATTGGAAATTTGGTGAAGCATTGGTAAGTTAAAACAATAGTTGGAAATGACGTGACCAATCTTTAAACCCACTAAAATAATCTTTGTTCCATAATATTAAGACACCATTTTGGGATGAATATATATATATATGTTTTTGCCTAATTTCAAGATCATGATTCTCCCCTACCTCGTCTTTTTTCATTTTTGTATTCTTTTTTTACAATAATATATTGATAAAATTATACATTATTTTATGATAAAAATACAACTTTAAAAGCATTCTTAAAATAATAATTAAGAAATAAATTCTTAAAAAAATATATTTAACACAAACTTTAATTATTACTCTTCATCTAAATTTAATTTAATTAATTATACAAATCATTGTCTGAAAAGATTTTGAATGTTGATATTATAAAAGAAAATTATATAAAGAAAGTGTGATATGGTAGTAAATAGTAATAATGTCACTTTAAGCTTACATCACCAACACTCACCATGTAGAAAGTGACTCAGATACCCCACCACTATTTGCCACGTGTTCTCCACTCTCCCTCTTGCTTTTTATTAAATAAAAGTTTAATATATGTATCTTAATTTCTCAATGGATAGTCATGAAACAGTAACTTTGGGTGAGAATTCGTACGGTTTTATGTCACCGCATCAGTATTTACAATTATGTAATGTTTACTTACTTAAACAATTTCTTCCTTTACTTAAATATTCCATATATCTCTTTCAAACATATCAAAATTTTAAATAAAAAATTAAACCAATTACTAAATACTATGCGCTTACTAGAATTGGTTGGTACCTATATTTTTTATTGAATTATTGTTACTCATCAATCGAATTTCAATTCAATTAGAAAAATTATTTTCATGTCCCTTCACTTTAAAATAAATTCTATTATTGGTGCTTTACTTTTTTTATTTAAAAAACTAATAAAAATATACATATAATTAAATTTGAACCCATACTAATTATGTTCACAAAACTTTCAATTTGCCCATCAACTAAAGTTTTATTTTGATTTTTTTCTATATTTAAACTTTTTTATTTTCATCAATATCACAAATTAACTCGAGACCAATTTAAGATTAATGGTAACAACATAATAAATAATTGTATTCATTTAGTAATCTTAATATGATGTATTTATGTGTTTAAATTTCATTTTACTTATAATTTAGTCTAATTATTTATTTTAATATCGTGTATATTTTATATGTTATTATTACATTTCATTATTTATTATATGTTATTTTTAAACATAAATCTATATTTTAAAGACGTTTCATAGATTTTTTAAATTTTTGATGAAATTCTTAATCTATGCTTTTAACTCATAATCCCTATCTACTTAAAAGACAAAATTAAAATTTCTTAAACACATAGTTTCGATAAATCTATTTGAACACATGCAATCAAAAATTGGTTGACACTAATTTCAAATTCCATCACTACCTCCTATTAAAAAAAAAAAAAACTAAAACTTGGGTTACGATTTTAAATAGAAAATCAGCAATTTAAAAGAGAAATGTGAAAGAATAGAATTTTAATTAAGTCTGTGCAAGGGTCGGATGAAGACAAATTTCTTTCTCTTTTTTTTTTTTTTAATAATTTCAAGCCTGTTTAGCCCAAATTAATATTTAATAATACAAAAAACGGTTTAAATTTAACTAGAATTATATAATAATAAAAAAACAATTATGATCACACGGACAAGTTTGAAAGGAAAAAAAGGCATGGTAGGAGTATAAAAGTTGGCCATATTTTGGTTTGCCTTTATGTAGGCTTTTTCCACATAAAATTCTCCACTCCATAGACATGATATATAATAAAGTAAGATAAGAAATGCCAAACTCAAATGAAATTGGACAGTTCCCTCCAAAACCACTATAAATATATGTCCAATCCCCCACCTTCCCTCTTAGGGAGAAACCAACAACACTTCCTCTCTTTCAAAACCGCAAACCCTTTCGCCTCCTTTCTTCATATTTTTCCAAAATCTTAAGGAAAAATGGAGAAGTTGAGATGTTGTGGCAACTTCCTTGAGAGTTCCAAACCTTATTTTGCAATGATTTCATTGCAATTTGGGTATGCAGGCATGAATATCATCACCAAAGTTTCACTTAACAGAGGCATGAGTCACTATGTTCTTGTCGTCTACCGCCATGCTTTTGCCACTGCTGTCATTGCTCCCTTTGCCTTAATCTTCGAAAGGTTCCACGACCGTTCCATAAACACATATTGTACTATTTATATATATATATATATATAGAATCTGAGATCAATTCATATGAATTTTGCTGTGTTTTTCAGGAGAGGGCAACCAAAGATAACATTCCCAGTTTTCATGCAAATTTTCATCTTGGCTCTCCTGGGGTTAGTTTTTTTTTTTTTTTTTTCATGCGTCAACTTTGGTATGGAATCTTAACTTTAACTAAATATATCGTCTCTTGATGAACAAAAATGCAGGCCTGTGATTGATCAGAATTTCTACTATGCTGGGCTGAAATATACTTCCCCAACTTTTTCATGTGCCATGAGCAATATGTTGCCTGCAATGACTTTTGTCATGGCTGCCATGTGCAGGTATATACATAAATATGGTGATATGATCTTCTAAAAACAAAAAAACTTAGATAAACCTAATCCGACACTCACAATTGAGTTTGAGTAACAAATAAGATGATTTTAATTGATTGAAATCGGATTTTTGGTTTAGGATGGAGAAGATTGATGTAAAGAAAGTGAGATGTCAAGCAAAGATAGTGGGAACAATGGTGACAGTAGCAGGGGCAATGTTGATGACATTGTATAAAGGACCCATTGTTGAATTATTTTGGAGTAAGAATATTCATCCTAAACAATCTTATGCCGATACAACTGGAACTACTGACAAAGATTGGGTCAAAGGCTCCATTCTCCTAATCTTGGCCACCCTTGCTTGGGCTTCCCTCTTCGTCTTACAGGTACTAAAAATCAGGATTTAAACAATCATTATCGTTTAATCTTTACCGTAATTGACATTTATGATATCTGGAGCAGGCAAAAGCATTGAAGACATACAAGAATCATCAGCTTTCTCTAACATCATTAGTGTGTTTTGTGGGGACATTGCAAGCTATTGTTGTTACATTTGTGATGGAGCATAAGGTTGCAGCTTGGCAAATTGGCTGGGACATGAACCTTCTAGCTGCCGCCTATGCTGTAATAATCTAACATCTCTCTTTCTCTCTCTCTCTCTCTTTCTTTTTCTCCTCTACAGACAAGGAACTAAAAGTGACTCCTTTTTTTTTTTTTGTGAATTTTAATGTTGTATAGGGAATTGTGACATCAAGCATATCATATTATGTTCAAGGAATGGTGATAAAGAAAAGGGGTCCAGTTTTTGCTACTGCTTTCAGCCCTCTGATGATGATCATAGTTGCAATCATGGGCTCTTTCATCTTGGCTGAGAAAATCTTTCTTGGAGGGTAATCATCTAATCTTAATTTTTGCATGCATTCATCTCGGATTTTGAGCATTGAATACAATCTTCAGAAAAATTATAAAAAATTCTCTAGCTTAGGGACACCCCCAAAGCATAAAAATTGCATAGCTGTTTTTCACTTGCACTGGCTGCCTAGTCTTTAGATACAATTTATGTATGTACTTTTGAGGTGCATAGTACAATTGAATATTTCATAATTGATCACGTCTCTTTCTTTTCAATTTTTTTTTAATATGTTAAAAGAAAATCTGTCGCTTTCGTTTGATTTGATTTTAATTGATCCAGGGTGATAGGTTCGATTTTGATAGTGGTGGGGCTTTATTCTGTCCTATGGGGAAAACACAAAGAAAACAAAGAGAGAGAGGGTGAAATGGAGATTGAAGATGAGCCAATTAAACCTATTCAACCAAATATGTTGCTAGTTGGAGATATTGAAGCCAATCAAGTGCTTGAATTGCAAAAGAATGAAGCTAATGATAAGCTCTCAACTCTTGTCTTAACCATGCCAATGCCTGAATCCCCCATTAAACACAACAGTGACCATAAATAATTCAAGTTTAGTTTAGAAATTGGAATTTTATGGGATGGTTTTTTTAAGGACTTTTTGCTCCTTATATCTATCATTTGTAAGAGAATCTTAGATACTAATGTTATATTTGGTTTTCTTTTCTTTTTTCTTTTAAGTGAAAAGTAATTAATGTTGTAAGCTAATGCTGCTAAGGGTTTTATACTAAAGGAAAATTTGAGAGAATCCCAGAATTTCTTCTTTTTTGATATTGTCATCTAACTTGAAAAAAATTGAAATTACCCCCAAAAAACTCCAACCTGAAATTTATAAATTACAGAGATAATTCAAAACTTATCTGATATGAAATGACAAAATGTCTGACGTGTGATTCAGATTCCACTAAGGTATGCTAGTGGTTTTGACCCTTTTTTCATGTGCTGAGTGGAGTTCATGAAATGACCAAAAATTTGTTCCATAGAATCTGAATTTTTGAATCTGATACTCCAAATATTAATTGTTATACCAATAGTCATTAAATAGACTTGTGTTTATCAATGGCAGACAGACAGATACAATCAGGGTTCAACTGTATTTTCAACTTTCTCCAATTTATTGGAGAGAATAAAAGCATAGATCATTCAGATGGCTGCTGATAAGCTAAATCACTTTCACAAGCTATATTCTTTAGAATAATTTATTTATTTTTAAAATTTCCCTTTTACATCATATGGGATCAAGAGTGTGGATGATACTGGTGTCTTGGATTTGCAAAAAGGGATTGTTATATAGATAAAGTTTGATGTTATAGAAGATGTTGGCATTTGCTGATAAGTAAGCAGACATTAATATTGCTAAGATGGAATATGCAATTGAGGTATTGAGAATTTTATGACATAAACGTCCTTCCTAAATTAACCTATCATCACCTAGTTGATACACAGTTGACAAAACACCACCAATATGAGACGTCATATATATATTTATATATATTCCAAACAACGCATGATCTGCCTAACTATTCATTTTCTTTCAACATGCAACATATCATAGATTCCACACATATATATTGTGTCATTTCAAGGAGCTGTCAACTCAACACCCATATTTTTCCACAAGATAGTGTATCTTAAATTCCACAAGATAAACTGTTTATATAGAACTAATCCTTTTAAGTTTGCGATGGGCTTTTCTAATCATATAAACTTAAATTTATATAATAGGAAATATGGTACAAAATGAGTATATGAATGTATTAAAGTTTTTATATCATGCATCATTAACGTGTATATATGTTCATTTTATATCAAGCATCATTAACGTGTATATATGTTCATACTCAACTGATATTCATTACTTTAAAAATCTAATGTTTGTACAATTTTTAATTTAAACTTCTTGGATTCGATTGATTGAAGAAATTGATACTATCTATTAAAAGAAAAAAATATACATTTGTGACAATAAGTTTCATTTTATTCATCTCTAATTTTTTTCCGATTATATATATATTTGTTAAAATTAAAAAGTTAAAATCCGAAATGGTTTGCATGTTGAAATTATTTATTTAATTAAAAATTTTATCTCAATTTTAATATCTAATTAGAACTGAATTCCAATCTGAATTATAAAAAATTTATCTTAAATTCAAACTTGGATTCGACTAAAAAGAAACTGCTAATTTTTGGATTAAGTAATCAAATATAATAGTATGAATTCATATGATAAACCACAATTTATACATATTTTGACCCCATGCTTGGCTTATTTTTGGATGAATTTTCATTAGATTTGATGAATCCGATGCTCCTAATCCTTTAATTTCATGTTTCACACTCAGGAGAGCTTAGGGAGTCGAAAAGGACGAGAAACGGGCCAAAAAAGGGACCAAATGGGCCTACCTCGGAAATCAACACGGCCTGGACTACCTCACACGGGAAGACCACACGGCCGTGTGTGACAAGCAGAAGCGAACACGGCCTAAGCTATCGTACACGGGCGTGTCACACGGGCATGTCCCTGACGAACCCAAGTTTAATTTTATTCGGAAAAGACTACTTGAGGGCCAAGAAATGTGCTCCAAAGCCTATATAAACACCCTAGGGGAGGACTTAAAAGGAGACACAGAGTAGAAGGCAGAAAATACTCGAAGACAGCCATCGAGAGCAGCTCGGAAGAAGGATCTCCATCAAGACTGAAGATTTCCTATCAATTTCTCTTGAAGTTGTTGGGTTTTCTTATGTTTTGTTGTTTTCCTTATTTTAAGATGTTTCCCTCTATCAGTATGAACTAAATCCCTTAAATACCTGAGGGGATGAAACATAAGATGGATCTTATTACTATTTGATTTATAAGATAAATACTTGTTCTTATTCTTAATTGTGAGTTCTTATTCTTGTTTTGATAATTCAGGTTATTGATTCAAGTCGAATGTGCTTATTCAGAGGAGCAAAAGTCCCTGTTTAAGAGTAGATCAACGCAATTAAGCGAAGTTGATTGCAACCCTAGAAATAGGGCAACATAAATCTGTCGGATTAGAGTCAAATCTAATAAGGGAATCCATAGGTCGAGTTAATGCGAAAATAGGGGTTTTAATTAGAAAGAGATTTCAATTAATCAACCTAGAGTCAGTTGTTTTTAGTCTCGAAAGAGATATTAACATAAATCATGGATTTCTACGGATTAAGTCAAGTGAATAAATCGTATGAATCAGAAGTAATAAGTGAAGTCTAGGTGGATTCTTCCTTGGGTATTGCCTCTTTTATAAAGTTGTCTAAAAGTATTTTCCCAATTCATTCTCTGTCGTGTTTTTAATTAATTTTAGTTTAAAAGAAACCACTCCAATTCTTAGGCTAGATAATAGGAAGATAGTAAGTACTAGTACTCTTGGTCCTTGTGGATACGATATTTCCGGTCTTACCATAACTACACTATTAAATGATAGGTGCGCTTGCCTTTATTGTGATCATAGTTATTTAGAGACACATCAAGTTTTTTGCGCCGTTGCTGGGGACTAAGATATTAGGAACACTAAATTTTTTATTACTTTAGCCATTTTTATTGCAATTTATTTTTATTTTATAGTTACTTCTCTAATTTTTCTTTTTCTTTGTTTCTGGCAGGTATCTCTAGTTTATGACTAGAAGAATCCCGTCAGGACCTTTGCTTTACGACAGTGATATAGAAGGCACCACTCGCAGAAATCGTAGGGAGATAAGGCAAAGTCTACAGTACATAGAAGAAAAGCAAGAGGACAATACTAATACTACCGAGGAGATGGCTGATAATAATCCACTACCCCCGGTGGTTGCCGAAAATCCTGCTCCTCGTACTATGTATGATTATGCTAAGCCTACTTTAACAGAAACTGAATCAAGTATTGTTAGACCTGCTGTTGCTGCAAATAATTTTGAACTAAAACCTAACACTATTCAGATGATTCAGCAGTTTGTTCAGTTTGATGGTTTGCAGGATGAGGATCCAAACAATCACTTGGCAAATTTTCTGGAATTCTGCGACACTTTCAAGATTAATGGCGTTTCTGATGATGCCATTCGCCTTCGGTTATTTCCTTTTTCATTAATGAATAAATCTAAACAGTGGTTGAACTCGTTACCACGAGGTTCAATCACTACATAGGAACAGATGACCGAGAAATTTTTACTCAAATATTTTCCGCCAGCTAAAACGGCTAAGTTGAGGAATGATATCTCTTCTTTTGTGCAGATGGATTTAGAAACACTTTACGATGCATGAGAGAGATACAAGGATCTACTGAGAAGATGCCCTCACCACGGGTTACCATTATGGCTACAGGTTCAAACCTTTTACAATGGTGTGAACCCCTCAACTCGACAATTGATTGATGCAGCTGCCGGCGGTACACTAAACAACAAAACACCTAAGGCTACTTATGAGTTTATAGAGGAGATGTCACTGAATAACTTATCAGTGGCAAGTTATGAGGACGAAGCCAACAAAGGCAGTCGGTGTTTTTAACCTCGACGCAGTTACCACGCTATCAAACCAGGTAGAGCTCTTGAACAAGAAAATTGATGGTCTATGTGTTTCTACGCAGGTACATCTGGTGACGCAGTGCGATACAAATGGAGGAGGAACGAACAATACAGAATATCCATCCCACAACTCTGGCATAGAAAGCGAACAGATGAACTATATGGGTAATAATTCTAGACCTCAAAATAACCCTTATAGTAACACTTACAATCCAAGTTGGAGGAACCACCCAAACTTCTCATGGGGTGGTCAAGGAAATCAGAGACAACAAACCCCTCCAGGCTTTCAACAATAACCCTACCCATATGAGAAGAAGCCGAACCTTGAGGAGATGCTTAGAAATTCATCTCGGTGTTAGAAATGCGCTTCCAGAACATCGAAACCGCACTCAAAAACCAGCAGGCATCGATTCAAAGGCTCGAAAACCAAATAGGTCAGCTTGCTAAGCTGATCTCTAAACGACCACAAGGCAGCTTGCCAAGCAACACTGAAACTAACCCAAAAGAGCAACTTCATGCCATTACTACTCACGATAGTGAAGGGTTAGACGAACCAAACCCGAGGCAAGAAAACGCGGTAGATAAAGGGAAGGTTGAGTTAAGCCAGAATAAACCAAAACTGGTAAGTACAGAGTGCAAACCTCGTGTGTCATACCCCAACGTGACGAAGAAAGACCGCACAGATGAACAATTCGGTAAATTTTTTAAAATTTTAAAAAAATTACATATTAACTTACCGTTTATTGAAGCTCTTTTGCAGATGCCTAATTCAGTAAAATTTTTAAAAGAGCTTTTGGCAAACAAAAGGAAGTTAGATGATGTGTCGCATGTGGAGCTAAATGCAGTTTGCTCATTAATTTTACAGATTAAACTACCCTACAAATTAAAAGATCTAGGGAGTTTTACGATTCCTTGCTTAATTGGTGGTTTATTTATTAATAACGTTTTAGCTTATTTAGGGGCAAGTATCAATGTTATGCCTTATAAAATGTTTAAACAGCTAGGTCTTGGAAAACCCAAACAAACTAGGATGAGCATTCAATTGGCTGATAAAACCATTAGATTTCTTAGGGGTATAATTGAAGATGTGCTAGTCAAAATTGATAAATTCATATTCCCAGTAGACTTTGTTGTTTTAGACATGGATTATGATAGTGACGTTCCTTTAATTTTAGGACGACCCTTTTTAGCAACTGCTAGGACCATTATTGATGTTGGTATAGGGGAATTAATACTTCGTGTAGGTGATGACATAATTAAACTCCAAGCACGTGATTCTGTCAGAATATCTAGTGATCAAGACGATACAAGTCTTGTTAATGTAAGTGAACTTAATGTTCAATCTTCTTTGCAAGAAATTCCTCGGAAAAAGATGACAGAGCCATGGCCCAGCTCTCCTATTGAGAACAGAACTGTTCATGAGGAACAAAGGCTCCAGATCGAGGAACTAGATGAATGGAGAACACAGTTTAAGGAGAAATTGAAAGGACACGATGAACCAAAATAGAGCCATGACAAGCCTAAAGATAAAACGAGTCAAATTAAGGTTGGAGACCGAGTTCTAATGGATAATACAGATCCTCGTGTTGCCGCTTCTGAACCTAATGGAACAACCCCTTTCACGGCACTTAATATTTCCCCATACAATACAGTCGAGGTAACTCATTCCAAATTTGGCACCTTCAAGGTAAATATTACTCGTCTAAAACCTTATTTTAACAAAATTGATAGCAGGAATGAGGAGTTTCAACTCCTCGAACCACCATGATCATGCGAATGAAAGGTAAGTCTAGCTTAGGACTTTAAACAAGCGCTTCTCAGGAGGTAACCCGAGTACTAATCTTATTAATATCCATATTTTTTATTTTAACACCTAACTAAAAACTAACCATACTAATAGGCGCAAGTTTCCCTACCCACACGGCCTTGCACACGGGCGTGGCCGTGTGGACACCACGAGTAGGTACATCGGCGTGGCAGAGACCGTGTAGAAACATGATAAAAATTTTCCCCAAAATACGAGCTGCGATAAAATGCCACGGTCGTGCGATGCGGCCGTGGTCGACACTGACTAAAGAACATGGGAAGCGAAAAATCCATAAGGGCGTGCCTTAAGACCGTGGGCGATACTGAGTAAATGACACGGGCGTGCGACACGCCCGTGGCCCAAAGTCGTGGTTGAAGCTGAGTAAGTCACACGGGCGTGCGACAAGCCCGTGCCTCTAGGCCGTGGTCGATACTGATTAATTAACACGGGCGTGTGAACCTATCCACGGGTGTGAGAGAACTGAACGAAGCATCACACGACCGTGCGATTCGGCCGTGTGACCCAACACGCCCAGGGAACACGGGCGTGGGCCAAGACTCAGACACGCCCTAATTCAAAATTTACAAAACACACGGGCTAAACACAGGGCACACGGGCGTGGGACACGACCGTGTGCCCCAATCTCTATTTCAACCCCGACCACTGTTCATCTTCTCCCAAATTTCCCCCCAAAACCCTAGCCGCTCTCACCCAAACAACCTCTTCTTCTCTCCTATTTCGGCCACCGTCGACTCTTCCTCTTCCTCCCTTCGCTTCCCCTTTTCTCCTCTTTCCCTCATTTTTCTTTCTTCTCCCCCCTTCCTTCTCCACGCACACCAGCCCCGCAGTCCACGCCCGTATACGACCACCACACCCGTGCGCCACCTCCACGTCTGTGCACCCCCTTTTAACACCTCCATCGGTTCACCCTTCTCCACCATTGTTATTTATTTCTTTAATTTTTATTTATTTATATTATTCTTTGTTCTTATTTTCATTCTTATCATGATTTAGATTTCTATTTCTAATTTGTTAGTTCTTTTGATTGTTTATTTTATTTAGTTTGATTTTATTACTAAGTTTAATCTTTATTTTGATACTACTTCTTAGTTATTTTAGCATTACTTGATAATCTAATTCACTATTATAGGACTATACTATTTAGAACTACTAGGATAGTACATTTTTGGCTGGCGATGATACTTGATTCATTGAAAATCTTTTACATTTTCAGGTACGTAATGACTCCCCCACATGGGAAAAAGACCACCGTCCCTGTTTTAAAAAAGCGGAAGGGTTCCGGTGCGACCTCCTCGAGTGCTTCTGTCGAAGTACGCCATCATTTCTTACAGTTTCCCCTGGGACCCCAGGAGGAGCTTTTCCAGATACTTCATGCATGACCCCTCGGTGTAGGGAGATGTATTGATTGGGCCGCCTTAGAGCAGGTCCAACTAGCTAACGCTGTTCGGGCTCTACTGACTACCGACCCGTGGGGGCACTTTTTCGAGATTGTCGAGCCGACTTATTTAGAGCTTACTTTGGAGCTCTGTTCCACCTTCCACCTTCAGACGATCATGACCAACTTTGACGATCCAGGCACAGTCCAATTCCGCCTTGGAGGCCTCGTACGTGAGCTGAGTATCCCGGAGTTTGAGACCGCTTTGAGACTTTACACCGAGGAATTTATGGAGGATGAAGACTTTGAGGACCTCCATCGCCACATCCACTACTCCACTTTGTCTTGCTGGAGAGATTTAGTCCTCGCCTCGGCTACTTACGAGGCATCAGCTCTCACCCCATCCCTGAGGTATCTACACGCCATCGTAGCTCACACTTTGATAGGTAGGCGAGAGAGCACCGGCGTCGTCAACACCCACGATGCCTACTTTTTATGGTGCATGGCACATGGGCACGTCTTTGATTTATCTTACTTTATCGCCCTCGCCTTTCGGAATCAGACGGAGCGACATAAGAGATGAGTCATCTCCATGGGCCCCTATGTGACGCGCCTGGCTCGACACTTTGGCCTCCCCAACACCACAGCTCAGTCCTTCTCGCTCACGCTTATTGGGCAGATTTCCCCACAGGGCATCCCGATGATGCTTCACATGAGGATGATTGAGCGTCGACGTGGGTTTGATCCTCCTCAGAACATTACTGATGATGTCCCTTTACATCATGAGGATCCACCTTCTGCGCCACCCACGCCTCACTAACCAGTTCATGCAGCTGCTTCACTGACTGACATCTCTGAGCGCCTCACTCGTTTCGAGCAGTACTGCACTCAATAATTTAATGACAACGTTCGACGATTCGACGGCATCGAGGCGACTCTACAATAGATTTGTCAGCACTTCCACATATCACCACCACCCCCACTTCGCGATCCATCTGTTGATGAGGACCTTTGAGTCCATTCATTTTTTCGTTTTCTTTTATTTTAATTTTTAAGCTCTTTCTCTTTATATTTCTTGTCTTTAATTTATACCAGTATATTTTGATTTCTTTATATCTCTGGCTGTTTATTATCGAGTAACCATAACGAAGTCCATTAATAACACTCCCTAAAACTTTACTGATGACTCCGCAGTTTCAAAAGGTTCAAGGTGCTACTAAGGAATGAACAAACTACCGGAGTATTCTCCCCCACCTTCACCTCTGCCTGGTTTATCATGCTTCTCATTGGATCTATTTCTCCAATTTTCACTTTCTAAGGATTTCATCCATAATTCAGGAAGTTTTACCTCATTCCCTCTCTTATTCTTTTCTGCTTACACTGCTATTATCTATTTTTGTACATTGAGGACAATGTACATCTTAAGTGTGGGGAGGTTAATTATAATATTATTAGAAAATCCCTGAATTATGTCTTGTTCTTAAGTAATTTTCTCATATTACTATTAGAATGAAACTTCTATTGACTTATGATTTTTATTGATATATTTTGGATTAAGTCATAGGTAATTGTGTATTGATGGTTTAAAATTTAAGACATTAGAGAATCAAGCATGATAAGTCTATTTTCAGAATTTAAAATTTGTTAAGTTGTTTCCCTAAATTTAAATATTACTTTGAAGTTTGAAATTTGCAAGGTTGACATCAAAAACCATAATTTTTGTGAGATCTTGAGCCTTTTTAGAGCATATACTTTTCTTGCTCACTTTATTGTTGGTTATGAGTGTGTCAATATTGATTTGTTATTCTAGAACTTGCTTCGATTATGCATGTAGAGACCACACCCTAGATTTGATATACTGAGATGATAAAGGCACCTAGGTTTTAACCCACTTAATCCACTAAAAGCCTACCTTCATAATTAACCCCTAGTGAACCCCTTTGAGCCTAATAAACCGTTTCTTGACTCACCAATTAATATTAACCCAAAACCAAAATTTTGCTTCGTTGTTCCTATTTCGTTGACTCCCTTTTTATTGAGATTTGATGTGATCAATTGCCTAACTATGTTCTCGATTTTAATTGTTAAATTCTTTCTATTATTGTGAAAAAAAAGAGAGTAGAAATATATATTCATTTTATTCTTTGAGCTTAAACGGTTACTTTCGAAAAGAAGCTCGTGTTATTATTGTAATTTTTCCTTATTAGTTTATTTTTCCTAGTTAGGTAAATTGTCAATTCGATCTCGATTCTAACCCTCTAATTCAGCCTTTATCCACACCTTTAACCCAAGCCCCGTTACAACCTTTTTTAAGACCTTTTGATTTGTGTATCATCTCATTTTATAGTGGTGGAGATTTGATTTTCATGCAAGCCTATGGGATTAACTTTTCATGTTTGACTTTTGAGTGCTTAATCTGAACCTTAAACACGTTGAGTGATTTGAGTGAATCTTTAGTGAGGATGTCAATTCTTGTCGATTTTGAATTAAAGGTGATTATTTAGGTAAGGAGAAATACCTATGATTTTGTGCTGTAAAAATTTGTGACTTGGATTGTTTGAATCTTTAGCACTCTTTGAGTTAAATCATCAATGTACGAATTATCGATGAATTATGATGAGACATTATTGATGAAAATTATGAATTGAGGAAGTTAATTTTAATTATGAGTTTAGGATTTTGCTTGAGGACAAGCAAAGGCTTAAGTGTGGGGATATTTGATAAACCACAATTTATACATATTTTGACCCCATGCTTGGCTTATTTTTGGATGAATTTTCATTAGATTTGATGAATTCGATGCTCATAATCCTTTAATTTCATGTTTCACACTCAGGAGAGCTTAGAGAGTCGAAAAGGACGAGAAACGGGCAAAAAAGGGACAAAATGGGCCTACCTCAGAAATTAACACGGCCTGGACTACCTCACACGGGAAGACCACACGGCCGTATGTGTGACGAGCATAAGCGAACACGGCCTAAGCTATCATACACGGGCGCGTCCCTGCCGAACCCAAGTTTAATTCTATTTGGAAAAGACTACTTGAGGGCCAAGAAAGGTGCTCCAAAGCCTATATAAACACCTTAGGAGAGGACTTAAAAAGAGACGCAGAGTAGAAGGCAGAAAATACTCGAAGACAGCCATCGGGAGCAGCTCGGAAGAAGGATCTCTATCAAGATTGAAGATTTCCTATCAATTTCTCTTGAAGTTGTTGGGTTTTCTTATGTTTTGTTGTTTTCCTTATTTTAAGATGTTTCCCTCTATCAGTATGAACTAAATCCCTTAAATACCTGAGGGGATGAAACCTAACATGGATCTTGTTACTATTTGATTTATAAGATAAATACTTGTTCTTATTTTTAATTGTGAGTTCTTATTCTTATTTTGATAATTCAAGTTATTGATTCAAGTCGAATGTGCTTATTCAGAGGAGCAAAAGTCCCTGTTTAAGAGTAGATTAACGCAATTAAGTGGAGTTGATTGCAACCCTAGAAATAGGGCGACATAAATCTGCCGGATTAGAGTCAAATCTAATAAGGGAATCCATAGATCGAGTTAATGCGAAGATAGGGGTTTTAATTAGAAAGATATTTCAATTAATCAACCTAGAGTCAGTTGTTTTTAGTATCGAAAGAGATATTAACATAAATCATGGATTTCTACGGATTAAGTCAAGTGAATAAATCGTATGAATCAGAAGTAATAAGTGAAGTCTAGGTGGATTCTTCCTTGGGTATTGCCTCTTTTATAAAGTTGTCTAAAAGTATTTTCCCAATTCATTCTCTGCCGTGTTTTTAATTAATTTTAGTTTAAAAGAAACCACTCCAATTCTTAGGCTAGATAATTAGAAGATAGTAATTACTAGTACTCTTGGTCCTTGTGGATACGATATTTCCGGTCTTACCATAACTACACTATTAAACGATAGGTGCGCTTGCCTTTATTGTGATCATAGTTAGTTAGAGACACATCATCATATATTATAACCACGGTTTCAAATTTGTTGAGACAATTTTTCAGCAATGTCAGGGAGTAGTGTTTACTAGTGTCTGGCATTGCCCAGCTCAAAAGTTTGTCATGTTTCTGTTTGCAAATTTTGTTAACAAAAATCCTTGGGCTTTAATTCTTATTGATAATTTGGACGACTGCAAGGCCGTCTATGATATTCAAACTGTTTATAGTAACATATCTTGGAGATTAGTTTGGATTGGATCAAGGAAATCGACTTCCTGACTTTGGTGAGATTGGATTGAATCGGGTAAAACTAGGAATCATATCTTGAAGATCCAAGACTTATCCTGAGCTCTTACAATATATTCTTTATGCTTTTTATCTTGCTCGTTTCATGGGAAGATTGATTGTAATTGATAAGTGTCAAAAGTAACATATTTTAGCCTTATTCTTAGTGCATTTTTGGGAGATTATGTGGTATTAATTGTGAATTATATACTCCTAATCCTTTGTGTTCATGTTTTGATTCTTATCAGGGTGCTTAGGAGAAATAGGAATGAAAAACAATGGAAATTAGAACATTGAAACATTCCAGAAGCTGCACACATGCAACAAATTTTCACACAGGCAACCCATATGGCCATGTGATACAGTTGTGTATCCAGGGTGTGTCGATCTCGGGAATTGTGTGTGCTGACGGTTGAAAGTTACAATTTTTAGGATTTTTAACACTTTAAGAGGATATAAATATAGAAATAAAAGGGAAAAAAGGCAGTCACCCAGGGAGAGCATGAAATTACCTTGAGAACACCATTGAAGCCAATTTCCAAGCAATTTTCCACCAAGATTCAAGAGTCCAAGTTGATTTTCAAGGGAGTTATCATGGATTTCTTTTATTCTAATGTTTATATTGTATTTTTAGTGTTTAATTTTGTCATTATGAACTAATTCTCATAATACCTATGGGAGATAAACCCTAAGATGGATTCTATAGTTTGATTTCCATTTTTATGCAATAAAATCTTAATCTTTTTGTTTCCAATTATGAATGCTTTATTATTTTTGGGTTAACAATTCTAGAGTGTTGATTCATGTTTGATGTGCATAAGCCTGAGGTTGAATAGACCCTTCTTGTGATTAGATCTTGCATAATTAAATGGACTTGCATACAATCCTAGAAATATGACTACATAAATCTACCGGATTAAAGTCAAATCTAATAGTGGGATCCGTAGAGTGAATTAATGCAATAATAGGGGTTGTAATTAGAAAAAAATTAAATTAATCAACCTAGAGTTAGTTGCTCTTATGCTCAAAAGAGATATTCCAAAAGTTGTACACATGCAGCAGATTTTCATACAAGCAATCCACACGGCCATGTGACATGACTGTGTGTCTAGGGTGCGTCGATCTTGAGAATTGTGTGCGCTGACGGCTGAAAGTTACAATTTTTTTAGATTTTTAGCACTTTAAGAGGATATAAATAGGGAAATAAAAGGGAAAAGAGGCAACCACCAAGGGAGAGCATGAAATTACCTTGAGAATGCCATTGAAGTCAATTTCCAAGCAGTTTTCCACCAAGATTCAAGAGTCCAAGTTGATTTTCAAGGGAGTTATCTTAGGTTTCTTTTATTCTGGTGGTTATATTGTGTTTTTGGTGTTTAATTTTGCCATTATGAACTAATTCTCTTAATACCTAGGTGAGATGAACTCTAAGATGGATTCTATAGTTTGATTTCTATTTTTATGCAATAAAATCTTAGTCTTTTTGTTTCTAATTATGAATGCTTTATTGTTTTTGGGTTAACAATTCTAGAGTGTTAATTCATGTTTGATGTGCATAAGTTTGAGGTTAAATAGACACTTCTTGTGATTAGATCTTGCATGTAATCCTAGAAATATGACTACATAAATCTACCGAATTAGAGTCAAATCTAATAGTGGGATCCATAAAGCGAATATAAGAACCCAATTTTGCTCGGGCCCGTGAAAACCAAAACAAAAGAAAATAAGAATAAAAAAATATATACCAAATGTCCATTTTACAGTCTTCTTTACAAAGCCCAAATTTAATGGCCCAGATACTAAGACTAAACCCAACACCTAAACAGACTACCCAACTAGACCCACTAACGTAACCCGCTACACCTCGCACCGCACCTGCACTCCAATAGACCCAAAGCTGGGCCGCCCAAATGGCCCAAGTAACTTGCGGACGCAGGAAACCCTAGGTTTCCACTGCGCCGCAAGCACCCCCTAGCAGCCTCGACACCCATTGCGCCGCAATCTGCGCGAGCCACTCTGACATCAACGCACGGACAGCCTCCATCGCGAGATCCTCGCCTTCTACCTGCAAAAAAGGAAAGAAGTACAAGCAGCAAACAAGGCAAACAAAACAGGGATATGTATTTCCTTTTTTATTTCTTTATTTTGGGGTTATAAAAACCCCAAATAAGTCTGTAAAACACACAATACACAGATGCAAATATACAGAGATATACACAAAAGAAATAAACAGAATCACGAAAAGGTTTTTCCTTTATTTCTTCCATTCCCGAATCTGTCCATTTTTTATTTATTTCTTTTATTTTATTTTTTTACATATAAATGCTTTAAATATTAAAAAGAAAAAAAACTAACCTGTTGGAACTCGACGGTGGCGATGGCGCCGGAGCCTCGCCGGAGGGCCTGCCGGAAATCGCTTCAGGCCGAGGAGAGGAGAGCATTCCAGAGCTCTCGATTTGTTTTTTTTTAAAGGGTGTTAAAGTGATTTTTCTGGCCTATTTTTTACTTATATATCAAGATAGAAACGGCGCCGTTTTTGCTTAAGCTAATAAGCATTAAAACGACGTCGTTTTAAGGAGAATCCGCGCGTTGACCCGAAAACCCGGGTAGGATCCGCGTGTTTTTGTTGAATGGTCTAATTGCCATTTTAGTCCTCCTGCATTTTTATTATCTTAATTCCGTTTAATTTAATTTTTTTTATTTTTTAATTTGGCCCTAAATGTTTGTTTACATTTTAATTTAGTCCATTGGGCTATTTAAGGGCTGGTAACAGAACGACGCTGCTTTGGAAATGAGGCATAATTGCCCAATTGGTCCTTGCATTTTCGACGCGCATTTCAATATCGCCCTTTTTTATATTTTAAATTTATTTTTATTATTATTTTAATTTAATCCTTATCCATTTTTTTGTTTTATTCTTTTTATTTTTCATTTTGCTTTTATTTTTCTAATATAATGTATATATTAAATTATTTTTATTTATTATTCATATATTGTATTTTTATTAGTTATTATATCATATTTTATTTTTGTATATCATATTATTATATTATATTTTATATAGCATTTAAATTATTTTATCATTAATATTTTATAAAATTTCTATATATTATATAACATATTTTATTTATATTATGTATGTAATTTTATGATTAGTATATTATATATATGTTTTTATATAAATTTATTACATACCGTTCACTAATTGTTTTTATTATGTATAATTATTTATATATGTATTAAATTAAGTATTTGTTATAAATATTCTTATTTCTTTTGTGCTTTAAATTTTTATTCATTTTTATATTGTTTATATATATATTAAATCATTTTAAAAATCGTCATATTCTTTTATTTTTTATTCAATGTTTAAATATATCATTCCCTTTTCATTTGATTTTGTTATTTCGTGAAGATCCTAATTATCGCTATTTATTTTATATCCCATGTTTATTTATTTATGTTTCTTTAATTGTTTATTATTGCTTAATATAATTCTTTATTTATTTATTCATGTTATATTATTTTTTATTTATTGTTAGAATAATTTGTAGTTATGTAGAATTGCTATTAAATATGTATATTGTAATATTTTACTCAAACCATTGTTTCATAAAAACACCTTTTGAATTGACACATTTTATTCAAATAGTTTTAAAAAAAATACGGTGATATCTAATATTTGGGGACTTCGAGAAGAATTGTGCCCTAACTCACTGGGTTTCGATTTTTATCGTTGAACTTAAAATGTTAAGTATCCCTTTGCTTTTAAAATTGAAATTTCTAAATTTCTAAATCAAAATTTATTCTCAGGAATTCAAAATGTTATATCCTAACTTATTGGATATAATATTTTGTGTCTCGAGACAAGAATTTTCTAAATAAAGGTAAGCCTAATTTCGAAGCCATGAGATGCTATATCCTAACTTACTGGGTATAACATTTTATTTCTTTGAGATAGGTAAGTCTTGGTTTTCTTTCTAATAAAAGGATCATATTTTAAAAATTTTCAACATTAGGACATGATTTTATCGATTAGGTACCAATTTTTGGGCTTTATGAGGGTGCTAACCCTTCCTCATAGGTAACCGACTCCCGAACCCGTTTCTTGTATTTTGTAGACCAAAATTAATGTTTTGAAATAAAACGTTTTATAAGGTGATCCAATCACACCTAAGTAAAAAAGATCGGTGGCGACTCCATTTTTTTTAAAAAAAGTCGATCACCGTTTTTAATCAAATTTTAAAAATGGTTTCGACAGCGAATTAATGCAATAATAGAGATTTTAATTAGAAAAATATTTCAATTAATCAACTTAGAGTTAGTTGCTCTTATGCTCAAAAGAGATATAAGTATAAATTATGGATTCCTATGGACTAAAGAGTTAAGAAAATAAATTGCATAAATTAGATTGGGATAAAATCTAGGTGGATTCTTACCTAGGTATTGTTATGTCACTTGGTTGATATTTGATTTTTTTTTTCATTCTTTGGTGCATTCATTAGTTAACTTAAATAGTTTTATTTAATTTTAACCAATCATTTGAATTATTAGCTTAAAGAATAGAAAGTTGATAATTACTAGTAATTTTAGTCTTCGAGGGAACGATATCTGTGCTCACCATGGCTATACTATTAATTGATAGTTGCACTTGCCTTGGCTAATTTATTAGTTAGTTTAGTGGACATCAAGTTTTTGGCGCCGTTCACGGGAACTAGGATATTAGGAAAATCTTATTTTTGTTAATTTAACAAATTTTTAATTTTTTATGTTATTTTGTTTTTAGTTTAATTTTGATATATTGATTGCCTTTCATCTGGTTTTTGGCAGGTTCTTTTGGTTTTTGACTAGAGACAACCCATTGAATCAATCATTTTTTATAGTGAGATTGAAATAACTGCTCGTAGAAATCGAAGAGAGGTTAGAGAAGCAAGGCAAGATCAATATCAAATTATCATAGACAATCAAGAGGAAGAAGATATTATTGAAGAAATGACATATCCTCTATTGACTATGTATGACTATTGACCGCCCTCTGAGTCTCCCTTGTGAAGGATGGGAGGAAATCAACAATTAAAGACAACAATCGAATAAAATACTAAGTGCGGTGTCTGCAAGTGTGACTGGTCAATTGTAATATTTGTAGTGTTACAATGGAACATTGGAGTGTTCCAAGGATCGAGCCCAAGAGAGTTAGCGATTCAGTGATTTCTATTCAAGAAGCATAC
This sequence comes from Gossypium sturtianum, assembly GCA_025698515.1. Taxonomy (NCBI): domain Eukaryota; kingdom Viridiplantae; phylum Streptophyta; class Magnoliopsida; order Malvales; family Malvaceae; genus Gossypium; species Gossypium sturtianum. The sequence continues at coordinate 21,882,705 of CM046947.1, forward strand.
AAGAACGAAGTCTAGCTAGTTACTATCTAATTTCTATATTATTGTAAAGCATAAATGAAGTTAATTGAAACTAATTAATTATCTAAGACAGAAAGAGACTAAATTGTCAATAAAACAAAATATAAAACTACCAAATATGATAACAAGCAGCGGTTGGTTGATTTCCATATTGTTAATTAACCTTTGAATTAGGGATCTAAATCGTTAACATTCCTAAATTGGCTCCATTTTACCTCTCGGTCTCAACTTTACCAACTTAGACAAATTAGTCTGGTTTATCTCCCGATCTCACTGGCTAACTCGGGACTAGTGAATCGGTACCCAATAAGATTATCCCTCGGTCTCACTTATCTTGATTTTCCCTTAGGGGCGTCAATCCAAAGTTTTGAAGCTTATCCAATTTAGTCCAGATGTTACAATTTAGTCCCTAAACCCTAAAATCAACTACCCAACATTTTCATCAACCAACCACCTTTGGTTTAGCTACTCCTACTTATATCTAAACATACAAAAAAACAAATAATCAAGCAAAGAAAGCATTAACTTAAACTTAATTAAAGGTGAATAAAAATTTAAGCTTTCTTGCAAAAGCTTGGATAACACAACAATGGAAGCAATAACAATAAATGAAAATGCTAAATAAATTATTTTTAATAAAAATAAATTAAAGGAAACTGAATAACATTAAAGTGAAATTAAAATGTAACTAGAAGAAAGCTTAAAGGGTTACTAAACAAGTAACACCTAACTACAGTAAAAACTAACTTAACTAACTAAGAAAATACAAGAAGTGAAACTGAACTGTAAAAACATATTGTGTATTCTTTTTTTTCTGTCTTGTTCATACTCAATGCTCGAAACAGTTGACACCAATCTTAAGCACTACTTATAACATCGCTTGTATTTGGTTACAAATATCAATTTACATCTTTCAAAATTGATAAATTTATGTGCTTTCTTTTTAGAAATTATTAGCTTTTGGAAAGATGGTTTAATGCATATATTTTAGTAGTCATTTAAGTACTAGCTAGTTGTGTGTGGTTGCCAAAGAATATAACCATTAGACTTCTTTGAATCTCTTTTGCTCATTTGATTTTTTTCATCATCCTCACATTTTATACACAGATTCCATGTAACATCCCAAAAACCGGGTTAGAAGAAATTGAGTTTTGAAACCAAGAGTGGTCATCCCTTGATTATGAGTTTAGATTTTGGAAATTTTTGACAAGTGACTTGATCTGGTTTAGTGGTTAAGTGTTCTGGTTATGTGTGTGAGGTTCTGGGTTCGAACCATATCTTTTGAAATTTTGCTACTTTGATTAAACCCTTATTTTGGACATGTGGGTTATAAGTTAAATTCAGTCAATTGATGACAAGAATGAGACTGTTGGTTCAATGGTTAAGCTTCTGTATATTTTCTGGTCTTGTGTTCGAGTCTTTACGAAAGAAATATTGAAATGTTTTTATTATGCTGCCTCGTGAGGTAGTTTTGGTTGGTTTTAAATTAACCAATTCCCTCAACCTCTTTTGCTTTGTTACATTTTTTATTTCATTTTGTTTTGGCTATCGTCTCGGCGTTTCCTCTTTTTATTTGTAAATTCTTCCACCAACAATTTTTCGTTGAATCTTTGAGACAACTGTCATTCTAACTCCTTGCATTGTTCATATGTAATCAGTCATGTAAGTATCCTCTGTCAAGTTCTTGCGTGAGTTGTTGTTAGATGGGGTTGTAATTCGTCTTTGTGACGAAAATGTTGACTTACGTGATTTTGTGTTAGGCGAAGGTCTTGAGTTTAACATTCTCTCGACGACATAAGGTCTGTAAAGTTACAGTTCGATTATCAGTAAGTGCGTAGTCTGATTTGGAGTTGTGCGTCGAAATTCTTCTACATAACTTCGGTTTTGGATGCTAATCTTAGTGATTGATTTCGAATAGGTCGTCTAATATGTTATTGTAATGTTGTTTAGGGACGAGAATTCATCCTTGTTGCTCTTGTATCGAGTATGTATTCGGTGACGCCACACAGCCAAGGACATGGGCGTGTGCCAAGGCCGTGTAACTCACTATTTACGCTTTAGAACCATGCGGCCAGGAACATGGGCGTGTGCCCAGGCCGTGTGAGCCACACGGGCAAGGACATGGGCGTGTGCCCAGGCCGTGTGAGCCACACGGGCAAGGACATGGGCGTGTGCCCAGGCCGTGTGAGCCACACGGGCAAGGACATGGGCGTGTGCCCAGGCCATGTGAGCCACATGGGCAAGGACATGGGCATGTGTCCAAGCCGTATGGCATATGAATATGATCTGAATCTTTTTTTTTTAGGCTGTGAGTTTTGCCCAACACGTGCACTAATCTCCACAATGTATTTATGATCTGAATTTGATCGTAAGAGGACTATATGATGCTTTAAGACTGATATATAGATGATATATACGATATCTGAATGTGTTAGGCTGATGATGAACAACTTGTGATCGATACGTATATCTGTTATGTTTGAACCTAAGTGAGTAGGATCCGTCAGAACGTAATGTGCTATTGTTTATGTGTGCGAATTATTAGGTACGACCTATATTCTATTAAGTTTGTTGGTATACCTCTGCGTTGCTTTGTTGATGAAGAATATGCGATATCTAAACATGTTAGACTGATTATTACTGATTCTGATTTATAACCCTGCATGTAACTTAATGGCAAATCTGATATGGTCCGTTGAGGTTTGATAAGTCTGTTTTACAAAACATGGACTCCCATATTTACTGATTCTGTTATTGAGAGATAGCATGACTAACATGTTCATTACTCTGATTCTGTATAAGCATACCATGACACACTACATGGGACTTGGGTTGATGTAAAAGGAGGAAGTTTCTAGCAGTTTAATGATTTGTATTATCTGGTGGTTTATCCACACTTCTGTTCCGACAATTCGAATGTACTATAGTAGCTTGACCACATGTATTTGATCTGGTAGTTTTAACTGCAAAATACTGGTGCCACTGTTCACATTTATCTGTTGGTGTGATCTGGCTGGACGAGTTCCGGGGGAACTCTATTTCTGTGTGTAACAAAGTTGGGTAGGATGTTTTTGATAAATTTGCATTTTGATCTGTTTGAAAATTATTGCATCTGCATAAACATACATGCCTTGTTCTGCTCTATCTCGTTCTGTTCTATTTAGTATTGCTCTGCTCTGTTCCATTCTGTTCTGTTCTATTTGAATTGTGTTGTTCTACTCTGTTCTATTTTGCTTTGTTCTATTATACTACCTTTGTCGAAATCTCTGCGATACTCTAGATCTGTTCCGTACTAGTTGTACAATTGTTTCCAAATGCTTGCGTTACTACGATTTATATATATTACGCTATGTTTATTTGTATTTGAGTTCAGTTATACGCGATGCTTGGTGACTCACTCCTTTGTCTTACTTTTATCTGTCAGGAAAACATCTGATTTAGGATCGGACGGTGTGCGGGAGCTCGGATTATTTTGCACTAAGATAACTACACTTTAATCCTTTGGATTTGTAATCTGTTTTGGACTTGTCTTATTTTTCTTTTTATAATCTCGTCAGTATCTGCCAAGTCTAAAACAAAACTACAAAATCGTATAAATCAACTAAAATGAATTTCTGGTTTTCAAAGTCAAAACTCTAAAAAGAAGTATGTTTTTACTAATTGGTATAACTCGTCCAGATTCGGTTTAAATTTCTAGGTCAGGTTTGGGGTGTTACATTCTACGTATTTATACTTTAAAATATATCTTGACTGAATTAGTGTTACGAGTTAATAATTTACTAATTTAGTTGGGTAATGACTAAAATTATATTAATACTTTATAAAGTAAATTCTATAATTTTGAAGGTGCTTTTGTCTTTTTATATCTTTTATTAAAAAAAAAATACACACATTATGAGATTTGAACCTGTAATATTATAATTTTCAACACCTTTGCTTTACCATTCCAACCAAAACCTCCTTTATTTTTTATGTCAATTTTTTAGAAATATATTTGTTACACAATTATGTTTTTCACCCGTGTGTCATATTTTAGTATAAAAATAGTTATAAAATATTTAAAAATAATATATTATTTATTTTGATAATAAAATATATTCAAATATAAAAATATTTTAATGTTAAAACTATTTTAAGGATTTTACAAACTATCAGATCTTTAGCAAGCAAATTTTTTTACTATATTTGAACTTTTAATTTTTATTTTTTTAGAATACACTTGTGGCTTAAGGTTTGTTAGGTTTTTTCCACCGGATCAATTTTATTAAAGGAAGTGACTTTGAGTTGTGCATGGTTTTAATGCTAGTAGAAGGGGTGGGGTTTCTTCAGTTTGTGCGGGATGCTAGGAACCCGCTGGGGCGCCAACGAGGGTGCTTCTCACTGCACGCTGGGGCACTGGCTTGGGGCAAGGGCGCCCGGCTCCGCAAAGTTGTTCGTTTTAGTTCATTTTAGTTTTTAACAGTCCTTGAACTCAAATCTGAAGCTCCCATAATCCTAATTCAATTATAAAACACTTTTGATTAAATATCAAATATTAAAATCCTATAAAAATAAAATATAATTAAATAAAAACTTACAATAAAAGTAAATGAGACATAATCATGCAAGTAAGTTAATATGCAATAAATCAAACAATATACTAAGCATAAGGGTTTAAAAAATAAGAAATATGAATACTTAATATTAGACATGTCATAATCTGTTTATCGCATAAGATTTTAGAAATGATACAACTTAATGAATTTAACACTTATTATTTAGTTAAAATTAATGACAAAATTAAAAAAAAAAAATCCTATCAATAGAACGTGTAGCTGATTCTAGTTTCCACTTTGCAGGCAGAGATTCTTTGTTTTCCTTTCCAAACTAAAATTTAAAGTACTGAAATACGGTTTAATTTAGTTTTGATCAATATTCCTGCCCATCTCATATGCTTAGAACTGTTCATATCAAAAAATGATTCTTGGATATATATATATATATATAAGTCAACTTGCATTTTTATTTCAGTGGTTTTTATTCTGGATATGATTCTGATTTAGAAGGACCAAAAATATCAAATATAATACAATAAATATAACATGAAAATACGAAGATATCAACATTTTTATAATACAAATTATTTTTATTATCAAATCTTGTTTATCTCTCCTCTTCCCTTAATAAAAACACGTAATATCTTTTTAAAAAATCAAACATGTGATATTTTTTTTTATCATTACAATATTAGGAAATAGGATGGGGATAATAGGGTAAATGACTAGAATATACCAAATTTTAAAAAAATTTACATAAAAGGGCCGAAAAATAATTATTTACCAGAAAGGGTCATTTCCCCCGAAAACGCGTCCACGTCAGCGCGTTTTCAAGGGATGAATCAGAAAAGCACGTCCACGAGGGAGCGCTTTGTGCCACATCAGCGAAAATCGCATCCTTGAGGGCGCGCTTTGCTGATGTGGCAAAAGCGCTCCCTCGTGGACGCGCTTTGCCCCTGCAACGGTCAAATTTTTTTTTGACCGTTAAAAAAAACCTATAAAACCCCCCAACCCTTTTATTTTTTTCACACATTAGTCCTTACTCATTTTTCTCTCAACTTTCTCTCAAATTCCTCTCAAATTTCCCTCAATTTCCTTTAAACTTCCTCTCAAATTTCACAATAGTCCTTTAATATTTACAGAAAAGCCCTTTTCTAAATTTTTTGAAATATTTTTTTGATAAATTTAAAAATATTCGATCGTATTAGCAATGGCCGGAGAATTAATTCGTCTCGACAATAAACACATCTCCGTCGATCAAATGCAAATGGTAAGTTTTAATTTTAATTTTTCAATAATATTTAAAATTTTTAAGGTTTATGCAATTTTAATTAAATTTTATTTTATAATTTTTTAAACAGTCTGTAGATCGGGTGTTGCAATGCTATATTCGCAATATGCCTGGTCCGCCATCGCCGTTTATCGAGAATTACCTGCGGGAAGCGAGTTTTTGGCACGTGGCCACGATAGGCCGAGGGTGCAAGTTGGACCCGAAGTTAATCAGTGCGTTGATAGAGAGGTGGAGACCCGAGACGCACACTTTCCATCTTCCATGCGGAGAGTGTACTATCACTCTGGAAGACGTGCATTTGCAATTAGGATTGCCGGTGGATGGGTACGTAGTCACCGGGTCCGCAACTTCTGGCGATTGGGCCGCCGTATGCTACGAGCTATTGGGTGCTACTCCGGATAACATTTACGGTGGTCGGATCGAGATGGGCTGGTTACGAGACACATTCCCGGAGCCGAATAATGATTCGACCAAAATAGAAATAATACGGTATGCTCGGGCATACATTCTTGAGATGATTGGAGGCTATCTGATGCCGGACCTGTCACGAAACCTCGTACACCTGAGATGGCTGCTGAAACTCGTTGATTTTAGAGCAGCCGGTGAATTGAGTTAGGGGTCTGCCGTGCTAGCAAAATTGTATCGGGAGATGTGCTGTAACATCCTAGGAAGGGCCTATGCATTTTTCAGATCAATTGTATGAAATGACAAGTCTTAAGTGTTATGAATAAATTTTTGATACTTTTGGAAACCTAGAAATGAATGAAAATGAAAATGGAAATGAAAATGGAGATGGAAATGAAAATGGAAATGGAAATGGACATTTTTGGAAACTTAGACATTTTTGGAAACTTAGACATTTTTGGAAACCTAAACATTTTTGGAAATGATCCAAAAATGGAAACTTGAACATTTCGGGAAACTTGGATATATGAGAGAAATAAAGGAGTTTTATTCACATAAATATGTGAATAATAAGAGATAAATAAAGGAGTTTTATTCACATAAATATGTGAATAATAAGAGAGAAATAAAGGAGTTTTATTCACATAAATATGTGAATAATAAGAGATAAATAAAGGAGTTTTATTCACATAAATATGTGAATAATAAGAGATAAATAAAGGAGTTTTATTCACATAAATATGTGAATAATAAGAGATAAATAAAGGATTATTTTCTAATGAGATAATTGAGAGATAATTGATGGATTAAAGGCTTTTATCTTTTAAATAAAAGAGATAATATTATCAAAAAGAGGAGTGGTGGCCAAGTAAAGGACTCCTAGGCGATAACTTTGGCTATAAAAGGAGGACAGAGGGCTACTCATCAACATATGCTCCTCTTCCTCTCTGCCAAATTCTCCCTAGGCAAAACCCCTCTCTCGAATTTTCATTAAGCAAAAATTCCTCTCTTTTTCTTCTATTTTCTTCTCCGTTCTCATCGTTAAGTTTGAATTTTTGTGGATTCTAAGAAAGAGGGCAATCATCCACAACATCAAAAGGGATCTTTCGGGAAATCTAAGGATCTAAGGTAAGGATTATAAATATAAATATGTGGTTAAAGATTATGATTCACGTTTTCAAAGTTAGATCTAATCTAACACGGTTATAGGATTTCAACAGGCTTATAAAGGAATCCTCTTCGATTTGGAATCCCATCATAAGGTAAGGGATATTCGGCCAAGGCATAATTTGTTTAAGTGTTTTCCATTATTTCAAAAACCGAAACTCGACATGGTTACATACCTAGTATTAGCCGATTTCAAGGAAGAGGAATTCTAGCAATCGTTGGGACTTGATTAAATCAATTCGGCAACTAGGTAAGTAATTCTACTTCTAGTAGGATTTGGTTTTAAGACCAAATAGGTTTATTTATATGTTTTAATTAATGGCCGAATATAGGAGTGAAAGATCTAGATCGGTAGATCGCTCTCGGGAATTCACGGAAACTATTAAGCGAAAAAGGTGTGTACTCTTACTAACTTCCAATAAATTGCATGGCAATCATTAAATATATAAATATGTAACAGTATGTGAATGTGGCTAAGCACCACAAATGTGGTAAGGAGTACCTGTGCACGTTTCCTACTTTTGATAGGATTGTGAATGTGATATATTTTGAACATGTGATTAGTAACATGAATAAAAATTAAGTATGTGAAATATGTTATGAAATAATTGGGGCATTCGGGATATTTGTGGAGGAAGAAAGTGAAGGTGATGACTACGGTCTCACCAACGTAAAGTGGTGACTACAGATCACATAAAGTGAAAAGTGGTAACTTCGGTTACATCCAAAGAATACAAATGTCTAATGACACAACATAAGTGGGCGATGAGCACGTCGGCCGCGGATCGCCTTCGATGGTGTGTAGCGGATGGAGGGTCGACTTAGTAGTCCCCGCGGTGTTATGCAGTTGGTACGGGTGGTGTGTAGCGGATGGACAAATAGGTTTGGATTTGGGTTGCATCATCCTTTATTTTGTATGAACATGATATTGATATGACTTGTATGCCCGATTTGTTGGAAATTAGTACTATGTACACATTGAGTCTCAGAGACTCACTCCGTTGGGGAATTATTTTTCGGTGATGAGCAAGTAATGGACCGGGTCGGCGAGGAGCTAAAGGTGGCCATGCATCGCTTGAAGAAATTATTTGGAATTTGGACTTTATGAAATTTTAGTACTATAAACTTTATTTTGGGTTTGAATGATGTAATAAGGCCATAAGGCCCAGTTGGATTTTCTTTATTTCTGCTTATTTTGAATATGATACAATTTATGTTTGATTAAAGATAAGTAAATTTATTTCTTTTAAAATAATAAACCCAAAAATTATTTTGTCACCTTATTTAAGTTGGATTTCGAATTTATTAAATAGGTTTCAAATTAAGCCCAACCCAAAACAATTTTTTTAAAATTACACAAATTTTCTCTAAGTCATTTAGAACATTGAAAACCGATTTATTTAAGGAACATACCGAGATCCGGTTCAAGCTCGTGGGCCGGGTGTGGGGTGTTTCAGATTGATATCGAGCCCGATTTTAAAACTCTCACTGTGGGCTCAGGCCAAAACGTTTTCAATTCAAGCCCAAATGAATTTCTTTGAAATAAGCGGGTTTTATGGCATGGCACCTAAGTCTCCGACCATGATCCACCCGGTAAGTACCTTTAACCATCCACGTGTGATTATGTGAATTATGAATTGTAAAAGGGTAGAAAAGGCATGGAACGTAGAATAGTGTGATAGGAACTTGAACCCTAGGATTAGACTACTCAAACACTTGAAACTCATAAGACTTAATGAACTTAACAAACCTATGACTAAGTTATTAAGCTAGGGTGTGGCAACCCACATGCGCATGTCTCAGGATTGGATCCTAAGAGCACGGTATTTAAGCAGGTCCTAGTGACTCACCTCCTCTTCGCAGTATCCTACCTGTGCGTAGCTTCGTTTCGCCCTAACTCGTAAGGCTCGGTGGTGTGGCAACCTCTCATGCGCATGTCTAGAAAGGTCGGTGAGAGCTTGGTATTTAAGCGATCCGCGTGACTCACCTCCTCTTCATTCGAATCCTCGCTCAGTGCGTAGCTTTGGTTCACCCGACCAAGAGGGCTCGGTCATAGGCTAAACACAAAGAATAAAACCCGAAAGGGACTTTAGCCGTTTTTTTTTATAAAAAAATAAAAAAATGTATAACCAAAATTTAGTTTTAAAACTCTTAGAAACTTATGAGAACTATTTTACAACATTTTCTTTTAAAAAAAAAAATACCCTTGGTTTATAAAATGACCAAACCACCCATAGTTTTAACAAAATTTCATTACTTTATCAAATGTTCAAAAACCCCTAATTTGTAAAATATCAAACTATCTTGATTTTGGAAAATTACAAAATTGCTCCTAACTTACAAAATTACCAAAACGACCCTGATTTCCAAAATTTTTACAATATCATTGCTTTGAAAAGTGTAACTCTCAAAGGAACCCTCAATGTTTTACAATCTTGGAAAATATCCTAACTTATTAAATTTTACAAATTTACCCCCGATTTTTGGAAAAATTATCAAAAGGCCCCCGAGATCAAAAAAATTACCAAATACCCTGATTTCAAAATTCTTCCAAAATTTCCCGGAACTTTAGAAGTACCAAAATACTTTCGTCAAAATCACCAGGAACTTTTTATTTCTGAAAAATTTACTAAAATACCCTGTAGGATAAAATTACGAAAATGCCCCCTGGTAGTGGAAAAGCAAAATAACGAAAACAACAACAAGAATTACAACGTTTCTTTGAATGAACGAAAGTTCATATTTGTTGATGGATGAATGAATGAATGCAAGATCTGTATGCATGTATGAATACGAAAAGAACCACTCTTAAACTCTTCTTCATAAGATATCATCGCGGGTAATAAGTGAAACAAGAATACTAATACATAAAATTCCTTAATCGATCTCGCCGATAATGAGCTCAAGAGGACGTGGTCGTCGTGGAAGAGGTAGAGGAAGGATGACTGTTAGATCGGGACAAGGTTCGACAATGAGATACCACCACCACCATCACCCCAGTGTCAATGTTGAGTTGAGCGTGAGGCTCGCATGTGGGAAGATGCCGTGTCGCACGTCGTGTCTTTGCGAGTTTTGGAATTGGTGGTCGTGCGAAAACAATTCAGAAATCGTAAGTCGTGCAGGCTCGAGCGGCTCCGTGCTAATGGAGTGAAATGTTTAGAGGAGTATCGGGAGTGGCACCCGATGGTGAGTACATCGTTGGAAGCAATCGAGCGCATCATGGATGAGCTCGACTTGACCCCGAGGAGAAGTTGAAAGGGATGACGGCACCGTTCGCGATGAAGCGTATCAATGGTGGTTAACCGTTCGGGACGGTGCCACGGCGGAAGATCGACACGGGAATATGCTAAGGAAGCATTTCGTAAGAAGTATGTGGGAACCAGTATATAGATGAGCAAAGGAAGGCTTTTTCGGGTTGGTACAAGGAAGTAAGTCCGTCACCGAATATGAAGCGGAATTCTTGAGGTTGAGCCGATATGCCCAAGGAGTAGTGGCGATCGAGCATGAACGCTGTTCGTTCGTTTGAGGACGGACTTAGGACGATTTGAGACTTTTGATAGCACCGCATCGAGAGCGGGAATTCTCTGCCTTGGTGGAAAAGGCTAAAGTGGTGAGAGGGAATTAAGGACGCCACCAAGCTGTGTCAGGATTAAAATAAGCCCAAAAGAGGTTTTGGGCCATCCGAAAAGGCCACAAGAGGCCTAGAGTTGACAGCCACAAAGTCAACAGTGCGGGTACGGGCCGGGCAATTTCGCCCCTGTGAACATTGTGGAAGGAAGCACGGGGAGAGTGTTGGAAAAGGCGGGACGATGTCTCAAGTGTGGGTCCAAGGACCATATGATTAAGGATTGCCCCAAGCTATTAGATGAGAGCCAACCAAAGACTCGGAGAATGCTAACCAGCCGGTAGAGGCGACAGCAGACCTCAAAGAGGTCGTGGGTCGGCCAACAGAGGTAGTGGCAGAGGCCGTGGAGCTCGGGGCGAGGTGCACTTAACGCCAAGCAAGGCAACCGGGTTTGGTTTATGCGGTTCACGGAGGGGAAGAGGGAGACGCGCGGATGTTATAACCGCACGTTCTTTATTCATGACAAACCCTATTTTGCTCTTATTGATGTGGGCTCAACTCATTCCTATGTTGCATGTAGTGTGGTTGAAACACTAGGCCTAGACTCGAACTTTCGATGAGACAGATAATCGTAGTAAGCCCTTTAGGCCAAACGGTGAGGATAGATAAGATCTTTCGAATGTACCCTAGAGATTTAGGAGCGAACTTTCTGGGTGACTTAATGGAATTACCCTTCGGAGAGTTTGAGCTTATACTTGGAATGGATTGGCTAGTAGAGCATCGAGCCGTGTTGGATTGTGCGGCTAAACGTATAACTAAGAACCCCGGAAGATGAGGTAGTAGTGATGATCGGAAAAAGGAGGAACTACTTGTCTAACGTAGTTTCGCACCAAGGCCGAGAAAATGGTTAAGAAAGGATGTAAGGCATTCTTAGCCTTCGTGAGTGCGTTAAGAGGAGAAGAGAAAGGTGTTAAGGGAGTTAGAACAGTAAGGGGATTTTGAGGATGTATTTCCGAGGAGTTGCCCTAATACCCCCGATAGAGAAGTGGAATTTGGAATAGATTTGCTACCAGAACGCCTCCGTGTGTCAATCGCTCCTACCGAATGGCACCAAAGGAGTTAGTGGAGCTCAAGGCTCAAATCCAAGAGTTGTTGGATCGTGGGTTCATTCGACCCGCATGTGTCTCCGTGGGAGCACCGGTTCTCTTTGTGAAGAAGAAGGATGGAACTATGCGGATGTGCATAGATTATCGCCGATTGAACAAATCCGACCATCAAGAACAAGTATCCTTTGCCAAGGATAGATGACTTGTTCGACCAACCGAAAGTGGCAAACAGAGCTCAAAGATCGACTTAAGGTCGGGGTATCATCAACCAAAGTGAAGGAGGGTGATATTCATAAGACCGCTTTTAGGACAAGGTACGGTCATTTTGAATTTGTGGTGATGCCGTTTGGGTTGACGAACGCACCGGCCGCGCGTTCATGGATATGATGAATAGGGTTTTCCAACCCTACTTGGATAGATTCGCCGTGGTGTTCATCGACGACATTTTGGTGTATTCCAAGACGGAGGAGGAGCACGATGAGCATCTCCGAGTGGTGTTAGAAGTGTTAAGGAAAAGAAGCTTTATGCCAAATTCAAAGAAGTGCGAATTTTGGCTCAAGGAAGTGGCGTTCTAGGACATGTGGTATCCGCAGAAGGAATAAGAGTGGATCCTAGGAAGATCGAGCGTTGTTGGATTGGAAACCACCTAGGTCGGTGGCTGAAATCGAAGTTTCTTAGGCTTGGCAGGCTATTACGTGAAGGTTCGTGGAAGGATTCTCGTCAATAGCCGCACCTTTGACAAAGTTACTAAGGAAGGAAGTACCGTTTGTGTGGACGGATAAGCAACAGGAGAGCTTTGAAAAGCTTAAAAGGTGTCTTGTGTAAGCTCTCGGTGTTAATTCACCGGAGGCGGTAAGGACTTCGTAGTATATTGTGATGCTTCGCACACGTGGTTAGGCTGTGTGCTAATGCAAGAAGGAAAGGTAGTCGCTATGCATCTCGACGCTAAGGCCGCATGAGGTGAACTACCCAACTCATGACTTGGAACTCGCGGCGGTGGTTTTCGCCCTCAAAGTTTGGAGGCACTACCTTTATGGAGAAAGGTCGATAATTTACACGGACCACAAAAGCCTTAAGTATTTGTTGACTCGTAAGGAGTTGAACTTGAGGCAACGAAGGTGGGTGGAGTTATTAAAAGATTATGACTGTTCGATAGAATACCATCCGGGCAAGGCGAATGTGGTAGCTGACGCCCTAAGTAGGAAGGTTGTGTCGGATTTAAGGGCTTTGTTCGCTCACTTAAGTTTGTATGATGACGGAAGCTTTGTTGGCGAGTTACGAGTCAAGCCAACCTGGCTGAAGGAGGTGAAAGAGGGACAGTTGGCGAATAAGGACTTAAGTACTAAGTTACAGCAAGTACGGCAATGAGGATTAAAGAATTATGGCGTCAATGATGAAGGAGTACTGTGCTACAAGGAAAAGGTTTGTATGCCGAGGGATAAGGAGTTGAGACAAAGGATTCTTCTGAAGCGCATGGTAGTCCTTATGCTATGCATCCCGAGGCATCAAGTCAGATAGAGATCTAAGGGAACAATTTTGGTGGTCGACCAAACGATAGGTGACTCGAATTTGTGGGAAAATGTTTGACATGTCGCAAGTAAAGGTCTGAACACCAAGTCCCATCAGATTGCTTCAACCAATTGAGATTCCCCAATGGAAGTGGGAAAGAATTACCATGGACTTAGTTAGTGGGCTTCCCTTACGCCTACTAAGAAGGACTCGGTATGGGTGATAGTGGACCGCTTGACCAAGTCCGCACATTTTATCCTGTGAGGATCGACTATTCCCTTCAAAAGTTAGCCAAGTTATATGTGGCGGAGATCGTAAGGCTACACGGGGTACCGATGTCGATCATCTCCGATAGAGACCCAAGGTTTACGCCTCGATTTTGGAAAGCACTTCATCAAGCATTAGGCACTAAGCTAGACTTCACCACGTCTTTTCATCCACAATCGACGGGCACCGAACGGGTTATACAAGTGTTGGAAGATATGCTAAGAGGTCGTGTGTGATGGATTTCAGGAAGTTGGGAAGATTACTTGCCTCTAGCCGAGTTCGCCTACAACAACGACTATCGTGCAAGCATTCGGATGGCACCATACGAAGCATTGTATGGAAGGAAATGTAGAACACCAACTTGTTGGACCGAGTTAGTTAGAGAACGCCGCGTTTGGGTCCGAGAGTTAGTGGCGGAAACCGAGGAGAAGGTGGAATTAATTCGGCACGGTTGAAAGAAGCTTCGATGAGATGTAAGTCATACGCAGACCTTAAGAGGAAAGAAATTGAGTTTGAAGTAGGAGACCAAGTGTTTCTAAAGGTCTCACCTTGGAAGAAGGTTATGCGGTTCGGTCGCAGCGGAAGCTAAGCCCAAGGTTTATAGGGCCCTATCAAGTCATCGAAGCGAGTTGGGCGGTGGCATACCAATTGGAGTTGCCACCAGAGTTGCATCAAATGCACGACGTATTTCATGTGTCCATGCTACGCCGCTATCGATCGGATCCGTCTCATGTGGTACCCGTTGAAGAAGTGGAGTTAAGGCGGATCTATCCTACGAGGAGGAGCCGATTCGGATCTTGGAACGTGACGTGAAAGCACTACGAAAGAAGTCGGTGCCTTTAGTCAAGGTGTTATGGCGCAATCATGGATCGGAAGAACCTTCGTGGGGAGCCGAAGAGACAATGCGACAAAGAATACCCTCAATCATTTAGTTAGGAAATTTCGAGGACGAAATTTTATTTAAGGGGTAGAACTCAGTAACATCCTAGGAAGGGCCTATGCATTTTTCGATCAATTGTATGAAATGACAAGTCTTAAGTGTTATGAATAAATTTTTGATACTTTTGGAAACCTAGAAATGAATGAAAATGAAAATGGAAATGAAAATGGAGATGGAAATGAAAATGGAAATGGAAATGGACATTTTGGAAACTTAGACATTTTTGGAAACTTAGACATTTTTGAAACCTAAACATTTTTGGAAATGATCCAAAAATGGAAACTTGAACATTTCGGGAAACTTGGATATATGAGAGAAATAAAGGAGTTTTATTCACATAAATATGTGAATAATAAGAGATAAATAAAGGAGTTTTATTCACATAAATATGTGAATAATAAGAGAGAAATAAAGGAGTTTTATTCACATAAATATGTGAATAATAAGAGATAAATAAAGGAGTTTTATTCACATAAATATGTGAATAATAAGAGATAAATAAAGGATTATTTTCTAATGAGATAATTGAGGAGATAATTTATGGATTAAAGGCTTTTATCTTTTAAATAAAAGAGATAATATTATCAAAAAGAGGAGTGGTGGCCAAGTAAAGGACTCCTAGGCTGATAACTTTGGCTATAAAAGGAGGACAGAAGGGCTACTCATCAACATATGCTCCCTCTTCCTCTCTGCCGAAATTCTCCCTAGGCAAAACCCCTCTCTCGCCGAATTTTCATTAAGCAAAAATTCTCTCTTTTTCTTCTATTTTCTTCTCCGTTCTCATCATTAAGCTGAATTTTTGTGGATTCTAAGAAAGAGGGCAATCATCCACAACATCAAAAGGGGATCTTTCGTGAAATCTAAGGATCTAAGGTAAGGATTATAAATATAAATATGTGGTTAAAGATTATGATTCACGTTTTCAAAGTTAGATCTAATCTAACACGAAGTTATAGGATTTCAACAGTTTATAAAGGAATCCTCTTCATTTTGGAATCCCATCATAAGGTAAGGGATATTCGGCCAAGGCATAATTTGTTTAAGTGTTTTCCATTATTTCAAAACCGAAAATCGACATGGTTACATACCTAGTATTAGCCGATTTCAAGGAAGAGGAATTCTAGCAAATCTGTTGGGACTTGATTAAATCAATTCGGCAACTAGGTAAGTAATTCTACTTCTAGTAGGATTTGGTTTTAAGACCAAATAGGTTTATTTATATGTTTTAATTAATGGCCGAATATAGGAGTGAAAGATCTAGATCGGTAGATCGCTTCTACGGAATTCACTAAAACTATTAAGCGAAAAAGGTGTGTACTCTTACTAACTTCCAATAAATTGCATGGCAATCATTAAATATATAAATATGTAACAAAGATGTGAATGTGGCTAAGCACCACAAATGTGGTAAGGAGTACCTGTGCACGTTTCCTACTTTTGATAGGATTGTGAATGTGATATATTTTGAACATGTGATTAGTAACATGAATGAAAATTAAGTATGTGAAATATGTTATGAAATAATTGGGGCATTCGGGATATTTGTGGAGGAAGAAAGTGAAGGTGATGACTACGGTCTCACCAAACGTAAAGTGGTGACTACATATCACATAAAGTGAAAAGTGGTAACTTCCGCTTACATCCAGTGAATACATGTCTAATGACACAACATAAGTGGGCGATGAGCACGTCGATCGCAGCTGATCGCCTTCGATGGTGTGTAGCGGATGGAGGGTCGACTTAGTAGTCCCCGCGGTGTACAAAGTTGGTACGGGTGGTGTGTAGCGGATGGACAAATAGGTTTGGATTTGGGTTGCATCATCCTTTATTTTGTATGAACATGATATTGATATGACTTGTATGCCTGATTTGTTGGAAATTAGTACTATGTACACATTGAGTCTCAGAGACTCACCCGTTGAGAATTATTTTTCGTGTGATGAGCAAGTAATGGACCGGGTCGGCAGGAGCTAAAGGTGGCCATGCATCGCTTGAAGAAATTATTTGGAATTTGGACTTTATGAAATTTTAGTACTATAAACTTTATTTTGGGTTTGAATGATGTAATAAGGCCATAAGGCCCAGTTGGATTTTCTTTATTTCTGTTTATTTTGAATATGATACAATTTATGTTTGATTAAAGATAAGTAAATTTATTTCTTTTAAAATAATAAACCCAAAAATTATTTTGTCACCTTATTTAAGTTGGATTTCCGGAATTTATTAAATAGGTTTCAAATTAAGCCCAACCCAAAACAATTTTTTTTAAAATTACACAAATTTTCTCTAAGTCATTTAGAACATTGAAAACCGATTTATTTAAGGAACATACCAGATCCGGTTCAAGCTCGTGGGCGGGTGTGGGGTGTTCGATTGGTATCAGAGCCCAGTTTTAAAACTCTCGGCCTGTGGGCTCAGGCCAAAACGTTTTCAATTCAAGCCCAAATGAATTTCTTTGAAATAAGCAGGTTTTATGGCATGGCACCTAAGTCTCCGACCCGCATGATCCACGGTAAGTACCTTTAACCATCTGTGGTGATTATGTGAATTATGAATTGTAAAAGGGTAGAAAAGGCATGGAACGTAGAATAGTGTGATAGGAACTTGAACCCTAGGATTAGACTACTCAAACACTTGAAACTCATAAGACTTAATGAACTTAACAAACCTATGACTAAGTTATTAAGCTAGGGTGTGGCAACCCACATGCATGTCTAGGATTGGATCCGAAGAGCACAGTATTTAAGCGATCCTAGTGACTCACCTCCTCTTCGCAGTATCCTACCCGTGCGTAGCTTCTGTTCGCCCTAACTCGTAAGGCTCAGTGGTGTGGCAACCTCATGCGCATGTCTAGAAAGGTCGGTGAGAGCTTGGTATTTAAGCGATCCGCGTGACTCACCTCCTCTTCATTCGAATCCCGCTGCACAGTGCGTAGCTTTGGTTCACCCCGACCAAGAGGGCTCGGTCATAGGCTAAACACAAAGAATAAAACCCGAAAGGGACTTTAGCCGTTTTTCTTTTATAAAAAAATAAAAAAATGTATAACCAAAATTTAGTTTTAAAACTCTTAGAAACTTATGAGAACTATTTTACAACATTTTCTTTTAAAAAAAAAAAACCCTTGGTTTATAAAATGACCAAACCACCCATAGTTTTAACAAAATTTCATTACTTTATCAAATGTTCAAAAAACCTAATTTGTAAAATATCAAACTATCTTGATTTTGGAAAATTACAAAATTGCTCCTAACTTACAAAATTACCAAAACGACCACTCGATTTCCAAAATTTTTACAATATCATTGCTTTGAAAAGTGTAACTCTCAAAGGAACCCTCAATGTTTTACAATCTTGGAAAATATCCTAACTTATTAAATTTTACAAATTTACCCCGATTTTTGGAAAAATTATCAAAAGGCCCCTAAGATCAAAAAATTACCAAATACCCTCTGATTTCAAAATTCTTCCAAAATTTCCCCGAACTTTAGAAGTACCAAAATACTTTCGTCAAAATCACCAGGAACTTTTTATTTCTGAAAAATTTACGAAAAATACCCCTGTAGGATAAAATTACGAAAATGCCCCCGGTAGTGGAAAAGCAAAATAACGAAAACAACAACAAGAATTACAACGTTTCTTTGAATGAACGAAAGTTCATATTTGTTGATGGATGAATGAATGAATGCAAGATCAGTATGCATGTATGAATACTGAAAGAACCACTCTTAAACTCTTCTTCATAAGATATCATCATGGGTAATAAGTGAAACAAGAATACTAATACATAAAATTCCTTAATCGATCTCGCCGATAATGAGCTCAAGAGGACGCGTGGTCGTGCGTGGAAGAGGTAGAGGAAGGATGATCATTAGATCGGGACAAGGTTCGACAATGAGATACCACCACCACCATCACCCCACCGTCAATGTTGAGCAAAGAGGCTCGCATGAGGAAGATGCCGTGTCGCAGTCATCTTTGCGAGTTTTGGAATTGGTGGTGATGCGCAGAAACAATTCAGAAATCGTAAAGTCCAGGTACTGAGCGGCTCCGTGCTAATGGAGTGAAATGTTTAGAGGAGTATCGGAGTGGCACCCAAAGATACCGAGTGATCTTGGTTGGAAGCAATCGAGCGCATCATGGATGAGCTCGACTTGACCCCGAGGAGAAGTTGAAAGGGATGACGGCATTTATTACGCGATGAAGCGTATCAATGGTGGTTAACCGTTCGGGGCGGTGCCACGGCGGAAGATCGACACTGGAATATGCTAAGGAAGCATTTCGTAAGAAGTATGTGGGAACCAGTATATAGATGAGCAAAGGAAGGCTTTTCCGGGGTTGGTACAAGGAAGTAAGTCTCATCACCGAGAATATGAAGCGGAATTCTTGAGGTTGAGCCGATATGCCCAAGGAGTAGTGGCGATCGAGCATGAACAGCTGTGTTCGTTTTGAGGACGGACTTAGGGACGATTTGAGACTTTTGATAGCACCGCATCGGGAGCGGAATTCTCTCGCCTTGGTGGAAAAGGCTAAAGTGGTCGAGGAATTAAGGACGCCACCAAGCGGTGTGGACGAAATAAGCCCAAAAGAGGTTTTGGGCCATCCGAAAAAGCCACAAGAGGCCTAGAGTTGACAGGCCACAAAGTCAACAGGCTTGGTACGGGCTGGCAATTTCGCCCTTGTGAACATTGTGGAAGGAAGCACGGGGGAGAGTGTTGGAAAAAGGCGGGACGATGTCTCAAGTGTGGGTCCAAGGACCATATGATTAAGGATTGCCCCAAGCTATTAGATGAGAGCCAACCAGCACACTCGGAATGCTAACCAGCCGGTAGAGGCGAGCGACCTCAAAGAGGTCGTGGGTCGGCCAACAGAGGTAGTGGCAGAGGCCGTGGAGCTCAGGGCCGAGGTGCAACTAACGCCGAAGCAAGGCAACCGGGTTTGGTTTATGCGGTTCGCCGGAGGGAAGAGGGAGACGCGCCGGATGTTATAACCGGTACGTTCTTTATTCATGACAAACCCTATTTTGCTCTTATTGATGTGGGCTCAACTCATTCCTATGTTGCATGTAGTGTGGTTGAAACACTAGGCCTAGACTCTGAACTTTCTGATAGACAGATAACTGTAGTAAGCCCTTTAGGCCAAACGGTGAGGATAGATAAGATCTTTCGGAATGTACCCCTAGAGATTCAGGGAGCGAACTTTCGGGCTGACTTAATGGAATTACCCTTCGGAGAGTTTTAGCTTATACTTGGAATGGATTGGCTAGTAGAGCATCGAGCCGTGTTAGATTGTGCGGCTAAACGTATAGAACTAAGAACCCCGGAAGATGAGGTAGTAGTGATGATCGGAAAAAGGAGGAACTACTTGTCTAACGTAGTTTTGACAATCAAGGCCGAGAAAATGGTTAAGAAAGGATGTAAGGCATTCTTAGCCTTCGTGAGTGCGTTAAGAGGAGAAGAGGAAGGTGTTAAGGGAGTTAGAACAGTAAGGGATTTTGAGGATGTATTTCCGGAGGAGCGCCTTAATACCCCGGATAGAGAAGTGGAATTTGGAATAGATTTGCTACCAGAACAGCTCCCGTGTCAATCGCTCCCACCGAATGGCACCAAAGGAGTTAGTGGAGCTCAAGGCTCAAATCCAAGAGTTGTTGGATCGTGGGTTCATTCGACCCAGTGTGTGTCTCCGTGGGGAGCACCGGTTCTCTTTGTGAAGAAGAAGGATGGAACTATGCGGATGTGCATAGATTATCGTCGATTGAACAAATCGACCATCAAGAACAAGTATCCTTTGCCAAGGATAGATGACTTGTTCGACCAACCGAAAAGGGCAAAAGCAGAGTTCTCAAAGATCGACTTAAGGTCGGGGTATCATCAATCGAAAGTGAAGGAGGCTGATATTCATAAGACCGCTTTTAGGACAAGGTACGGTCATTTTGAATTTGTGGTGATGCCGTTTGGGTTGACGAACGCACCGCCGCGTTCATGGATATGATGAATAGGGTTTTCCAACCCTACTTGGATAGATTCGTCGTGGTGTTCATCGACGACATTTTGGTGTATTCCAAGACGGAGGAGGAGCACGATGAGCATCTCCGAGTGGTGTTAGAAGTGTTAAGGAAAAGAAGCTTTATGCCAAATTCAAAGAAGTGCAAATTTTGGCTCAAGGAAGTGGCGTTCCTAGGACATGTGGTATCCGCAGAAGGAATAAGAGGATCCTAGGAAGATCGAAGCGTTGTTGGATTGGAAACCACCTAGGTCGGTGGTTGAAATCGAAAGTTTCTTAGGCTTGGCAGCTATTACTGAAGGTTCGTGGAAGGATTCTCGTCAATAGCCGCACCTTTGACAAAGTTACTAAGGAAGGAAGTACCGCTTGTGTGGACGGATAAGCAACAGGAGAGCTTTGAAAAGCTTAAAAGGTGCCGGCTGAAGCTCGGTGTTAATTCAAATGAGGCGTGTAAGGACTTCGTAGTATATTGTGATGCTTCGCATACGTGGTTAGGGCTGTGTGCTAATGCAAGAAGGAAAGGTAGTCGCTTATGCATCTCGGCGATTAAGGCCGCATGAGGTGAACTACCCAACTCATGACTTGGAACTTCGCGGCGCTGGTTTTCGCCCTCAAAGTTTGGAGGCACTACCTTTATGGAGAAAGGTCGATAATTTACACGACCACAAAAGCCTTAAGTATTTGTTGACTCGTAAGGAGTTGAACTTGAGGCAACGAAGGTGGGTGGAGTTATTAAAAGATTATGACTGTTCGATAGAATACCATCCGGCAAGGCGAATGTGGTAGCCGACGCCTAAGTAGGAAGGTTGTGTCGGATTTAAGGGCTTTGTTCGCTCACTTAAGTTTGTATGATGACTGAAGCTTCATTAAGCGAGTTACTGAGTCAAGCCAACCCGGTGAAGGAGGTGAAAGAGGGACAGATTGGCGGATAAGGACTTAAGTACTAAGTTACAAAAAATACGGCAATGAGGATTAAAGAATTATGGCGCTAATGATGAAGGAGCTTGTGCTACAAGGAAAAGGTTTGTATGCCGAGGGATAAGGAGTTGAGACAAAGGATTCTTCGGGAAGCGCATGGTAGTCCTTATGCTATGCATCCCTGAGGCATCAAGTCAGAGTAGAGATCTAAGGGAACAATTTTGGTGGTCGACCACAAAAGCGAGAGGTGACCGAATTTGTGGGAAAATGTTTGACATGTCGCAAGTAAAGGCTGAACACCAAGTCCCATCGATTGCTTCAACCAATTGAGATTCCCAATGGAAGTGGGAAAGAATTACCATGGACTTAGTTAGTGGGCTTCCCTTACGCCCACTAAGAAGGACTCGGTATGGGTGATAGTGGACCGTTTGACCAAGTCCGCACATTTTATCCCCGTGAGGATCGACTATTCCCTTCAAAAGTTAGCCAAGTTATATGTGGCGGAGATCGTAAGGCTACACGGGTACCGATGTCGATCATCTCCGATAGAGACCCAAGGTTTACGTCTCGATTTTGGAAAGCACTTCATCAAGCATTAGGCACTAAGCTAGACTTCACTACGCCTTTTCATCCACAATCGACGGGCGACCCGAACGGGTTATACAAGTGTTGGAAGATATGCTAAGAGGTCAGTGATGGATTTCCGAGAAGTTGGGAAGATTACTTGCCTCTAGTCGAGTTCGCCTACAACAACAAACAAATATCGTGCAAGCATTCGGATGGCACCATACGAAGCATTGTATGGAAGGAAATGTAGAACACCAACTTGTTGGACCGAGTTAGGAGAACACCGCGTTTTGGGTCCAGAGTTAGTGGCGGAAACGAGAAGAAGGTGGAATTAATTCGGACACGGTTGAAAGAAGCTTCCGATAGATGAAGTCGTCGCGCAGACCTTAAGAGGAAAGAAATTGAGTTTGAAGTAAGAGACCAAGTGTTTCTAAAGGTCTCACCTTGGAAGAAGGTTATGCGGTTCGGCCGCAAAGGGAAGCTAAGCCCAAGGTTTATAGGGCCCTATCAAATGGCATCGAAGCGAGTTGGGCGATGGCATACCAATTGGAGTTGCCACCGAGTTGCATCAAATGCACGACGTATTTCATGTGTCCATGCTACGTCGCTATCGATCGGATCCGTCTCATGTGGTACCGTTGAAGAAGTGGAGTTAAGGCGGATCTATCCTACGAGGAGGAGCCGATTCGATCTTGGAACGTGGCGTGAAAGCACTACGAAAAGAAGTCGGTGCCTTTAGTCAAGGTGTTATGGCGCAATCATGGATCGGAAGAAGCTTCGTGGGAGCCGAAGAGACAATGCGACAAAGAATACCCTCAATCGTTTAGTTAGGAAATTTCGAGGACGAAATTTTATTTAAGGGGGTAGAACTGTAACATCCTAGGAAGGGCCTATGCATTTTTCAGATCAATTGTATGAAATGACAAGTCTTAAGTGTTATGAATAAATTTTTGATACTTTTGGAAACCTAGAAATGAATGAAAATGAAAATGGAAATGAAAATGGAGATGGAAATTAAAATGGAAATGGAAATGGACATTTTGGAAACTTAGACATTTTTGGAAACTTAGACATTTTGGAAACCTAAACATTTTTGGAAATGATCCAAAAATGGAAACTTGAACATTTCGGGAAACTTGGATATATGAGAGAAATAAAGGAGTTTTATTCACATAAATATGTGAATAATAAGAGATAAATAAAGGAGTTTTATTCACATAAATATGTGAATAATAAGAGAGAAATAAAGGAGTTTTATTCACATAAATATGTGAATAATAAGAGATAAATAAAGGAGTTTTATTCACATAAATATGTGAATAATAAGAGATAAATAAAGGAGTTTTATTCACATAAATATGTGAATAATAAGAGATAAATAAAGGATTATTTTCTAATGAGATAATTGAGAGATAATTGATGGATTAAAGGCTTTTATCTTTTAAATAAAAGAGATAATATTATCAAAAAGAGGAGTGGTGGCCAAGTAAAGGACTCCTAGGCTGATAACTTTGGCTATAAAAGGAGGACAGAGGGCTACTCATCAACATATGCTCCCTCTTCCTCTCTGCCAAAATTCTCCCTAGGCAAAACCCTCTCTCTGAATTTTCATTAAGCAAAAATTCCTCTCTTTTTCTTCTATTTTCTTCTCCGTTTCTTCATTAAATTTGAATTTTTGTGGATTCTAAGAAAGAGGCAATCATCCACAACATCAAAAGGGATCTTTCGGAAATCTAAGGATCTAAGGTAAGGATTATAAATATAAATATGTGGTTAAAGATTATGATTCACGTTTTCAAAGTTAGATCTAATCTAACACGAAGTTATAGGATTTCAACAGGCTTATAAAGGAATCCTCTTCGTGATTTGGAATCCCATCATAAGGTAAGGGATATTCGGCCAAGGCATAATTTGTTTAAGTGTTTTCCATTATTTCAAAAAGCGAAAACCGACATGGTTACATACCTAGTATTAGCCGATTTCAAGGAAGAGGAATTCTAGCAACTGTTGGGACTTGATTAAATCAATTCGCAACTAGGTAAGTAATTCTACTTCTAGTAGGATTTGGTTTTAAGACCAAATAGGTTTATTTATATGTTTTAATTAATGGCCGAATATAGGAGTGAAAGATCTAGATCGGTAGATCGCTCTACGGAATTCACGGAAACTATTAAGCGAAAAAGGTGTGTACTCTTACTAACTTCCAATAAATTGCATGGCAATCATTAAATATATAAATATGTAACAATATGTGAATGTGGCTAAGCACCACAAATGTGGTAAGGAGTACCAGTGCACGTTTCCTACTTTTGATAGGATTGTGAATGTGATATATTTTGAACATGTGATTAGTAACATGAATGAAAATTAAGTATGTGAAATATGTTATGAAATAATTTGGGCATTCGGGATATTTGTGGAGGAAGAAAGTGAAGGTGATGACTACGGTCTCACCAACGTAAAGTGGTGACTACAAATCACATAAAGTGAAAAGTGGTAACTTCGGTTACATCCAGTGAATACAGATGTCTAATGACACAACATAAGTGGGCGATGAGCACGTCGATCGCAAATGATCGCTTCGATGGTGTGTAGCGGATGGAGGAGTCGACTTAGTAGTCCCCGCGCGGTATGCTGTGTTTGTGCGGGTGGTGTGTAGCGGATGGACAAATAGGTTTGGATTTGGGTTGCATCATCCTTTATTTTGTATGAACATGATATTGATATGACTTGTATGCCCGATTTGTTGGAAATTAGTACTATGTACACATTGAGTCAGTAGACTCACCCGTTGGGGAATTATTTTTCGGTGATGAGAGCAATGGACCGGGTCGGCAGGAGCTAAAGGTGGCCATGCATCGCTTGAAGAAATTATTTGGAATTTGGACTTTATGAAATTTTAGTACTATAAACTTTATTTTGGGTTTGAATGATGTAATAAGGCCATAAGGCCCAGTTGGATTTTCTTTATTTCTGTTTATTTTGAATATGATACAATTTATGTTTGATTAAAGATAAGTAAATTTATTTCTTTTAAAATAATAAACCCAAAAATTATTTTGTCACCTTATTTAAGTTGGATTTCCGGAATTTATTAAATAGGTTTCAAATTAAGCCCAACCCAAAACAATTTTTTTTAAAATTACACAAATTTTCTCTAAGTCATTTAGAACATTGAAAACCGATTTATTTAAGGAACATACCAGATCTGGTTCAAGCTCGTGGGCCGGGTGTGGGGTGTTTCATGTGCAAGGCGACGCGGCCGAATAAAGCGAAAATCGGAGGTTGCCTATCACTACTACAATCATGGGCACGGTTTCGATTTCCATTTTTACGTCCTTGAGTCGACCACCCATATACATTCCCACTCATAACGAGGTAAATTTAATATTAGATTTTACAATTATTTCGTAGATTTAAAATATAATTGTATGCTAAAAAATTATTTAATTAGGTGGAACCATTCGGCGAGTTATGTTGGAATACCTACATCGCTTGAAGATATACGGCTTCTACTAGAGCAACGGCCGGAAGCACAAGTAAATATTAAATTTTAATTAAATTTCGTAATAAAATAGTCGTTTCGTATTTCGTATTTAGTATTTAGTATTTCGTATTTAGTATTTAGTATTTAGTATATAACTAATATTTTTATCATGTTAATATAGTTTGAATGGACACCATACGAGGATCCGTCAATTCGGGCAGTAATTCCGGAGGAGTTCTTGATAAATCGGAACATTTGGCATGTGAAGGTCCCATTGATCAACTATGCCACCATGGAGATGCACCAATCAGATCGGGTTCTGCGTCAATTTGGATTCCGACAACCGATTCCCGTGGCACCTGAGGTGCTCGATGATGAGCACAAAGTCGACTTACGGCAGTTGCATACGGATTGGCCAAGATATTGGTCAGCGTATATCGAATTGTGGGAGAACCGGTATGATTATATACCTACTCGAGAACCGATCATCGTTCCTGAGTTAGCGTGCGTGCCGGAATACATGCCATGGTTTCGGATCCATGGCAAGCCGTATTTATTGTCGGAAGAGGAGAGGCGACGGCAACTTTGTGAACAAAGGGAACGACGGGGCCCTTTAAATCCAAGGAGAAGGGGTAATGAGATCGGGACCATCAACAAATGCGAAACCACGATCCACGGGCCATCAACGGCGCCCACATAGTCACCGGGCCCAACACTTCACCGCTTGGTACGACACCAACATCACGGCCTTTTTCAGATTATGCCAAAAAGCGTACTCCTAGCCCTTATATGTATCATAACCCTTATATGTTTCCTTTTCTCAGTCCCACAGCAGGTTGGAATGCATGGACCGGTTCGAGTCCGTTCCCGACTACTCCGAGTGGCCAGCCGATCTTGAGGCCGTCGTCGCATGAGGGATCGCACGAGGCGCCGTCGGGGAGCTCTTCTTTTTACTAGTCTCCTTCGCCTTATGGGATTCAGACACCTCCGCCATGGTTTATGCAAACACCTCCCCAGTCATTATTTTATCAGTGTGGGTCATCCTCCCAACACCCACAACCAGACCCCCTGCCGGAGGAACCAGAATCCCCGCCTGAGGTTCCACAACCCCCGCCGGAAGCTAGATGAAGGAGGAATCTAGCGCGTAACCGTCGACCACCCCCATGTGGCACTGATTCCGACCGGCACCAACATTGATTCTGACCGCCATTTTTTTATTTTTTTTTGTAATTTAATTTTTATATCTTTAATAAAATAAAAGTTGTTTTTATTTTTTATTGTAATTTAATTTTTATATCTTTAATAAAATAAAAGTTGTTTTTTTTATTTTTTTTGTAATTTAATTTTTATATCTTTAATGAAATAAAAGTTGTTTTTTTTTTATTGTAATTTAATTTTTATATCTTTTCTAAAATAAAAGTTGTTTATTTTTTTATTATAATTTAATTTTTATATCTTTGCTAAAATAAAAGTTGTTTATTTTTTTTATTGTAATTTAATTTTTATATCTTTGCTAAAATAAAATAAAAGTTGTTTATTTTTTATTATAATTTAATTTTTATATCTTTAATAAAATAAAAGTTGTTTATTTTTTTATTGTAATTGATTTTTTTATCTTTAATAAAATAAAAGTTGTTTTTTTAATTAATTTTTTTATCTTTAATAAAATAAAAGTTGTTTTTTTTTATAATTGATTTTTTTATCTTTAATAAAATAAAAGTTTTTTTTTGTAATTTATTTTTTTTATTTTTAATAAAATGAAAGTTGTTTTTGAATATCCTAATTGTAATTTAATTTTTATATATTTAATGAAATAAAAAAACACATACTTTACTTCTATCATGTCTTTAAATACATCTAAACAAAAATGATACAGACGAAAATGAGACATAACTTTTCATTCTTCCAAGAGACAAAAATGATAAGGAGACTATCAACTATTCCGATTTGGACACGAGCGAGATGTATGGCCTAGGTTCCTACACCATCCGCATAACTTCCGTTGGTTGGTCGTTTCTCGGATATCCATATTGTTGCGTATTCTAGTCGAGCAAGGTTGACCTTTTGGTTTGTGCCGCAGTTCTCTCTCCGGTAACAGCTTATACGGAGCAAGCGATACAGACGGTCACTTACGTTCATCTGGGACTGGTGGGAATACGTGTCTCCACACGTTGTACATATTTTCTATTTTATACACTTCCTCGACATAGCTCATGGGATCTAGACGGAGATTCTGACAAACCGCAAGTACATGAGCGCATGGGTAACGAAGTGAATCAAATATCCCACAGTCGCAGGTCCTATTTCTCAAGTGTACATGATATTGCCCGCCAATAATACCTTGGTTTGGTCTGTCAAACTCCATCACACGAAACCATAGGTTGTCGCGATCGTGACACACTGTGTGCATGGTGTTGGCCCGTGCCTTCCCATTGTTAATTTCTCGCAATACCTTCGCGCACCATACATGGCCTCCTTGCATTTGGCCTTTATAACTCGCTGCTCGCTTCAGAAATAGTGCCACTAAACGAAAATATGTCTCTCGCACAACCGATGTTATCGGCAAATGACGCATTCCTTTTAGAACAGAATTTATGCATTCGGCCAGATTTGAGGTCATAAGACCATATCGTAGGCCGCCGTCGTATGCTTGTGTCCACTGTTCGAAAGGAATATTGCGTAGGTAGTTTGTGCCTTCTTTGTTAACTGAGCGCAAACTCGCCAACATCTCGTGAAAACGGTCCTTATTGATCTCGTATCCTGCCAATATAAGTTGATAGCGAATATTACATACCACTCTTCAATTAAGAATAAATTGAATATTACAAACGAAATTATATTAATAGATATTACATACCCATATTGGTCACTTACCGTCGTTGACTTGTAGATCGATGTTGCCCGTGGTAGTTGGACGCAACATGCCTTAGGCAATATCGATGGTGTGTGCGATGCCATAGGCTTCCCTGTCGCTCTATTGCGGCTAGTATTCTAGGGCCCTGATCTGATATAACGCATATATCAGGTTGGGGGCAGACATGCCTCCTTAACCTATAGATAGAAAGAAATCTCAGTCATCAGCTGACTCCCCCGGTGTTATTGCAAACGCAATTGGAAGGATTCTCCCATTGCCGTCCTGTGCCACAGCTAGCAATAGCCGATGCGTATATCTACCATACATAAAGGTATCATCAATTTGTACCAATGGCTTGTAGTATATAAATACGTCTCGGCATTGCTTAAATGTCCAGAACAGACGCTTGAACACTTGGCATCCACGGAGCAATCAATCGTTGTAGTACGCCGGTTCCGTTTCAAGGTCCGTTATCTTTTGCTCGGACATATCTCTCCAAAGACTGACACCACTGCCACACTTCATTATATGAAGCTTCCCACCGACCATGCAACTTTTCCAACGCCTTCTGCTTGGCTATCCAAGTCTTTCGGTAAGAGGGCGTGTACCCCAATTGGCTACGAATATTGCCAATTAAGGCCGACACTGTAGTCTTGGGATCCGCCTTCACCGTCGGTATTATTAAGTCAGCTAACATATCTGAATCCATCTTCGGATGATCTTGTGAAACACCTGTCAACGAAGTACGTTAAATAATGCAACATTACGTAATATTAGTATTATTCAAAAACCTTTAACACCTAGTGATAATGTACCGGCAAGACATGTATGTGGACCGTTGTACTTTTTGATCTCCCACAAGCCTGTCCTTTTCCTCAACGAGGCCATGATTTTCCATGAACATGTACCGTCTTGCACTGCATACTTAGCCTCGTACTTATCAAGTTTGGATTTAACCACGTTGTAGTTAACCCCGTTCTTGATGCTATATTGTTTCAATGCACCAAGAAAACTGTCCTTGTTGGAAAACTTTTTACCAACTTCTAATTCGCCCGAATCCAACGACGAACTTGTATGGTCACGCCTTCTGTATGGTAGTTCAGGAAACTCCAATGCATCGTCTTGAGATAGATCGACATTATGCATGTGGGCTGGAGGCGAGTACGCCCTGAATCGCGGATCTTCTTCTTCTTCATCTGAACTGCCTTCAACATCAGTTGGAACAGGCTCCGGTTCAGAAAATAATGCAACTTCTGCACCATCGGGGTCGGGCTCTCGAGGTGGATCCACATCGGACTCATCATCCGACCCACCATCATCTGTAACGAACGAGGGCCCCTCGCCGGTGGATGTCGTGGGGAGTACATTATCCATTCTTAAAAAACTTTCGTAACTTTCCCAATCATATGTAGATTTCCAACCACTAGAAGTTGATGACGTTCCCCAATACGTATTTCTAGCATCAAACGTCGAAGGAAGGATATGCATGTCCCATCCACCAACCGAGTGTCGTGCAGGGGTTGTGTTTTCCATACTACCACCAAACATGGGCACTTTCGTATTCTGCCTCCCACTAACAGAGTGTCGGCTTGGGGTCGTGTATTCCCCTCGAACATCAGTAGATGTTGAAGGAAGATCACTTGGTGATGAAAATTGAACATATACCTCAAGATAGGGTGATTCATTGGCAAGATGAGTCTCCACCATTGCCTCCAAGCTCCGAGGACCTTTGATGTCGAATGAGTCATATCTCACGGGATCAACTGAAGCGCAAAATCTATACTTAATAGACTAAACTTTCATTGGCGTTGTTCCGAAGATTTTACGCCTAATTCTTTTGCGAAGTTCTGTCAAATCTATGTTCCGGTTAAAACCGATCATGTACGTGTTTCTCCTATAAAAAACAACACAATTTTCGTGTCACAAACCTCACCATCATAGTAAATAACAAAGCATTAATACGTTCACTCATCTTGCTTTTCTATTTTACTTTTGCCTCAATTTACATTATGCAACCCGAGAATGAAATTTGGCTGATTTATAGTCTAAGGATTGCCGGACTCATCAGAGCAAAAGAGCGTCCACGTGGGAGCTTTTTTCGCTCTTCTTGCGACGGTGCATCCTCGCTTGAAGCGTTTTGGCCACTATTTGTTCGAAACGTCCTCTCAAAATTATTTTGCCGAGAGACTATCGTAGCAAAAGAGCGTCCACGTGGGAGCTTTTTTCAAGATTTCTTGACAATTGCATCTGCTTGAAGCGTTTTGGCCACTATTTGTTCGAAACGCGTCTTCTCAAAATTATTTTGCCGTGAGACTACTCAGAGCAAAAGAGCGTCCACGTGGGAGCTTTTTCAAGACTTTGCCGATGATGCATCCCGCTTGAAGCGTTTGGCCACTATTTGTTCGTAAACGTCTTCTCAAAATTATTTTGCCGAGACTCTCAGAGCAAAAGAGGGTCCACGTGGGAGCTTTTTTCAGTACTCTTGCTGACAGTGCATCTTGCTTGAAGCGTTTTGGTCACTATTTGTTCAGAAACGTCTTCTCAAAATTATATTGCCGAATCTTTCTTTGTAAAAAAATTCAAATAATTTTTATTTTACTCGATATATTTTTCCCAAAACCCTAAACTTAAAATTATTCTAATTAATTAACCCTAAAATCTAGTCTATTAATTTTCCCTTAGAAACCCTAAACCCTAAGACCCTAAAAATCCCTAAATCGTAGCCCTAAAACCCTAAAAACTCATACCCTAACACTAAAAACAACTAAAAAGCCCATCGGGGGTGAAGGGCAAAAGCGCGTCCACGAGGAGCTCTTTTGCCACATCAGCAAAGCGCGCCCTCAAGGACGCTTTTTTTCTTCTTTGTGGCACAAAGCGCTCCTCGTGGACGCGCTTTTCTATTTATCCCCTGAAAACGCGCTGACGTGGACGTGTTTTCGGGAGAAATAACCCTTTTCTGGTAAATAATTATTTTTTCGGCCCTTTTCCGTAAATTTTTTAAAAAAATGGTATATTTAGGTCATTTAGCCAATCCATGTTTGATAAAATCTTAAAAAAATAAATTAACTAAAAATTAATATTTTTAATAATTTAATTTTTTAAACATGTTCGATAACTCACAATGAAAATTATTAGATATTAAACAATCATAAACTCAGTTATTTTTTATTTTATATCTTTTAAGATTATATTATTCTTTATCAACAATCTAAATATAATTTTATATAATATATCAAATAAATTTCTGAATTTTTGAATTTATAAACATATATGAGACTCCACTTTATAAAGATGATATAATCGAGTTGGAAGGATTAATATTAATGTTAATCTGCATGGAAATCACTAAATAAGATTAGTTCTTATCTTAAACAGTAACACCAATTGTTTTGGGAGAAAAAGTGAACATCGATTCTCCACATACAAATTTTATACACTCTAGATAAGATGTTGTGTTCCACTTAATCCTGGTTTAGAATATTATTAAAGCACACTCAACATATAAAGTTGTACACCAAATACCTTCCATTCAATCATTCATACATTATTCTCTCTCTCTCTCCAAATAAATAATTTTATTTACTCCCCTTTTCTCCACCTATAAATTATACCAGCATGTAGATTTATTTTGAGTACATTAGAATTGGACAAACGTGTCAAAAATAGATGGAAAATTTTAACGTTTCTTCACTTTGATGATGTGGCATCAACTTGTATACTATATTAGTAATTAATTAATTTTTTAAAATTTTTAAAAATTAAAAATAATTTTTAATATTATTATATAATTTTAATAAATTTTATTTTTAAAATGATTTTTATAATGTTCTTTGAATTTTTTAAATTTTAAAAAATTAATTGCTTACGTGGTATCCATGTGTATGGCCACTTCAACAAAATGAATAGCCGTTAACTTTTTATTCCATTTTTGAGTGATTTGACAAACAACCGTAAGCTTAAGGGATAAAAGAGATGAAAAGTTAAATGGAGGGCTAAAATGAATTTTCTGTAAAGTTGGAGAGCTAAACAAGCCTTCCTCATAATTTTGGGTATTCCTATTTTTTGGCACTTCCTCGTAATTTTGGCTATTCCTATTTTTTGTATTCTCTCATAAGTTTTGGTATACTATTATCTTTTTTTGGTATTCCCTCGTAATTAACTTTAATTATAATTATTTATTAAAAAAATTAATTATAATTAAATAAACTTATCAATATTTACTTATAAGTTCTCAAAATACATTATTATTTTGCTCATTGATGAAGTGACTTAATGTGGTTCATTGATAGTGCATAAAACTTATGCTTAGACGATGCATCAAATATTGTCTCATTATATTATATATAATGATAATTTTTAAAGATTAGAAAAATTAAATAAATGAAACAAATTTAATAAAATCAACTAATTTTTGGTATTTTCTCAAAATATTTTTTACTTTTTTTTTTTGGTATTTCCTTATACTTTTTTGGTACTTTTTCATATCTATTTTATATTCCCTCATATTTTTGGTATACCCTTACAATTTTTGGTATCTCCTCATAATTTTTGGTACTCCCTCATATTTTCGGTACACCCTTGATATCCCCTCATAATTTTTAGTATTTCTCATTATTTTTATATTCCCTCGCTCATTTTTTATTTTATCCTCATAATTTTTTTATATAATTTCAAAATAGGATTTCAAATGAGATATAATTGTGGTGTTAAAAATTTTATTATTTTTGCATATTAAGAAAATTTAATGGAATTTTGGAGACAGAAAAAATTAATAACTTTTAAAATGTTATTTTCCATTCTAATATTTGGTACGATATTGGTTGATCTTATAACATATGTTTTATTTTTTTTTACTATTTTTAAATTTATCCTTTTGTATAATGTTTTTAATACCGAATATGAGTATGCAAATTTAATAATTTTAAAATTACCAATTCTTTTTCCAACAAAATCCCACTAAAATTTATTAATATGTAAAATAATATTTTTTTCACTAAAAAATATTTCTAATCATTTTGAAAGCATACTAGAAAACATAAAGGATTACCAAAAATATAAGTTGATCTTATAAAATTTTTTTATTTACTTAATTTTCAATTTTTTTAAAATTTATTAGTATATAATATAACAAATTTTATAAGTATGCAAAAATAAATTTTTTTTATATACCAAAAATTGATTTTTCATGTTAAAATTTAATTTTGGAAGTATATCAAAAAATTTTGAGGGTATACCAAATATTACAAGAGAATATAAAAAATAATGATAAATTACCAATAATTATGAAGGAGCTCCAAAAATTATAAAGAATACAAAAAATTATGAGAAAATGTCAAAAAATATAAAGAAGTAACATAAATTATGAGGGAATACACAAATTAATCGAATTACCCAATAAAAATTAGGCTTTACAAAAAAAGCTTACGGAAGCTGAGTGTAATGGATGAGTCAGTTTGTAATATAGTAAAAGCAATTTTCAAAGAGGAACAACTAGATCCTAACCTTTGGGTTTAATTTCTAAAAGTTTTGAATTATAAATCTTTTACTCACATTCGAGCTAAGATTCTTGTGAATAGATTGAAGTGGATCATACAACATCTTTTTGCTACCAATCAAGTTAATTTTGTAGTATGAACAAATATCACTAATATTATTGCATAAAAGGTTATATGATAACACGAATTAGTAAGAAAGTTTGGATGGATATTAAAGTGAATCTCGATAAGATATATGATCGCGTCCGATTGGATTTTTGGAGGACTCAGCTTTTGGAGGATCATTTGTCTCAAAATCTCGTCAATGTTATTATGCCTTGTGCTTCATCGACTTGGTTGCAATCATTATGGAATGGAAGTGTTACAGAAAAATTTAAGGTAGATTCGATAGGGTGATCTTTTATCATTATATTTATCTATTATTGGGATGGAGATCATGTTGGACTATAGCATTAATAAAGCAGTATTGGAGAAGCAAGGGAAACTTGTTTTTCTATCAAGGGATGGTCCTCCTTTATCACATTTGTTCATCATCGATGATTAATGCTCCAAAGACACAAATTTTCTATCAAGTTGATGTGTGGAAGTATAAAGGAGTGTCCCTTAATAGCAGAGTACTTGGGAACTCGTGGGCAAATCCTGGTTAGTTGTGTGGAAGTATAAAGGAACGGATAGAGTGGATTGTATGCAAGGACTAATTGTTAAGGAATAGTGAAAGGCGTAAGAGGGGATTGACGGAAGATTCATCTTGTTCAAATATGGGAGTCAACAAGAAACTATAGGTCATGTATTGAGAGCTGCCAATCTGCAAGTGTAGCATGGAAAAAGCTCATCCAACTATTCCCCAAAACAAGCTTTTCTTGGCTAATTGAGAACTCGTTGAATATACTCTAATTTGGACTCGAGATGGCACTCCCAAATGGATTTTACTAATAGAACAGCAACAAAGAAATTTGAAAATTAATTAAGCAAAAATAAAATTAAAAAAAAAGTACCAAATGCATCATCACATCTAAAAGGAAAATATTTTTGGAAAGACCCTTCCCTGAATATTTTATCTAATGTTGAAGTCTCTTTATCCCACATCTAATGTGAATTCTCTCACCCAATCAACATTTCCAACTAAATAGTGTTTATAATTAGCATTCAATAAGTGTTGTTCCCAATAAGCTAATTGAAACCTGGAGCTTCCTTTGTGTGCATAGTTTTGTTTTGACTTCCTTGAAATGTGAGAAGATAATTGTGTTATCCTTTATTAGAACAATCCCCCTTTGTGCCTCCCCCATCTTTTTGTTTATAATGTCTTCTGAAAGTTTGGACTTCAATGCTTTCCTAGTTTCACCTTTTACAAACATTTACCCTATATTTTACTACTTATTTATAATATAAATACAAATAAGAAAAATTATCAATGCTAGAAACAGTAAAAACTATTCAACTTGTTTACAACCTATTGCTACTAATGTTGTAACAAGCATATAACAATCGTTTAAATCAACGCTTATTATTTCCTTAAAAGTAACTTTTATCCATTGACCAATGACCCTTTCATCCGGCACTATCGGATCTTTAAGGCCAACTTTCATCCCTACTTGACAAGTGGGTCCTGTAATCAAATTTTTTTATGCCTTTGCACTTGAGGGCCAATCTCCTTCTGGTCCGAGGAAACCTTTATATGTTGCAGTTACCTTTTTAGAGGCCTACGCTCTTCTTACCCGTTCACCCGGCACCGCCGGATCTTTAAAGCCGACGTTTATCCTTGCTTGACAAGTGGGTCTTGCAATCAAACTCCTTTATGCCTTGGCACTTGAGGGCTAATCTCCGTCTGGCCTAAGGAAACCTTTGCACGTTACAATTATCTTTAAGAGGCCAACTTTCATCCCTAATTGACAAATAGATCTTAAAATCAAACTCCCTTTTGCCTTTGCCCTTCGGGGCCAAACTTCGTCTGCCCCTAAAAAACCTTTGCACGTTGCTTGCGATTACCTTTAGTGAGGCCTACGCACTTCTTACCCTGAAAAAGCAGGGGTATTGGCCTACAGGAACCGTGTGGTTTAATTTGGTAAACAGTGGATATATTTGGAAAGCCGAAACACACTTTATATAAATTATTTAAAAATGCATACAATACAAATTATTGGTTATATTCAACTTGAAAAATTTTAATCACAAATATGATACAACATGACACGACAACTTGTCCTGCCCATTTACAAGTGCAATATGCAAGTTTGATGTAAAATTTTTGGTTATATTCAACTTGATAATTTTTTTTTTTTAAAATTGACTTCACCTAACTTTTCATTGAAATATGTATGCGTAAGGCACATCTGAGCATGAGTATGAATATACCCATACAAAAACATACTCACTGAATACTCACATACGACTTCGACAGCCCTGAGTAACAAGATTTTACACCTACAGCTATCTTCACTCCAAGAAGAGGGGCATAGCTTCCAGATTGTTTCTTTACATCTGAAATCTGTACATTAATTTCTAATGATCAATGAAATAAGGCTCAATTTGTCAACATCTAACATAGATCATATACCAAAAGGTTTTCGAAATTCAGCACCTGTCATTCATTTCCACCACCAAAACTGACGAAACAAATACATCTTCCTCATCCGAACATTATATGTCATGAATGCCCTAGCTTTGATAGGGTCGGCGTTCAAATACTCGAATGCATACATCTGTTTAGCTTCTTCCAGACCATCAATCTCCAAAACAGCCTGTAGCAATTCAGAGGGATTGATTGTAGTTTTACTTTGATCCATTGCATCAGCCAGCCGCCGAATGCTGGCTGCCACTGCCAACATTGCCTCCTGAAGAGCATCCGACTCACGAGGCCGCTTTGGAAGTTGTCTGAGTGGTTCCATTACAGGAGGGTCTTGACTACCTTCATGTAAATACTCTGGTTGCCCAGAATATGACTCAGTCCCATCTGTATCACTTAAATCATCTGAGCTTGGCGATACGAAAGAAGCAGAATCCTCTTCAAAATTCTTGTATCCCATTGGATGACTTCCGTCCTTCATCTTAGCCCAACGACTCGGGGCTTGATAATTTCCGCAAACAATCTTTAGCTCATCATACATCTCAATCTGCTTTCCACGAAATCCTTTTGCATCGGGATGTGCCTGTTCAATACATTCGTACATGTGAAGTAACCTAAAGAAGTATGTACAAAAAAAAAAAAAAAAAAAAAGGGAAAAAATGCAGAACATGCTGACCACTATATATCTTTTCCATAGATCTTCACTGTCACATTCGATCATCTTTGTATTTGGATTCCACCTAAATCCATCTTGACTTAGCATATCCCTCATTACCTTGTACCTTTTCTTAATTGTCTTAAGGCGATTAATGACTTTTTGATTGTTCAAGTTCAAATTAAAACGAGAATTCACAGCAATACATGCAGCAGTATATGCATTTTCATTAAAGCATTTGTCAATTTTATTCCCATTTTTAGCCTGAACCGCCAGAGCTTCAATTAGACACTTGTCCATTGCAATTGACCAGACTACATTTCTTCCTTTGTGCTTCATCTCCCTTCTCTGTGCCTGCAGGTCATGGTGGTTCATTCCTAAACCAGTACGAGGAAAAAGTAATGGCTGTGTCATGATACAGTGCAAGAGAAAGCATTGCTCAACAGAAATTAAATAGAGGTCCAAAAAACAAAAACAAAGAAAGAAAAGGTAAGATGATCAGAACACATTTTGACTCCAGTCAGACAACAAGGTAAGAAAAGAGTCGCATTGCATTCCGATCATATAAATATAAAAAACAGCAATAACCTGAACTGATGGCACAATGTTGTATCAATAAACATTACTTTGTCAAACAATAACTGAAATGAAGTCCCAAAAAAGCAACTTCAATAAAAAACCTATAGGCTATGCCTCATGCAACCCCCTCATTTCCCCCTTCATTGGCCCGCAATTGAGAGTGTAAAACAATAACTGAAATGAAGTCCCAAAAAATCAACTTCAATAAAAAACCTATAAGCTATGCCTCATGCAACCCCCCCCCCCCCAAATTTCCCCCTTCCTTGGCCTGCAATTGAGATTGCTCTAAGTACCAGACATTTTAATGGAGCATTCGCAGCTATCATATAAAAATAATATTTAAATGGGACTTAGTCTATGAAATGTCTACACTGGAAATTTTATCTCTATATTATGAAATTATTTACTTGCCCTCGTATCTGTTCAGTTTCATTAGGCACGTGTCAGTTGATATGCTCTCGACTTTTCATATGTTACCCTAGTTTCTTGCAAGTTCCAGAGTACATAACAAAGCCGGTAATTTTATTATGTTTTGTTGAACAAAAAGGCAAATTGACAGTCACACAGAAGAACTCAATTGCTAAGTAAATGTAAAATAATTCATACAAGGAAAGACATAGCCAAAGAAGGGTCATCGGTATCATCTGACATTAACCATTTTGCATCTCGTCTCAGCCCGTTATGGCATACAATTATGTGTCTTCTAAGTTCTAATGAAAGATTCAAAATCCAAAAGTCAAATACTGAACTTTATGGCTCCCTATACCTTATACTCAGAAAAACTCATGGTTAAACCCTATTCGTATAACCATAAATGCAACCATTCTAACAGGACTTGTAATCCGAAAAACATGATAGAAGCACATGCAAGTGCACAAAACCAATCCAACCTAACAGCAAAGAATGATGCTTTTGAGGTTTAAAATACCAGGACAGTAAACCGTGGGCAAATTAGGATCAAACAATAAGGATGAGCAGTGTCATTCTGTACAAATTGGATGCTTAAAGCATTGGAAACTAGGACAAAACAGAAACTTGCTTCCTGTCATAGATATGAACCCTATCATTAATCATTCAGTAAATGGAAGCAAAGAGTTTTAAAATTATACTCATACAAAATAAACAGATTCCTTTTTATGATAGCCAAAACGAAACAATAAAAATCTATTCAATCATACTTCTTAAAAGAGATAAGGTTTGGCTGGATTTTCTCCCATCATAGATATGAGCACCATCCATGGATGCAAAGAATTGCTTAAATTCTAGCATTCATACAAGTAAACAGACTTGTTCTTACTACAATCAAAGATAAGAGAAAGCCTATTCAACCATGCTTATTAAAAAGATAATATTCGGCTCGATTTTGCCCATTCAAATCCAATAAACTGAAAGACCTTAAAATGCCATCAATGAAGCCCAAAGTACTCCCTTGACCACTGCTTGTAATTTTAAATTGAGTTGTCATAATTATATCTCAGTGCTTATATAGACATTAACATCTGAACAACTAAATGCTTTCAAATAATGCAATTATAACCAGTTTATAATGGCTGATTTAATAGAAAACAGATGTACAATTGAATCCGAATATCGAAACATATAAGAACATTAACAACTTCTCGATCTTTCCTGGCATTCACCATCAATGATATTGGCATGGCTAAACCTCATACTAACAAGCTCAATACCTAACTTTCACACAAACACAAGCATTCAAAAATCGACCTTTTGGCATTGATTTGAGCTCACCAAGTCCTAAATTACTCTAAAAGAGTCTACACTAAGAGTGGCCAAATTTTACCTTCTTTACTAAAATTCATCAAATTAAAATATAACCATTGCTCCCCTCATTGCAAGTAAGCGATCAACAAGTTGAAAGACACAAAATATCCACCAAAAAACTTGAGGAAAATCCAATAGTTTACACTTCATACAACAATCAAACAAATAAAGAAAAAGTATTTAGACTGAGAGAGAAAGGAAATAAACCTGGGAATCGTGATAATAAACAGTAGAGAAAAGACAGTGACAATCTCTCGCCAGTGAGAAGCCTGATCTGATCGGCGGGAGAGACGAAAAACGATGACGCTAGGGAGATGCTATACGAGACAGGTAGATGTGACGGTGCATTTGGGAAGCTTATTATTTGTTAGGGTTTTCCTGATTTCCTCTTGAACTTTTTGCTATTGTGTTCGTTTTTTTATTATTTCCCGAGAAAAAATAAAAGGTAATAGAGTCAAAAAATTTTCTCGAGGGGAGGCCCTTTCTCGAATACCAAACGCGTGTAGAGGGAAGTCCTCTGTTTTTCTTTTTCTTTTTTTTTTTTTTGCTAAACTGAACCATAGTATCCTAATAAGAATGTGAAGGTCCTTTCACAATCTTCCACGTCATCCTAAATCCGGTCTCTTTCTTCCTTTGTAGGAAACATAGAAAATTTGGCCAATGATGCCTACAACTATGAGAACAAATATATTATCAATTCTTGGATTTTAAATAATAGATTTATCACTTATTTACTTAAATAAAATTTTTAACTTCTAAACTTTTTTTTATCGTTTAAATAAGAATATAAAAATGCAGAATTTTAATTTTCATTAATCTTCTTGAATTTTTCTTTTTCATTTAAAATAAAAAATTGGACAAAATTAAATACATAAAGAAAGCACATCAATATTTATTTTTTATTGGACTGATTAGGTCGATTTTTAATTTAATTGATTAATTTTTAATTAAATAAATAACTAAAAATAAAAAATTCGATTCAATCAGTTCATACTAATTTACGAATCAATTAATTCAACCTCATTTTTCAAACTGCTTTGTTTTTTTTTAAACACATAAGCTTTGTTTTCTTTTCAAATCTATACTCCATTTTAATTTAAAGTTCTTCAAATTTGTTATATCCTTATTTAAATAAATAATAAAAAGAAAAAAAAGGTTATTTCATATTTTATTTTAATGAGATAAGATAAATGATAAATCTATGGTTTAAAAATATTCATTTTTTATTCAAGAATTGATAAAATTTTAGTTCTCGTTATAAAAATTCTCACCAAAATTGTCGCCTATGTATAATATAATTTAATTATGATACGAGCAACTCAGTCCAACTCAAATGTCATAATAGAGATGGGATTAGTTTCCCTCAAGGCCCAATCACGAGA
This sequence comes from Gossypium sturtianum, assembly GCA_025698515.1. Classification (NCBI taxonomy): domain Eukaryota; kingdom Viridiplantae; phylum Streptophyta; class Magnoliopsida; order Malvales; family Malvaceae; genus Gossypium; species Gossypium sturtianum. Next base: position 21,923,790 of record CM046947.1, read on the forward strand.
TCCAAATCCAAGTCCAACTTGAATTCGATCCTTCTTCCGCTTCCTTCGTTCATTCAGTATCATTTGATATCAGATTCGGCATTTTAGGTGATCTTTTTGTTCTTATAAACTGATTTTCAACGAACAATCTCAAAACAGTTTTTTTTTTTCCTTTTATCCATAAAGTTTTTAGGAAAAAATATTTTTCAATAGGTAAATGTTTTTCAAACGATCTAAAATTTTGCATAATATTTCTTGGCATTATTTTAGAGTATACAAAAATATTTCCCACAAAAAAAGTGATAAAAAAAGACAGAAAAAAGAAAATACAAAAAAATATATATTAAAAAAATTTGTGGGTTGAATTTTGTGCTGAAGTTTTCCAAATCAAATCTATATTATTTGAGGAGACTCCGGTTTAAATTTCGTGATTTTTGGAAATCGAGAACACCTCAAACGAAAAAAAATTCAAGTTGTTTTCAATTGTTTCGAGTTTTCGATTGGGTAGTTTATTTTCTTTGATTCTAGCATTAGGTTTTCTTTTGTTTTAGCTTTTTATTATTATTCTATTACGCATTCTAACACATTTTCATTTCTTGTGTTAATAGGTACGAAAAGAGTTGTTCTCCTTTCTCTGCGCAACTTACTTCTTTTGGAGTCGAGTTCTTCTTTGGCTTCTTAGAGCCTTAGGTCAACTTTGTTAGAGGGTGATCTCACATCTTTTTAATATTATTGAGTTTGATTACGCTTTAAAATTTACAAGCGAGAAAATCTTAATTTCTTTTCTTTGTCTATTAGAGTTTTTTTTTTTTTTTGCTAGTGTATAACGGTGAGGTTTAATTTTCTCTGATCATTTTTTTTCTAAGTGTTTTCTATTTCAGCCTCTAATAATGGTATGTACACGTAGTAAGGACGATGAGCATGATCTATCCATGGTTACCATGGATCAACTTTCAACAATGCTCAACGAACTTCGACAAGAATTCAAAGAGGCGCAACAACGCTTGGAAAATAAGTTCACCACATTGGAAGCTCAAGTCCTTCATCACAAAGCGGTCCAACAAAATTTCAGTCAAACTTTAGCTCGAATGGAAACTAACAATGATGATGATGATGAGCGGCCTCTTCACCATGATGATAAGACTGATGATTATGATGATGGTTATGAGCCGCGACAGTCTTCTGATGTATTAAACATGGCTCACGTACTCGTGATGCAACCTCCAGTACTAGTTCTCGTAGCCACTTTTCTATAAATAAACCAGAATTCAGTGTTCCACTATTTAACGGTAAGCATGATCTTGACATCTATTGTGATTAGGAGAATAAAATTGAGCTGCTGTTTGAATATTGCAAATGTTCAGAGGAAGAGAAGGTTCCATTAGCTACCTTGGAATTCTCCGACTATGCTTTAAGTTGGTGGACTCAATTATTATGGTCCCAACGAATGAACCATGAGAGATCCATTGACTCGTTGGATGATTTACAGCGAATCATGCGAAAACAGTATGTACCACCTCATTACTATAGGGACAACAAACGGAAACTTCAAAATCTTGTTCAAGGTAATAAATCTGTGATGGAATATTTTCATGCAATGAAAATTTTGATGCACAAGCTAATAAGGATGAGGAGGAGGCAGATACTATAGCTCGATTTGTAAATGGGTTAAATGAAAATATCACTGAAATTTTAGATCTTCAAACTGTTATTGATTTGGACAAAGTAATTCAAAAAGCTCGTATGATTGAAGAATGATTGAAACAAAAATCTAAAAATCATTCATGGGGTCGTGCGTCTAATTTGAGTACATCAACTTCTACCTTTCAGGGCTCGAAATTCATTCCGCCATAAGTGAATCGTCTACCTCTGTCTAAAGACGAACCTAAGCGACTTAGTTGGAAAGATAGGGCGCCATCTAAAGGTACTTCTTCTATTGTACAGGTGCCTTCTAGTACTTCTTCTAAACCTACTTCGAATCGTTCTCGTGATGTTAAATGCTACAAATGTAATGGCAATGGACATTATGCCCGTGATTGTCCCAATAAAAGGGTAATGTTGATAAGTAATGATGGTACCCTTATTTCTGATTCTGAGAATGACAATTTAAATGCTACTAATGTTATTTGTGACTATGATGACGAGGAAGAATATGAAGAGGTTTTGGAACCTCCTACTGATAGGGAGGATTTGCTTAAGTCCCACTGTCTTGTAGTGCGACAGTCCCTTAGTATTCAAGTAAAAAATGATTCTGATGAATTGCAACGGACTGATATTCCACTCGAGGTGCTTGATTCAAGGAAAGTTGTGTTCTCTTATTGTTGTTAGTGGTAGTTGTGCCAATGTGGTAAGTAGTTTTTTAGTGGATACTTTATCTTTACCTTGTCAAAGACACCCTAAGCCATATCACTTACAATGGCTTAATGAAGGTTCAGAAGTTAAGGTAGTTAAACAGTCCTTAATTGTATTCAAAATTGGGAATCATTCTGACGAGATTTGGTGTGATGTAGTTCCCATGCATGCCACCCATTTGCTTCTTGGTAGACCATGGCAATATGATCGTGATGTGGTGCACCATGGCAAATTGAATCGTTACTCCCTTGTGTTTAAAGGGAAGAAATTTACTCTGGCCCATTTGGATCCAAAAGATGTACACAATGGTCAACTCAAGATGAAATTTTTTTATGATGGGGTTATAGGGAAGAAAGATATAATTGAAAATACAGAGAGAAAAGAAGCCATTAGTGATAAAAGTCAAAATACAAACGACCCAATGGTGAATGAACCCTCTAATGGTAAAAGCAGAGTGCAAAATTTTTTTACAAGTAAAAAAGATGTGAGGAGAGCCCTATATGACAAACAACCTTGTATCCTTGTGAGGTTTAGGCAAAATTATTTATCTTTAGCTAACCTTAACGATTTTTTGCCTAGTGTCTTTACATCTCTTTTGTAGGATTATGAAGATGTTTTCAACGAGGCACCTAAAGGTTTACCACCTCTGCAAGGCATAGAGCACCAAATTGACTTAGTACCCGGTGCAACCATTCCAAACCATCCAGCTTATTGAAGCAATCCAAAGGAGACAAAGGAGCTACAAAGGCAAGTGAAAGAGTTATTACAAAAGGGGTACATTAGAGAAAGTTTGGGCCCTTGTGCCGTCCCTGTCCTATTGGTGCTTAAGAATGATGGTTCATTCTGAATGTGTATTGATTGCCGCCCAATCAACAAAATAACAGTTAAAGTATAGACATCCAATCTCTAGACTTGATGACATGCTTGATGAGTTACAAGGTTCAACAATTTTTACTAAAATTGATTTAAAAAGGTGGTTATCACCAAATTCGTATGAGGGAAGGGGACGAATGGAAAACAGCCTTTAAAACTAAGTTTGGATTATATGAGTGGCTTGTTATGCCTTTCGGTCTAACTAATGCACCTAATACTTTCATGAGATTAATAAATTATGTTTTAAGTCCTTATTTGGGTAAATTTATGGTAGTATATTTTGATGATATTTTGATTTACTCAACTTCTTTAGATGATCATGTTTTCCATGTTAAATTTGTTTTGGACATTCTAAGAACTGAAAGGTTATTTTCCAACCTTGAAAAATGCACTTTTTGTTGTGATAAACTAATCTTTTTAGGTTTTATAATAAGTGCTCAAGGTATTCATGTCGATAAGGACAAAGTTAAGGGAATTAGGGTGTGGTCCGCTCGTAAATCAATTACCGAGGTGAGATCTTTCCATGGTTTAGCAAGTTTTTATAGACATTTTGTGAAGGATTTCTCCACTATTGCCGCCCCATTAACTGATGTTATTAAAAAGTCTGTGGGTTTTATGTGGGGAGAAGTTCAGGAAAAGGCTTTTCAAGCCTTAAAGGATAAATTCTGTTCTGCTCCAATTCTTAAATTACCTGATTTTTCTAATATTTTTGAACTTGAATGTGATGCTTCAGGTATTGGAATTGGTGTCTTGTTGATGCAAGAAAAAAGACTAATCGCATATTTCAGTGAAAAACTGAATGGGGCACAATTAAACTACTCAACTTACGACAAGAAGTTGCTTGCATTAGTTCGAGCTCTACAAGTTTGGCAACGTTATTTGCTGCCACATGAATTCATGATCCATACGGATCATGAATCCCTAAAATGGTTTCAAGGACAAGGTAAGTTGAACAAGAGACATGTTCGATGGGTAGAATTCATAGAGACATTCCCATATGTAATTAAATACAAAACATGTAGAAAATGTAGTTGCTGATGCCTTATCTCGTAGATATTCTTTGATAGCTACATTAAATGCTAAAGTCTTAGGGTTTGATCATATCAAATAATTTATACTTAAATGATGTTGATTTTGCAAATATATTTTTTTCCAATTGTGAGAATGGTGCCTTTAACAAGTTTTATCTTGTAGATGTGTTTTTTTTTTCGCCTAAATTGGTTATGTGTTCCACAATGTTCCATGAGAGAGTTGTTAATTCGTGAGGCACATAGTGGAGGCTTAATGGGACACTTTGATGTAGCCAAAACACTAGATATTCTACAAGAACATTTTTATTGGCCGCACATGAAGAAGGACGTTGAAAAGGTATATTCTAAATGTATTGCTTGTAAACAAGCAAAATTAAAGGTAATGCCTCAAGGGCTCTATACTCCTTTGCCTATTCTCATGGGTAGACTTATCCATGGATTTCATTCTTGGTTTTCCATGAACTAAAAAGGGTCGAGATAGTATCTTTGTTGTTGTTGGCAGTTTTTCAAAGATGGCTCACTTCATTCCTTGTCACAAAACGGATGATGCTACACATGTGGCTGACTTATTCTTTAGAGAAGTGGTACGCCTACATGGGATACCTCGCACCATTATATCTGACAGAGATGTAAAGTTCCTAAGCCACTTTTGGAAAGTGTTGTAGGGTAAGCTTGGTACTAAATTATTATATCCTACTACATGTCACCCCCAAACCAATAGACAAACTGATGTAGTCAATCGAGTCTTAGGTGCTTTACTACGAGCTGTTGTGGGTAAGAACCTTAAAAATTGGGAAAATGTTTGCCATTTGTTGAATTTTCATATAATCGATCTATTCACTCTACAATTGGCTATTCCCCAGTTGAACTTGTTTATGGTTTTAATCCACTAACTGTACTTGATCTTGTGCCATTCTCTATAGAAAACATTTCTAATTTAGATGGAGAGACGAAAGTTGAATTGCTGAAATCCATGCATGAGAAAGCAAGACAACGAATCACCAAAATAAATGAAGCAAATGCCAACAAAGCCAACAAAGGGCGCAAGCAAGTTATCTTTGAGCCTGGTGACCGGGTTTGGGTCCATATGAGAAAAGAATGATTTCCAACTAAACACAAGACTAAGTTAAACCCACGTGGTGATGGACCTTTCCAAGTACTTAAGCGCATTAACGACAATGCATGTCAAATCGATCTTCCCGGTGAGTATAATGTTAGTGCCACTTTTACTGTTGCTGACCTTTCTCCTTTTGATATTGCAGATTTAAAGACGAATCCTTTTCTGGAAGAGAGGAATGATACGGGTAGCTCGGCCCAATTCAAAGGTCATAATAGAGATGGGATTAGTTTCCCTCAAGGCTCAATCACGAGATCCAAATCCAAGCAGCTAAAGTCAAACCTCAACTTATTTGTTCAAGTCTTTATCACAAAAAAAGTTCGAGAAGAAGAGTTTAAGCTTCAAGAAGATGGATTTTGGAGCAATGATTAATTAGAAGGGATTAATTTTATTTTTGGGCCTAAACTTTCAATCCTATGATGACAATCCCATGTGGAGAATGTTAAAAGCTTAGACGTTTTATTATAAGGACCCTAATCAATCCCACAAGCCTAGACGTTTCATATTGGGTTCGGGTCTTAGGCTTAATTTTTATTATACATGAGCCAAATATTGTATTTATTATCTCTTATTATTTTATTATTACGAATTTTTTTATAATTATTAAGTATTTTAAGTTATTTAGGAGTTTTATATTAACAAAAAAGTTTTGTTTAAAAATAATTCTTGTTTAGATCAATTAGAGTTTTAGTATACTTTAGAGTTTTATTTGGATGTACTTAGCTAACCTAAATAAAGGCTTCTTCATTGTTCATTAAGTAGATAATTATTTTCATTAATAAATTTTTCAACTCTGGGAGTTTGTTTCTTGTGCAAGATTTCTTTCTTATGGTTTTTAGAAGTAGTTTTCTTTTTGATTTTCTTCAAGGAGTCGTGGGAATTCATTCTTCACCTTTCAATTTGCCAAGGATTATTTCTTGGAGGGTTGATTATAGGCATTAATTAAGTTTGTTGAGATTTTGTAACACCCCAAACCCGGCCTAGACGTTATGGCCGAATCTAAAAGAGTTACGAAGAAATTTAAAAACAACTTCTTTATTATTCACAAATCATTGTAATCGTTGTTACTTAGTATGTCCGATTTGTTTGGAAAGCTTATTGATATACTTATTTGATTTAAGATCGTAGCTCGTTTATGCCTTTCTATTAAACCGAAAGTTTTGCAGCGAGGTTTCTTTAAACTGTCATATTTTGGCAAATCAAATTGTTTCTTGAAAACCGTTATTTTAGAAAAGTTGTTGTTTTCAGAAAAACTGTTTATTCAGTTGTTACGCTTAGAAAACCAAAACCAAAAATAATCCCAAAAAGTCTGAAGAGTCCCAAAATTACAAAGCTCTCAAAAAAACCAGAAAAGTTTAAACTAGTTTTAAAAGAATGAAATTTTAAGGATATGTGATCACCACTGAGCTTCTGTCGTACCGACCCACCTAAATCTAAGGGCTACCTGAACAGAACAAACAAACAGAGAGTGAGTTTTGAAACTTAGTGTGTAACGCGTATATAAACACAGATTCAGATTCAATCTCATGTAGAACAAATACAGATGTAAACCTTTTACAGAATCAGAATTATACAGATACAAATATGCAAAATCTTACCCCCATCCTCTACACACCAACTCTGACCATCCCATCACACCACGTGGGGTATAAAATACCCGCCCAGCCCTACACACTGCATAGTGTCTATACGATACTTTTCAGAATAATCGCAGCAATACTGGCAGTATAATGGCGAGATATCGCCTCACACAGAACACTTCCTCCTCAAAATACAAATCTCGCCCATAGCCAGATACAGGTAGAATATCAGATAAAACAGATTAACAGATATCAAGATTAACATATCATGCATGCTCGTATAACATATATTACACATGCTTACACATAACATAACAAATCATACATACCGTATTTCATAATACTTATATTAATGTTATTTACGTTAATTTCAATCTAACAGAGTAGCAGATTTCATGCTTTAAGGCTTATACCATGCATTTTGACCCTACGGAAGGCTCACAGTCAATCAAGACGACATGTACAACCCTAGGGAAAAATTCTAAAATTTGGTCCCACATGCCAGTGTGGGCCCACACGCCCATGTGGCCCATACGCCCAAAATGGCCTTGCTTGTGTGGCCCACACAGCCTCACACATGCCCATCACACGGTCGTGTGTCACACACGGCCTACCACACGGCCATGTGGCATCGACAGGCCCAATTTTTAGCTTTCGCCGATCGTCGTTTTTTCGCGTTTTTGTTACACACCTTGTTCAATTTTGATGCTAAAACTTCCACGAGTCGTCCAGAACCTAAGAACGAGCATTAGATCACCAAATTAAACACTTAAATCAATACAAAATTCGACTCGCAAAAACGTTACAATCAACCCAACCTATTTCCAGCCCTTAACATATCCCCAAATCGATAGAAAGCACTTACCCTTGAGCGAACAGCGCCACACGACTCCTAACTTGTAGGTAGATTGTCCGTCTCGCGAACCCTACCTAAAAGCCAATCAATCGATTACACTTTAACCACCATCTCTTAACAAAAATAAAAATAAAAGAAGAACCGTTCTATAACCCTCAAACAAAAAAAATGAACTTACCAATCACGTGGAAGCCTAAACAATTGAACACCCCCTACCAATTTGAATATTATGAATTAAAGAAAGAAAAGCACTACAGACCAAGTACTTCAAAAGAAAAATTCGCCAATTCTTCTCAAAACTCATGTGAAGAATGGAAAAAGAAAAGAAAAAGGAAATAGGACAATGGGAAAACAAAATGCAACGTGAGGGAAAAATGGGAGGGATTTTGGGTTTATCAGATTTATTTATTTATTTTCAAATAAAAAAATAACAAAAATAAAATTAAAATCTAAACCTAACCAACCACTAACCCACTACCCCCTAACTTCTCTCTCCATCCACCCATCTCTTAAAGTTTGACTCAAACACTACACCAAAAGCCACAATTAACAAAAACTACATAACAACTTCAACAAGACTTGAACCTACGACCCACACCTTACACCCAACACCTCTAGCCACCAAACCAAGCACTCAACTATGACAAAATTTAACAAATCCAACTTAAGATTATTATGGCGTTACAGATTTATGTCTCAAAGGGTTCAGTTGGACATTTATCCTTCTATCCATCATAACCATCGGTTTATTCAATCCATCTTCCACTTTAAATTTATTCTGTTTGTAATAGGCCAATTTAGCCCGGGCCCATACAAAAAAATAATAAACCCAAAATAATAAAACAAAGTCTAAGTCCAGTCCAAAATATATCATTTGGCCCGATCAGAATGGCCCATTACTTGAAAAGATTGAAGGTCCATCTACAAGCTTGACGTATATGGAAACACAATCTTCAAGGATATGCAATCTTAGATATGATATGCAAATCTTAGATATGATATGCAATCCTAGAAGATATGATATGCAATCTTAGATATGATATGCAATCCTAGAAGATATGGTATGCAATCTTAGAAGATATGATTTTGTAATCTTAGAGATTTAATTTGTAGATACCTTTTAATCTTAGCCGTTGATGTAATTGATCTGTACCATTGGATTTAGGGAGGCTCAACTATAAATAGAGGTCTCTCCCTTCATTATAGGGGGACTTGAACTTTGAGTAATAAAAATTCTTGAGAGCATTCACTCAAATTTCTCTCTCTTTTGCGTTCTTATTTTGTTCTTCGCTCATCTTCGTTTCTTTTTTAGTTGCTTCCGTTCGAGTTAGATTGTGGTGGAGGAATTTCGTTGAATCCACATATTGCGGGAGTTAGGTTGACTTATGCGTTTTTTTTTAACCTTTTTTTTTATTTATCCATTTAATTGCTTAATCATTATTTATTCATTTATTTTAATTATTTTAAACTTGTTTTTCTTTTTTGCTTTTCCCTATTTACGTTAAATTGTTTTATCATATATATTATTATTTTTATTTGTTATATATTATCTATATATTATATATTATTTAACTTTAATCATATCATGTATTATTTGAAAATTTGTATGTTGTACATCATCTAAATTGTTTTATTATTAAGGCAAAATTTTCCATATATTGTTTATTTAAAATATGCATATTATCTATTTTTAAATGGTATATTATATACTTATTATAAGTTATCCCTTATACATTTTTATTCAAAGTTTTTATATTATTTATTTAAAATATATATATTTATTTTATTATGTATATATTAACTATTTTAGATTTTGCCATATCGTTTTTTATTTTTTATTCTATTTTTTAAAAAAAATGTTATAATATCCCTTTATTGTTTTGCATATATCATTTATCTTATATTGTTATTTTACTTTTATATTTGATCTCATATGTAAAGTTTCGTATTCATTTCTTAGTTTTTTTATCTTTCGCATAGATCTTTTGAATTATTATTGCTTACTTTATATCTTTTATTTGTTATTCACGTTCTTTTATTTGTTTATTATTCTTATGTTTGCTTTAGCATGGTCATCTTATTACTTGTATCATTTGCTATGTTATGTTATTCTTTCTCTTAATTGCCTATATTAGTATTAAATGTTATTATATCATGTAATTTGTAGTATATTGCTTTGGTATTTGTGTTTTGTAATGTATTAATGATACATTTTACTCAAATCATTGTTTTAAAATATATCTCATTTAATTGCCACTTTTTATCCAAAACTTTATTTATTAAAATAAGACAATATTTGACATTTGGAGTTTTTAGGGAATCGTGCTCTAACTTACTGGGCTTCGATTTTTCTCATTAAGTCTAAATGATCAAATACCCTTTTCGAAATTAAAATATATGATTTTCAAATAAAAAACCTATCTTTGTGAATTTAAGATGTTGCGTCCTAACTTATTGGATGTGACATTTTGATATTTTGAGATAGGGATTTCAAAAAAAAGAAAACAAAACAAAGGATATTTGGTGTTTGGAAAATTCGAAAGGTCGTGCTCTAACTTACTGAGATTCGACTTTTCTTTTATCCAAATAATTGAATGTTTTTTTAAAGGTTATAAGTTTTAAAAAATCAAAAGGGTCATATTTTAAAATCTTCTCAAAATTTCAACATTAAGACATTAATTAATCAATTAGGTACCAATTTTGGGCGTTACGAGGGTGCTAATCCTTCCTCGTGCGTAACCGACTCTCGAACCCGTTTTCTCAAATTTCGTAGACCAAAATCATTGTTTTATTAAATCAAAATGTTTTTTTATTAAAATGATCAATTTCAAGGTGACCCGATCACACCTCAAAAAAGATTGGTGGCGACTCCATTTTTCGTTTTTAAAGTCGATCCCTGTTTTTTTTTTCAAAATAAAAAATGGTTTCGACAGCTTGGCGACTCCGTTGTGGACATAATAAGAGAGTCAAGCCGTAAAATTGATTATTTTCTGTCCTTTGTCGGAAATTTGAAAATTTGATTTGAAAATTTGATTTAAAAATTACGATCCTTTTGTTGTATTTGTTTGTGTCATTGCATATGATTGTTATTTTCTTACGAACATTGCATTGCATGACCGCTGTGGTCGCACCTTTAAGTGAGAATGAGAAACTATGCCTTCGTGAGGTTTTCACCTCCGCATGGGCTAGTGGATTGCTTCCGGGATACATCTGTACCTATGTCTTCGTGAGGTTTTCACTTCCGCATGGCCATAGGGAAATGTATTCCCCTGAACTGAACTCAGTCCGTATGAGCCTATAATGGGTGAGGATCGAGGAATCTGCTGGTTCGGGTACCTCAACTTTAGAGCTAAACCACATGTAGAAAACCTAAGGGCTTACCCTAGGTAGAACTATGCCAAACCCTAGTGGTCACCCAGATAGGTGCCTTATTTTGTTATTTATTTCTCTTGTGCTAACGTGTTCTCTTTTGTTCTAATTGCATTGTATTCACATCATAGAAAAGAGGTGTTGATTCAAATTCGATTGCTAAATAGAAGAGTTTGTCATGAGAAAATGGATTATAATACGGTCGTCCGAATATGGTCCAAGTAAACACAACGAGAGAAGACTGATAGTCCGTGAAGGAATACAAGACTTTATTGCCCAATGATTCAAGCTGACAAAGACTATTCGAGAATCACCACGTCTCGGCTTTCTTGAAGAGGCTAACGAGCATTGTGGAAATAAATGAGCAGTGAGTCGCGGCCCAGATCAAGTAAAAAGAGCTAGTAGAGACATTTATTAGAAAGTTCACGAGATTGGACCTTAATATCCAGATAAGAAGAAAGGGATTAATGTCTTCGCTTGGAATATGAGGGAAAGGCCGTATAAATATCCGTTTTATGTAAAGGAATTTATTTTCTAGAAAAGTTGTTCTAATGGAATTGAATTCAGAATCAACGCCTCTCTTTCTTTTGTATTCATTCCATGCATCTGCATTGTATTACATCATTTGCATTAGATTTTTACAAAAGGACCCTAATTAGGTAAAATTATTTCAGTTAACCTGGAAAACATAGAACAAAGGTTGGAGAGGTTAGAGCAAAGGCAAATACAGATGCAAGAGCAATTGACCAAAATTCAACAAGATATGTGGGATCAAATGTTAGAATTCCAAAAGAATGTGATTGGCTAGTTAAGTCAGTTACTAGCCGAAGTGCTTGAAGAGAGGAAAGGCCCAGTAGTCAATAGTGGGGATGATAATGAAGACCTCGTCTATCCCCCAGGTTTTACTCCAATAAGCATCCAGATTCAACCAGATGTACATCCGAGAGGGGTACCCGTTACTATCAGACCCCAACAGCATTAGGCCGGTATGTCGGCACCAATAAACTACTCGATAGGCTCATGTCCCAATCCGGGGGGCAATCCAACCAATCCCATTGTCATTGATCTGACTAGTATAGAAGAAACAAGGAAGGCTAGTGTGGAAATCCCGAAACAATGTGAAGACCGTTACAAAAGGAAAAAGCGAGACTGAAGCTCCCAATCTAATACTTTAAGGGGCCCGAAGAAAGAAAACAAGGCGAATAACACGAGTATGTATAGCAAGGGTTATTCAAAACCGAATACCATAGGCCAATCAACTACTAGCCATCAGGTCTCCTCAAGGCAAGAACCCAGTCCAAGACCGAACTCAGAAAAATCCAAATTCGCGCCCATCCCAATCACGTATAGGGAGCTGTACCAAATTTTATTTGATGCACATGTAGTATCCCCTTTCTACCTAAAACCTATACAACCTCCATACCCTAAATGGTACGACATGAACGCCCAATGCGAATACCATGCGGGAATCACAGGACACTCGATCGAGAATTACACCGCTTTCAAAAAGATGATCGAAAGACTTGTCAAAATGGGTATTGTCAAATTCGACGGTCCCTCTGGGGCAGAAAATCTGTCACCCAACCATCTAGATAAAGGGGTGAGATCTATGAGATCCAAGAATGCATCGAGTTCAGGGCTTTAGTGCAAGACCTGATATTGGGAAATTTGAATATTAACAACGTATCTAAAGAAAGAACTGGATTTTTCCAAGCATCTGCCCTTACATACTTGGGAGTATTTTGAATAATGGAATGTAGAAGAGATCCTTATAATTTTTAGAGTTAATTTAGAGTAATATTCAAAATACGCTTGTTGCCTTAAGCCTAGAGGCAATAAGAATCCTTTTGGGAAATAGGCTCGTGTCTAAAATTTTTATTTCAATAAAATGCATCTTTTTGAGCAAATAGTCTTTTATTTTTTTCCATTTCATACTGTACAAACAATTGTTCTTAGTTTTTTTCTTTTGTTTGTTCTTTGGACTTTCTTTGAAGTATTCTTTCATTCTTCATTCATGACCATACAAATAAGCATTCTTTGAATCATTTATTCCTTGGAATCTTCCTTCGAACCTACAATAGGTCTCCAGATATCAACAATGTGAGCAACGCTGTTACTGACTCAGAGTCTCCTTTCGAGTAAGATATGTGTCTAGAGGGATCTCAGGACTTTGAAGATGACAGAGATTGTAACCTATCTTCTGATTTGTTAAGAATGGTAGAACAAGATAAAAAACAGACCCTACTCTTCATAGGGTCAGTGGACATTGCGAACCTAGGAAATGGGTGAAGATCGAAGCCCAGCTCACTACAGAAATAAGGCAAGACATCATTGAGTTATTTTCAAGAATTCAAAGATGTTTTCGCACGATCATATCAAGACACGCCTGGGAAAATCTTAAAGGAGGTCCATAAGGGTGTTTAAAGAACATGATAATGGTTCTACAATAGCCAGGCTAATCATAAGGTTCGGGTACTATTGGTCTACCATAAAAGGGAGATTGCTTCAGTTATGTCGTAAATGCCAAATTGAGGAAGACAGGACTTATGTGCCTCATCTATTTCTTCACAGATTTTCTATATGAGGGAAATGGATATTATGGGGCCGATCTCGTCAAAAGCTTCTAGTCAACATCGATTCATCGTCGTGGTCGTCGTTTACTTCACTAAGATGGTGGAAGTAGCTTCATATGCCAATGTTGCAAAGTCGATAGTCATCAAATTCTCAAAAAAAAGGATCAGACGCCGACAAAGAATGCCAAAAAGGACAATGTCAAAAGTTTGTAGTCTGTTCAAAGATCAGACACCATATCATAGAGCAACAAAGGCAGCAAAAAAAAGAGCAAAAAACAAAACAAGGATTGTAGGAAAGATGACCGAGACTTGTAAAGATTGGCATAAAGAAGTTACCATTTATCCTCTATGATTATCGAATGTTGGCCAAGACCTTTGCCGGGGCAACATCTTACCCATTGGTTTATGGAATGGAAGCGTTTTTGTCAATTGAACCTAATCAAAGAAAAGGTTAAAAGTTATCCATCACGGTCAGATGATGCAAGCTTACGACAAAGAGGTTCCTCCTAGAGAATTACATGAGGGGAACCTAATGTTGAAAAAGATCTTTCTTATACAAAAGGATTTTAGAGGAAATCAGATGCCAAACTGGGAAGGACCTTATGTAGTAAAAAAGGGTCTGTTCTAGAGAAGCATTGATATTGACCGAGACGGATGGCAAAGACTTGCCCAATTCGACGAATTCAGGTTCAGTCAAGAAGTATTTTACCTGAAAGGGGAAAGGCCAAGGCGAAAACCCGCAAATGGCGCTTTGAGACCAAAGGGGTTTTTGAGCCGAAAACCCGAAAAGGGCGGCTCAAATTTTGATCAAAGATAGGGCATGTGGTACTCTTGCTATGCCTGAATTAATAATAAGGATGTATGCTACGTATTGAGGCATTGAAAAAGTACTCCGGATCCTCTAAACACGTATTGAGCTCGAAATGGTTCTCAAGAAGTTTGTATAGAGAAGCTCAGGCTGCGATATCTGGGGCACCTAGCTTCTATCTTACCCATTTTGAATTTGCTATCTTTGATTATTTTATTCTTTTCAAGATACACCCCAATCAATTTTCTTTTATTGCCTTGGTGATCTTTGATTAACTTATTTGTTTCGAGCTATGCTCCTGATTAATTTTTTTCTCGTCCATTATTGTGATCTTTTTCAAGCATTTTATATTGAAATAACGATTAATGGACTAATAATACTTTCATAAAAGGAGTTTCGCATATTACTCTGGAAGCTTTTAAATAGTATAAGAACCTGAAACAGGACTATTGTTTAGAACTCACCAAGCTTAAGGGTTGGAAATATTTGAGCCCAAAGTGAGTTTATCTCTTCAGATTTTTTGTCAAGGACATTGGTTGATCAAAAGACTAGATATTGCGTCAGTGATACAAATCCGACAGAAAATAAGCAATGACAACCCAAGCGTAGAAGGAATCATTCTCGAAAAGAAAAATGACATTCTGTATCCATGCGAGTATCATGCATACACATCTGGTCGGGTCATTGGGGAGTGATCAGTGGATGGAACAAGTTACAGATCTTATACCCCAAAGTTGCAGTGGGATGAATTGGAAAAGATACAAGTCTTATACCCTTAAATTGCAGTGGGAACAGATCGAAAAAGTTTCAAATCCTATAATCCTGAATCGCAGTGAGATGGTTTGAAAATGGTACAAGCCTTATGTCCTTGAGGTACAGTGGAAAGGACTCTGAAGTTAGTGGGGCAAATCAGTTGAGCAAAAATGTTTTCAGGTTTTCTGTCAAATGCCAGCCGAGTAGGAAGACAATGTACTACGTTAATGATAGAGCCCTGATGAGCAACAAGTGGTGACATCCTAATTATTAAAAAGGATCGTCTTCATGACATTTTGCATTCGTACATATGTCATTCGGTTAGGAGCAGTTGATTCGTTCAGATCATAGCATCCTAACCATTTTGCATAAGCATAAACACATAAAACCGATTTTACAGGATAGGTCCCCTAGAAGACGGCGTCGCAACATCGGTGAATTCACAGATCTTGTCTTCCTGAGTTTGCAGTGAAGCGAATCGAAAACATCAGCCTGGCGTCCCTGAGTTTGCAGTGGAGCAGATTGAAGATAACAGATCTTGTCTTCCTGAGATTGCAGTGAAGCAGATCGAAGATACTAGTCCGCATCCCCGAGTTTGTAGTGGAGCGCGGACAAGATAGCGAATCTTGTCTTCTCGAGTTTGCGATGAAAGCGGATCGAAAACATCACCTGGCGTCCCCGAGTTTGCAATGGAGCGATTGAAAATAGCGATTTTGTCTTCCCGAGATTGCGGTGAAAGCGGATCGAAGATACTAGTCCGGCATCCCCGAGTTTGCGATGGAGCGAGACACAAGATAGTAGATCTTGTCTTCCCGAGTTTGCGATGAAGCGGATCGAAAACATCACCAAGGCGTCCCGAGTTTGCAGTGGAGCAGATTGAAGATAGCAGATCTTGTCTTCCTAAGTTTACAGTGAAGCAGATCGAAGATACTAGTCTGGCATCCCTGAGTCTGCAGTGGAGCAGACCCAAGATAGCAGATCTTGTCTTCCTGAGTTTGCAGTAAAGCGGATCGAAAACATCAGTCTGGCGTCCCTGAGTTTGTAGTAGAGCAGATTGAAGATTGCAGATCTTGTCTTCCTGAGATTGCAGTGAAGCGGATCGAAGATACTAGTCTATCATCCCTGAGTTTGCAGTGGAGCAGACACAAGATAGAAGATCTTGTCTTCCTGAGTTTGCAGTGAAGCGGATCGAAGATACTAGTCTATCATCCCTGAGTTTGCAGTGGAGCAGACACAAGATAGAAGATCTTGTCTTCCTGAGTTTGCAGTGAAGCGGATTGAAGACATCAGCCTGACCTCCCTGAGTTTGCAGCGGAGCAGACTAAAGATTACAGATCTTGTCTTCCTGAAATTGCAGCGAAGCAGATCAAAGACACTAGCCTTGCCTCTCTGAAGTGGTAGTGTAGCAGATCAAAGAAAGCAAATCTTATTTTCTCTGAAGTGATAGTGGAGCAGATTGAAGCCGTCAGACTTATTTCCTTGAAAGAGCAGTACAACAGATAGTTCAATACTCCTGAAGTTGCAGTTAAATTGAAATTCCAATACCTCTGAAGTTGCAGTTGGGTTGGAAGCCATTTGGAGAAGACGAGGACCAAGAAGTTAAGACTCGACAAGACCAGGCAAAATTGGTCCTTTTATAGTCTTTGCTCTATTCCCGTTACACGACAATGAGCAAAGAGGGGCAGCTGTAATAGGCCCAATTTGCCCGGGCCCATACAAAACCCAAAAATAGAAAATAAAATAATTTTAAAACCAGATATCCAGTTACAGTCCATTTACAGTCCAAAACACAAACAGGCCCAAATTCACAAATTTACCTGTAGCCCAAACTAATACCCAAAACCCAATTACAAGCCAATACCTAAAACAGACCACCTAGACCCAAGCCCAATGGGGCCCAAAATGGCCCAATGCCCAAACAGCTCCAGAAGACCTAGGGTTTCTAGAAAACCCTAGGCGCCGCAGCACCCAAAATAGATCTTCTTCACACACATGGCCTACCCCAAATTCACAAATTTACCTGTAGCCCAAACTAATACCCAAAACCCAATTACAAGCCAATACCTAAAACAGACCACCCAGACCCAAACCCAACGGGGCCCAAAATGGCCTAATGCCCAAACAGCTCCAGAAGACCTAGGGTTTCTGGAAAACCCTAGGCGCCGCAGCACCCAAAATAGATCTTCTTCGCGCCGCAGCCACCAGCCTTCATTACCGCCGGATTCCTCGCCGTTGACCTGTAAAAAAGGAAAGAACACAACAGCAAAATGGAAAGAAATGACAGAAAACAAGCAAGACAGATTTTGTATTTATTTTTTTCGATTTATTTTTGGGCTATAAAAACCCTAACGAAATCTGTAAAAGACACATATACAGGCAAATATACACTAAAAAAATACAGAGAATAACAGAGGTGATTTTCATGTATTCTATTTCGTTTTATTTTTTTTCTTTCTTTTCGATTTATGCTATTTTTTTACATATACACATACTGTTAAAAAAATAACAAATAAAAAAACTACCATCGATTCGGCTTCAAAAATAGAGAAATTCGGCACTCCGACCACCGTTTGAGGTGGCGCGTACGGCGGCGGCGTGGCGGTGGCTCATCACCGGAACCCAGTAGAGTCGGCCTCGGTAGAAGGAGAGCCTTTCAAGGCTTCTGTTTTTGTTTTTTTTTTAAAAGGTGTTTAAAATGATTTTTTTTGCTGATTTTTAGCTTATATAGGCCCATGGAACGACGTCGTATTGGTGTGGTCCATTAATGACCAAAACGGCGTCGTTTAAGGGCTATGACCCGCGCGTTGACCCGACCCGGGGAGGATCCGCACGTTTTTGTTAAAAGGTCTAATTTCTCAATAGGCCCTTCTGCATTATTTCAATTTTATAATTACATCCAGTTATATTTTTTCTTTATTTATAATTGGGCACAGAATTATGGCTTATGTTTCAATTTGGTCCCTCGGGCTATTTAAAGACTGATATCAAAACGGCGCCGTTTAAGAGATAGGGCATAATTGCCCAATAAGTCCTTATATTTGGCGCGTGTTTCAATATCATCCATTTTTATAATTTTACTCCTGATTTTTATTTATTTTCTAATTTGATCCTTGTTTATTTAATTCTTTTTATTTTCATTCTTATTTTTAATTATTTCAGTATTATATATGTATTAAATTATTATCTATTATTTTATTATATTAAGTTTAATATTATTCATATATTATACATATTATTTTAAAAATGTGTACATTAGTTATTATATTATACTTTTTATTTTGTATATTATATATTATTATATTATATTATATATGACATTTAAATCATTTTATCCTCAGTATTGTATAATTTTTTGTATATTGTATAACATATATTATATGTAGTTTGTATGATTATTTTATTATAAATATATTTTTATTTAAAGTATATACTATTTACTTATAACTGTTTATCATGTATTATTATTTATATTTTTATATACTAAATTATTAAATTATATATTTGTTATAAGTTATCCTTGGTATTTTTCATATATTCTAAGTTTTTGTATCATTTATTTAAAATATATTGTTTATTAATCGTTTTAGAAGTTATCATATTTTTATTTTTTGTTTGTTTGTTATAATATTTATTCAGTGTTTAAATACATCACTCATTTAATTAATTCTATATTTGATCTAGTTTGTAGAGTTCAATATTCATTTCTTGAATTTTGTATTTCATGTAGATTTTTTAATTGTTGCTGCTTATTTTTATATCTTGTATATGTTTATTTATGTTCTTTTATTTGCTTATTATTGCCTTGGCATAGTCTTTTCATTATGTATATCATTCGCTATGTTATGCTATTCTTGTGTTAATTGTCTACCTTAGTATTATTTGTTGATATGACTTGTAATTATAGAGAATTGCTATTTGGTATTTATGTTTTGTAATATCTTACTCAAACTATTTTTTTTTAAAAACACCTTTTGAATTGACGCATTTTATTCAAATATTTTTTAAAATACAGCGATATATGATATTTGGGACTTCGAGAAAAATTATACTCTAACTTACTGAGTTTTAATTTTCTTCGTGGAACTTAAGGTATCAAGTATCTTTTTTTTTAAACCTATAAACTTCAAATTAAAACTTATTCTTGAAAATTCATAATGTTATATCTTAACTTATTAGATATAATATTTTGTATCTCGAGGTAAGGATTTTCTACAAAATAAAAACAAGCTTAGTTTCGAAGTCTTGATATTGTCGCATCCTAACTCATTGGGTGTGGCATTTTGTTTCTTTGAGATAAGTGAGTTTTAGCTTTATTTCAAATAAAAGGATCATATTTTAAAATTTTCAAATTTTCAACATTACATGATTTTATCAATTAGGTACCAATTTTTGGGCGTTATGAGGGCGCTGACCCTTCCTCATACGTAACCGACTCCCGAACCTGTTTTCTCAAATTTCGTAGGCCAAAATTAGTGTTTTAAACATAACATATTTTATAAGGTGATCCAATCACACCTAAGCAAAAAGGGATTGGTGGCGACTCCTGTTTTTCGTTTTTCAAGGTCGATCCTCGTTTTTTCATAAAAAACTTTAAAAATAGTTTCGACACTGTTTATTTATTTTTATATTATTATTATTTGTTATTTGTTCTCAAATTTCTTCTTTTACTATTTTTGACTTCTTTATTACTAAATTTCTTTTTTTCTTTTTTTTTTTCAGATCAGATCCAAATATTTCCTTTTCAAGTCAGACAACTTGAATTCAATCGTTCTTCCGCTTCCTCCGTTCATTCCGTATCAAATTATGTACCCTAAAAAAATAATATAATATAATTTTTTTAAGAGTGCAATTGAGCCTAGTCAAATTTAAGCTCCGTTTATTTACTTGTAAAAGCTTTTCAGCCTTTTCCAATATTTATTTGGCTAAAAATAATTTCCTAAGGTAAAAGCTATTACAAAACACAGGAAAACAAGCCTTTATTTTAGGAGAATGATTTACCCTTTTTATTTCAATAAGACATTTTCGGGAAAAGAAGCCTCTTCCCCTTCCCCTTCCCCCATCCTTGACACCCCGATGATCTACTTGCCGTCAGCCAGCAACGGTTCTCAACACCAGACACCAGCGTTCATCTTTGATTTTCCCATATTTGCCTTTCGTTGTCGAAATCTGCACTGCACCACCAGTCGACGATGACGTTCATCTTCCTCTCTCGAAGGTAAGAACCAAAAAAAAAGAAATATGTGATTGTTTTTGTTTATTTTTGTACTTATTGGGGAAGGGCTATGATTTATTCCAGAAAATTGATATGAAAAAGAGTGAGAGAGATATGGAGAAAGATTTGGATTTGAATCTAACCTTAACAATTTACCGATTAATGACAGAGATAGTGTTATTTCTTGCTTCTAATGAGTCTGCTTATATCAGCGGCCAGAACTTGGCTGTTAATGGAGGATTTACTGTGGTTACTCATAGTCTTTCAACATTTACCGATTAATGGTTGTGGAAGCCAATTTTTTATATAATTCTCTGTAACATTTATCAGTAAAGTTTCTTCGACTTGCAAGTCCAACCTTGTTACCAGTACATTCCATGTGCATTTTCCCTATAATCTGCATTCTACAGTGCCTTTTTAAATCTTTTTTCATATTTTATACTTGACAAATGAATAAGTCTTGTCTGCCATTATCTCGAATCTTTCCACAAACAGGCAACAAAGTGACAAAAGTAACCATATAGGGATTAGTAGGCAAGTTTTGTTTGTTGAGGATTATACTTTAGTTTCCTTTTCTTTTTTTTTGCAGATTTTGCTTTAGTTTTGGTTTTGTCTATAAATATGTATGTATGTATGTATGTATGTATGTATGTATGTATGTATGTTCAGTAATAAAGAACCTTCAAACTCCATGTTTTATTGGAGATTTTAGTGAAGGTGTCTCAGCTGACTTTGGGTTATCTCTGTTATTGAAGCTTACAAAATCTCCAGAATCATTGATGACTTCATTCTAGAAGAGTTCAAGTCTGGGCAAGTTGTGTGTCAAACCTGAAGATTGAATTTGTAGATGTTCAAATTATAAGCACCCATTCAAGCATTTATAGCAGAAAATTAAGTAAAATTGTTGTTAATGAGAGCTTTGAAGATTCATCATATTAACTTCTGTAAGTACTTTGAATGAAGTTTTAGCTTTTCTTGTCGATAATCAGGAGAGTACGATGCTTTGTTATACAGTTATTGTCTTCAAATTTTCCAAGTAATAAAGCTGAGTCATATAACTATAGTTTACTTCATACATATTTAAGTTTGAGGCTTTGCCATAATGATAATATCAATGTTTGATTTGAAATGAGTTGAGGGAAGAGTTGATTACTGTAGCTGAAGTTGCATTGTTTCTCCCTCATAACAAAGTGTAAGAAGATGACGAGTTGTTTTACAATTGTGTTCAGGAAATAATATTGATGCCTCGAATTTATCCTGACATTTATTCAACATCTATTTTTCTTTTCCCTTGGAAACATGGTCCCAGCTGCATCCTTTTGTTTTGTTTCGTTACTTGAATTGTAAACGTTGTTCTTGTTGGTTCCGAATATTGTCAAAATTCAAGACTTATGATCCATGTCTAAGTGTTATTTAATAGTTTGTTTCCAATTGTTTTTTTCATTTTCCGTTTGTTTTAAAACCTTTTGTTTTATCGAAGAAAATCAATCTGAACATTTTGTTGCAATGCTGTTATTTCAGGTAGCTTAGGAGTTCTAAATATTTTTCCAAAGTTATGTTTCAGGAAATTAGGAGTTGATAATTCAAAGCTGAATAATGTTAGAATTTGTACAAGGCAAAGACCATTGCGATATACTTCCCTAGTTAGACATTTGGAGAAGGCATTCAACATAGGTTTTGAGGCAATCTGTTTGGTTTCTAATATAGTGCTTTGGAACCCAGGGTAAATAACTTTTTCTAATATAGTGCTCACAATTATAAATTTGTTTGATAAGTGCTGTTTGAGACAATCTGTTTGGTTTCTTGTCCATAACCATGATGTTTTTTTTTTCCTTTTTGGGGATTTGAAAGGAAAAAAGATAAAAAGTGAAGAGCTTTTTAACTATTTTCTAAAATGAGAATAAAAGCACCCATCCATGGTGGATGAAAGCAAATTATAATCCATTCAAACAAACAAAAAACAAAATCACCAAACGAACAATGAAAGCAAATATACCAAAAACATAAAAGTCATTAAAATTTTAATATTCTGCTATAAAAAGCTAGTTAATATTATAGATAGATGGATATAAATACTCTTAAAATTTTTAGTTAGAGATAATAGATAAAAAAAACAAAAGCTATTTTTTGACCTAAGAAATTTATTAATTATCATCATTATAATATAATAATAATGTTAATTTTTTAGAGATATTTAATTGAATAAAAAATAAAAAAGAAACAATTTTGATCCTATTTATTACATACATGTAATTTTGATTTTTATATTATATAAATACACTCACTTTTTCTCCATCTCACATGAAAATTTTGCCACTTCCATCCATGGTGGATGTACTCACATGTCAATAAAAGTCCTTTGGATATTATAATCCCTAATAACTGCCATAAATGTTAAACGGCATGATATAGGAAGTAATAATTTACAATATTAAATAAGAATTACATATAATAGATATTTAGTAGAAATATGAATTTTGCTTAATAGTATAGTATAGATTCAAATGGTTAAAGATCCAAATCTCGTAGCATAAAATAAATTTAATAATTAAGTTTAAAACCAATTTAAATCCTTAATAAGTCTTTAAATTCAGATTTCGTTATGCCATTTCTTGAAGGTAGATCAGATTATTATTAATTTTCAAATTAATTGCACATTGACTTGTAATAATTGCATATTAATTTGTAAATTTTTGTGTGATCTTATGGCAAGCTTGCATCTTTTTTGTAGTGATCAAATATTTGTGTGGCATTATTTTGTGTAGATGGATCGTAATCAAGATCAAAATACAATTGTCGGAGTCGTGGCTTCAGTTTTAGCTTTTGGGGCTCTTTGGATTAAAAAATTAAAAACTAGGAAGGAAATTGCTTCTCACCCTCGTGTGAATCGAGATTATGAAAGAGAAAATTATATTAATAGTATTTTATATAGTGGTGACCAGCATTGTATTGATGTGATAAGGATGAGACCGATTGCCTTTTTTAATTTGTGTGATATTCTTAGTAGGAATAATTTGTTACAATCAACTAAATCGGTGAATATGAGGGAGCAAGTAGTTATATTTTTACATATAATTGGTCATAATGTAAGGTTTCGAGTGATTGGGTCTAGATATTATAGATCAATTGAGACAATTCACTGTTACTTTAGGTTGTATTGAGAGCTATTTTGAAATTGTATAAACTGGTTATTAGATTACCTGATGAGTCAACTCCTAGTGAAATCAGAAACAATCCAAGGTTTTATCCTTATTTTAAAGATTGTATTCGAGCATTAGATGGAACTCATGTTCGTGCATCTGTTCCGCTTAGCATTCAAGGAAGATTTCGTAGCCGTAAAGGGGGGACGACACAAAATGTATTGGTTGCCATTACATTTGATTTGAAATTTTCCTATGTTCTAGCTGGTTGGGAAGGTAGTGCACATGATTCTCGTATTTTAAGTGTTGCACTTTCAAGCCCAAGAGGATTAAGAATTCTAGAAGGTAAGAATTAACATTAAATACCAAATAGTTCAAGTAAGCTCATAATTTATTAGTAATAATTATGTTTTGTAAAATTGTAAGTAAATATTATCTTGCTGATACTGGATATGGCATCCGAAATGGATATATTACCCCATATCGTGGTGTCCGATATCATTTAAAAGAGTTTAGTGCTCAGAGGCCAGAAAATACAAAGGAACTCTTTAATATTCGTCATTCATCATTGCGAATCACTATTGAACATATTTTTGGGATTTTGAAGAAACGACTTCGTGCGTTAGATGCTGAACCATTTTGGAATTTTCAAACTCAAGTAGATATAGTTTTGGCTTGTTGTATCATTCATAATCATACAATGGGAGTTGATCCTAGTGATTTACTTAATCAAGGATTATACGAGGAGCCTAAGTCTGATTTGATAATACCAACTCTTACGAAGCGAGAAGAAAGAGAAGAAGCAAGAGAATGGTCTGCTAAGAGAGAGGAAATTGCACAAACTATGTGGACTGATTATATGACTACAAATATTAGGTAGGTTTAGGGCTTAGGGTTATTGTTTCTATTTTATGTATGTTTTAGTATTAAAATTGTTTTTTTTTAATATTGGTTGGATAATGATATTGAAATTAGTTTGTTAGATTTTGAAATTATTATGTTTTAAATTTGTTAGACATTGAATTTATTATGTTTTAAGCTTGTTGGATATTTAAATGATTGACAATGAAAATTATTAATGTAGAATGGGTAAGGGCAACAAAGAAGGGACATCCAAGCAATTCAGGTGGACAAAATCGATGAAACATCTTTTTCTCGAAATTCTAGCAGAGGAGGCCCAGAAAGGAAATAAGCCTTCTAACACTTTCAAAGCAGTTTCTATTAATCGAGTTACCATAGCTATTTCTGAAAGATTTCAAGTCCAATGCAATGCGAAGCATGTGGAAAATCATTTGAGGACTATAAAAACCAGTGGCAGATTATATGCACAATTCGGGTTGAAAGTGGTTTTAGATGGGATGATAACATGAAAATGATCACATGTGATAGAGCGACATATGATGCAGCAGTGATGGTAATATATGTATATATATGTTAAGTATATTTTAATTGTTTTTTACTTGTTATTCTAATTGTGTATAATATCCAACAGGCACACAAGAAGTATGAATCATTTTTGAATAAAAGCATTGATCATTATGATGAAATGACTTTGGTTGTTGGCAAAGATATGACAACAGGGAGTTTTGTCAGAACATTTGCTGACATAGATTTGGATGAT
The DNA here is from genome assembly GCA_025698515.1 of Gossypium sturtianum. Lineage (NCBI taxonomy): Eukaryota > Viridiplantae > Streptophyta > Magnoliopsida > Malvales > Malvaceae > Gossypium > Gossypium sturtianum. The sequence continues at coordinate 21,949,054 of CM046947.1, forward strand.
GGTAACCAAGATTCAGTGCCTATAGACTGCGACAATGAAGAGATTGAGGAGGTAAGAACAAAAGTATCTTCATCTGGCACATCTAAACATAAAAGAAAAAATGCTCAAAAAGTGTTGTTGATGAACAAATTAAATTTGTGGGTGAACAACTTGGAAAAATTGTTAATGCTTTGGAACAATTTACTGTGGATAAGACACCACATCTTTACGAAGAAGTGATGTCGATAAAGGTAGAAGGATTTGATGATGACTTCCTTTATAGTGTGTTTGATTATCTTGTGGGTCATGAATATGAGGCCAAAGCTTTTTTAGTTAAAAGTAAGAAGCAAAGAAAAATTAGGCTTCAAAAATTTTCTCAAGGTTGAAGATATTGATACTTTAATGTGGTGAAATATTAGGTATGCGCTTAGACAATGTTGTTGTTATCATGTGGTGTACTACTAATTATGCACTTGGATTATATTATTAATTTCTAGTATTAATTGTGGTTTAGAAGCTAAATTATAATTATTCAATCTTTGTTTTTTATTTTTTTATAACACAATTAGGAATAATTTATTTGCTTTGGTTGTTTTCAATTTATGAAGGTTAATATTCTAGCTTAATAATTGAGTATTATTATATATTTAATTTGTTTTATTTATAAATAAATAAATCATTGCAATATATGTAGAAACAATGTAAAATATAAATTTATTAATATATATATATATATATATATATATATATATAAAATAAACTTAATTAAACAATGAAAAGATAATAAATTCTCAAATATATATTTGTTTCATTTAAAACAGCTTTTATGAAATATTTTCAGGAAATCTGCCAAACAACAAAAAATATTTTACACAGATTCATCCAAACACCAGAAAAGTAAATCATTTCCAAAAAGGTAAATTATTTTCTAGAAATAATTTTTCAGAAAATATTTTACTGACAAACAAACGGAGCAACTTGCCTTAAAATTAGCTAAAGTTTGATAAAATTTCGCTTTCAAAATTTAATCTTGATTCAACACAAAAGTTGAATTATTTGAGGAGGTTGTCAGGCCTTGGCCCCTTAAAAATAAAAACTTAAAGTTTAGTCCATATAGAAATAATAAAATTATAATTTAATCTATGATAAAATTATACTTTGATTCTCTTAAAAATTAAAAAAAATTTTATTTAGTCTTTTGAAAAATAACGGAATTATAAATTAATATATGATAAAATTATATTTTATTTCTTAAAATTTTATAATTCAATTCTGACCCACTAAAAAAATTTCGGGCTTCGCCCCGATTATTTCAGCTCACTAAATTAAATTTACAATCGCAGATTAAAAAAACAAATAACATATTTGTTGCTATAACGCAGGTTTTGGCAATCATGAACATCGCTTTGCTTGCAGACCAAACATTCGACATATAGGGTTAATAAAATAGGAAAATAAAAATAGAACAAGTAAGAAAAATATGATTCATCACTAAGAATCATATTAAGAATAGGAGATTCAGATTCATAACCAAATATGGGAAATTAAAAGTATTACCATCAATAGCTTTCTAGTGGGTCGATAATGTTTGGATTTGTTACAATTGTTGAGAACACAGTTTGGTAGGTATTGTTCCCTACCTTATATCATGAAATTGGTATTAGGCGACGACATTGGAACCGCAGTTGGGAAGGCAACATGAGACTGAGAGACAACCCCTATTCAATTACGTTGCTGTTGCATGGTAGTTTCAGTTACGGCCTGTAAGTGGTATTCCAATTTCCAAATCCTTCTTCCTCTTTTGGGTCGCCCTTGCTGTTCAACTCGTTGCTTTTCTCTCTTTCTATTATTTCCACTCATTCATTGGGTTTCGAAACAGAATATTGACAAAAACCTCATCTCTTGGGCTAGCTTCACATATGTTGCTTAATAAGGATTGGACCTACAAAGATATCCTCCCAGCCCCCTTTACAACTAGATTCATCACCTCACGTTTCGCATAATAATTTATTTTGTCATCCAATTTTATATAAAAATAATTAGTTTTACTTTATATTTAATTTTTCACCTCTTCTAATTTTTAAATTCATATTGTTTGATAAATCACCTCAAAATAGATGAGCAGTTAACGTCTATTAACTTTATCTTGATAGCAAGTAATTATTTTTTAAACTTTTTAAAAAATTATTTAATTGTTGACGTGTCATACATGTGAATTGCCATATCAATAAAGTTAAATAACTAAATGAGATAAAAGATTAAATGGAGGGCTAAAAATTGTTGGAATAAATCAATATAATTTATAATTTTAATAAAATATTTAATATTACAATTTAATTTTAATAATAAATTTTAAAATTATTTTAAAAAATATTCTTAATGCATTATTGAAAAATATTTATATTAATATTTTTATAATAAATATAAATACTACAATGATAAATATATTAATAATAATGTTTTTATTGTATAAAGGTTTTAATATGTCATAAGTCCTTGTACTCTTTAAAAACTTAGAATTTAATTCTTGTAATTTTACTTTCAAGAATTTGGTCCATGTACTTTTCATATTTAAAAATTAGGTCTAATTGTTAACACTGTTAATTTTTTTTGGTCAAATTTACTAATATGATATTTTTGCATGAAAAATACTCACTTGATAGTCATGTATTAAAAAATGGTGTTGTAATGAACTTGAATTTAACAAAACATATTTAATGGCATTAATAGTGGGATCTAAATTTTAAAATCTAAAAGGTCATACTAAATTTCCAAAAATCTAAATACTCACAAGGACTTACTGCATTTTTTAACCTAGTATAAAATATGAATATTTTAATTGTATAAATATGAGTATTTGTTTAAATAATGCTCAACTTCATTTATCTCTTACAAGTCTAATGTGTCAATAAGTACTCTCATATATAGAATATATGTAATTTAAATTAGGCATTATTTATTATCAAGTTTATAAATGATATTGATTATTACAAAATATTATCTTATTATAAAATAAATTTCAATTGTCAAAGAAAATTGTATTATAATATTTTGTAACAAATATATTTATATCATGTTCGTTTCACAAAAAAATAATTTTTAAAAAATGATTTCAAAAAGATTTACTAAATAACGAAAATATTTTACGTAAAATCGTCCAAACACCTTAATATATCAATTTAAAAAAAAAATCAATTCTTTCCTTAAAATTCATTTTCTGAAAATTGTTTGCAATTAAACAAACGCGACTTTGATAGTTACTAGCATAAAGTAGGATGTGTTGGATTCTTAATGTGGAAAAGTCCCCTAACATAGTCAAGAAAGCATACGATACTCCTTTGTTTTTCTATTGCAGCTAAAGCATAAGATACCATTTAAGTTAAAATCATGTTAGATTAGGTGAATGATGGAAAAAATATAGATGAAATTTGTATCTTGGAGAAAATATAAAATAAATTTTTAATATCAAATTTTGATATTTCGTATTCAACTTTTGTTTGAAATAATTTCTTTATACTTGTATTGTATTGGTATTACTTTTTATAACTTATCGTATTTAATGTCATATTTAATTATTTTTTAAATTGCGTACATGCAATTTAGCATGTATATATAATATTAATGACATTCTAGATTTTAATTATTTTTTTAACTTTGAAATTTTCTTCTTTTACTTTTTTAAGAAAAATCAAATATTTAGAATTTAACTAAATATGAGACTTTGGTTCACTTAACAAAAATTTAAATTTAAAATCTATGCGCAAGGTTTTTGAGTTTTAATTTAATTAATCTTAATTTAATTTTAGTCTCGACTTATTAATACTAGAGGTGTACATGGGCCGGGCAGCCCGGCCCGAAGGCCCGCCCGAAATGTGGGAGGGTTTGGGCAAAAATATAGGCCCGAAAAATGGGCTTGGACAAAAAAATAAGGCCCGTTTAAAAAATGAGCCGAGCTCGGGTAAGGCATTTTTGGCCCGGGCTCGGCCCGGCCCGAATTTACTAAAGGAAAAAAAAACTATTTTTTTAATATTATTTTTTTATTGTTTTTCTCCTTATTTTGCTAACATTTTACTAGGGTAAATATCTCAATAATACAAAAAAAAAATCAAAATTTACCGGACAGTATAGGTTTCAGAAAATTGACCGGAAATTTCCAAAAAAAGCGCGTCCGCGTCGGTGCGCTTTTTGGAAAGCGACCTAAAGCGCGTCCACTGGGAGCGCTTTTGGCCACCTCAAGCAAAAACGCCTCCCACGAGGGAGCGCTTTTCTTGAGGTGGCCAAAAGCGCTCCCCCAGGGACGCGCTTTAGGCCGTGCAACGGTCAAATTTTTTTTGACCGTTGGCCCCCCAACGGTAAAAAAAAAAATAAATACCCCCCAACCCTTCATTTTTTTCACACTTCAATCCTTTCTCATTATTCTCTCAATTTGCTCTCAATTTTCTCTCAAGTTTCTCTCAAAGTCCTTGAAATTTACGCTCAAATTTCAAAATAGTCCTTACTATTTACTGAAAAAGCCCTTTATAATTTTTTTAATATATCTATTTTTGGAAAATTTGAAAATACTTTATCGAGTACAATGGTCGGGAATTACGTCGCCTAGACAACAAGCACATTGCCGTCGAGCAAATGAAAATGGTAAGTTTGAATGTTAATTTTTCAATATTATTAAAATTTTTAATTATGTAATTTTAATTAATTTTGAATTTTATAATTTTTAAATAAATGTAGAGATCGGGTGTTGCAATGTTATATTCGCAACATGCCCGGTCCCCATCGCCATTGATCGAGAATTACCCGTGGGAAGCGAGTTTTTGGCACGTGGCCACGATAGGCCTGGGTTCAAGTTGGACCCGCTTTGATCAGCGCGTTGATAGAGAGGTGGAGACCCGAGACGCACACTTTCCATCTGCCATGCGGAGAGTGTACCATCACCTTAGAAGATGTGCAGTTACAGTTGGGATTACCGGTGGACGGGTCGGTAGTCACCGGGTCCGTAACATCTCTCGATTGGATGGCCGTATGCTACGAGCTTCTGGGTGCCATTCCGGATAAAATTCAAGGAGCTCGGATCGATATGGGTTGGTTACGAGACGCATTCCCGCAGCCGAATGAAGGTTCGACCGAAGAAGAAAGAATACGGTATGCGCGGGCATACATACTTCAGATAATTGGAGGCTATCTGAACGTCTCCTCAAAATAATTTTTCCGGAGACCACTATAGCAAAAGAGAGTCCACGTGGGAGCGTTTTCGGTCACGGTTTGTTCTGCAACGTCTCCTCAAAATAATTGTGCCCGATACCACTGTAGCAAAAGCGCGTCCACGTGGAAGCGTTTTCGGCCACGGTTTGTTCTGAAACGTCTCCTCAAAATTATTTTTCCGGAGATGGGAAGGAAACCACAAAAACGCGTCCACGTCAGCGCATTTTTGGGAAAGCGGCCTAAAGCGCGTCCGGGAGCGCGCTTGGCCACCTCGAAAGCGGCGCCCGCGGGAGCGCGTTTTTCTTTGAGGTGGCCAAAAGCGCTCCCCCAGGGACGCGCTTTAGGCCGTTTTCCCCCAAAAACGCGCTGACATGGACGCGTTTTTTGGGGAAATTGCACTTTCCGGTCAATTTTCCTGAAACCTATACTTTCCGGTAAATTTTAATTTTTTTTGGTATTATTGAGATATTTACCCCATTTTACTATTATGTTTCTATTATTTTGTTGTTATTGTTTAGATATTATATAAAACTTATTTTATTGTTAATTTTGTTATTATTTTAAAGGCATTTGTTAATTTTGTTATTATTTTAGAGGCATTTGCTTGTTAAGTTGCATCTATTTTAGTGTTATTTAAGTCTACATATTTTTTAAAATTTATTTTCAATTTGTTGAAAAATATTTATTTTGATTTTTTTTAGTATTTTTGATGTATTATATATATTTAAAAATTATATAAAATAATATAAAAATTAATACTAAGGCAGTAGGTCGGCCCGAGTTTTAGTATTTTTATATGGGCGGGCTTGGGCAAAAATTTAGGCCCATTTTTTTGGGCTCGGCCCGGCCCGAGCCCAATAAACGGACCTAAATTTTTAGTTGGGCCCGGCCCGAACCCGACCCGACCCTGCCCATGTACACCTCTAATTAATACCATCGATTTATAGTTATTTATATTTGTAACTATATTATAGTTGTTTCACTTAAAAAAAATTTAAATGTTTCACTTTTCTTTTTCTTTCAGAATATTTCATATTAATTCCTAATCGATCTAGACATCTCTTTTGTGGTGGCATCCACTTTAAACTTCATAAGGTGAGCAGATAAGGGATTTGCCTTCCAATTATATATTCTGACAAATGAATATATGCCTCTTAATTTCCTTTTTGTTTTTCTTAGAAAAAAAAAAAAAAAGAATATATGCAAGTACCTTCATTCCATCATCTTCATCGTCATCATCATGTGCTTGATTTTGCCTTACCTGGCTAATTGGAATGTATACATGTGTGTGTATATATACATGCTAATTGTCACCATCTTTTAATGCATATATTCACCTGCCTGATCAATTATAGAGGAATATATGATTGTTAGCATCCTCGCAATTTCAGACTTATTTATTAAAGTGAGATATTTAATAAATACAAGATTTATGATACACTTACATTCATAATGTATATGAAAAGGAAAATTATTTAATAAATATATTTATTAAAAATTCACATAAAAATCAATTGATATTTTGATTATAATTGTAACGTTAATTGTTTACTATGCATGAATGTAGAGTTGTCTAAGGGTCGGGTTATCTGTCTGAATCCGAAGGCTTGCTCGAAATATGAGAGGGTTTGGACAAGTAGATAAAGAAAAAAAAAAGGGCTTGGGAAAATGTATAGGCCCATTTTCTGTTCAGGTCGAGCCCCGGGTAGAGTTTTTATGCCTGAGCCGAACCTACCCTGAATATATATATATATATATATATATATATATATATAGCTTCTATATTGATTCTATTCCTTTGTTGGGTATGAAAGATTTGAAGGTGTGCGATTTACTTAGTGAGGCTGGTGATGTCTGAGATAATTTGATGGTAGTTGCATTTATAAGATCCCAACAGCTCCGCAGAAAGGTCTGGATAAGATGATTTGGCATTGGTCTAGTAATGGATTTTATTCGATGAAATCAGGATGCAAGTTAGCCTTTGATTTGTATTCCAATTCTATTTTGAATGAAGCCAATGGTCCTTGATTGAATATTTGGAATGGCCATTTCCCACCGGAGGTCAACGATTTTACTTGGAGGTGTCTTAGAAACTTTATTCTTACTAGGGCTAGGTTAGTTGATAAAGGTTTAAATGTGCCTTCAATTTGTATCCGATGTGGAAAGGTGGATATAGTAACACCCCTAAAATTGTTATACTTTAAAAGCAATAATAAAATCGAGATTGTGTACAATTGATTTCTTGATAAAGTAAAATAAAGAAATGAAAGTGATAAAAGAGAAGGTTGAGGAGTATCAAATAAAGTTGAATTGAGAAGTATGTTGTGGTACACTAAATTAAAGTAAGGACTAAATCCTAAAGATGTAAAAAGTTTTAAGGTTCAAGTACAATTATTCAAAATTTTAGGGGTTGAAGAATAAATATGAGAAAATTGAAGGACCAAAAGTGAAAATAACCTATTTTTTTTATGACATGAAATCATAAGTAAAGTTTGGGTGTCTAATACCTCGAGAACCTAAATACTTATGTATTTCATCTTGGGTTGTACTTCATTCATATAAGGGAGTTGACACACATGGGGGGAGTATCATCGAGACTCTGGGGACCGAAAGAGAAGGGATCTCTGGGAGTAATACTTCGGTTATTTTGGCTCCGTCTTTTTCCTCGAGTGTTTGTTTTAGACATCGATAAATGTAAATGGGAAGTAAGTGAGGAAAAGAAGAGAAGAAAAGATTGCCTTTAGGAAATATGAGATTAAAGACGATAAATACAAAAAGATTGAGAAAAAAGAGATTAGGGATTTAAAATGATTCAGCAAAAGTGTTGAAGAAATGCTTGAGTCTCTGTTTTATAGAAGCAAACGTGTGCAAGAAGTTTATTCCGTGAAAATTGTTCGGGTTCTCTAATGCAAATTTGACATCTGTAAAAAAGGTAAGTATGTAACGTTCGAAATTAAAGGGTTAACTGCCAAAATTCTGATTTTTCCAAAGAGGTAAGCCGATGGCAATCTCTAACTAAGGTTTTCAAAGGTGTTAATGGGAGGAAAAAAATTTATGAGTAAGTTGGGAAAGTTTGCCTAATTGGCGACGCGAACTTGGCGCGAACAAATAGTTTTAGTTAGGTATTTGGAATTCTTCGACGTTAAAATTTCAAGGATGAATTTTTTGTTAAGGGGAGAAAAGTATAACATCCAATTCTAATGGTCTAAAGTAATGGCGCATAGGTGTGAAATAATCTGTTTGACGAGGTGTTATCTGCCCGATTGACTCATTTGGCATATAGAATGGGCATATAGTAGCGTTAGGGTTGAAAGTAAGGACTTATATCAGAATGTGTTGTTATGCGAAGACGAAGAAGTTGGTAAGTGTAAAGGGGCAAATATGATTTGAGATAACGCCATATTTGTTTTAGTTACTGTGCTAGTTACGTCGTAAGTATTTTGGTTAGGAATCAACTTGATAGACTAATCTGATATTTATTATTTTGTATTTTCATTAATGTTACTCTCAGAATTTGTAGACTATTAAGTAGGGCAAACTCTGAATTTAAATAACAATTGTCGAATTATAGTAAGTGAGTTAAGGCTGTATATATATGTAGAAGAGTTGAGATGAGTTTTCTTCTTTCAGATTATGCTATTCTCTGGTTCTTTTACTATGATACAATGGTATTTCTTCATCTATAAACTAAAAGCTCAAGATTTAGATCTAATCAGTGGTTATTCCATTCCTGGGTAAGTATTACCATTCTGCATGTTAAATTCCAAAAGAGTAAGTCTGTAAGAGGTGCATGAACGACAAGATGTAAGTATAAGGTTTTGCATGGAAGTTTTCAATGCCTGAGTTGATGGTAAATTGGATACGAATGAGTTTTAATGATATTCCTATAGTTTGAAAGAAGTGGTTACTGTTGTTTCATGATGGATGTTTGTATCTGGAGTTCAAGCTGCTTTAGGTGAGTTATCAGGTGAGTTTCTACTTTGACTCTTGCATGTATATTGTTCATACTAGAGTATTTTTAAATGAAAATGATCAAGCTACGAATCAGAAATCATGGATAGTATAGTATGAATATGATACGTATACGACTATATGAATGAAGTTATGTCAGAATTGATTGATATTGAATATGAATTTAAGTACAGTTCAAGATTGGAAGGTAAGGATATTGTCTGATATATGAATTAGTTTGGTAAGTGTTTATGTAACGCCCCAATGTTTCTTAAATTTTGGCTTTTGTAATTTTGACATAACTATCTGTCTGTTTTAGTGGTTATGTATTCTGGGTGTGTGTGGGAGGTCCCAAGTTCAAGTCTCAATTTGGGTAGATTTTGGTATTTTTTTATGAATAAAGCCCAAACTCTAGTTAATAGGCTTATAAGCTAAAGTGTGTGAGTAACTAACAGAATGGGCCTGATGGTCTGGTGGCAAAGTAGAGTGTTGGTTATGGTTGAGGTCCTGAGTTCGAATCCCTGTGCGAACAAGGGATTTATTTTGCTGCTTGTGCCGTGTGAAGAGGTTAAGATAGACTAAAATTCTGATAGTGGGGAGGTTGATGGAGATAATTAAGGAGTCTTGGATAGGGGAGTTATCAGAATTTTTGCCAATCTGATTACTTTTCTTTTTTCGGTTTTATCACATTTGTTTCCCAAAAATTCGGCTCTCCTCTTTTCTCAAAATTCTCAGCCGTTTTCTTCATCCGTTTCCCCTTCTTGTCGACTTTTTGTGTCTTTTCATGTTGTTTACTTCTTTCTTTGTAAACTGAGCACTTATTTCAGTCGTCTCCTCATCGTTTACACGTTTGGTAAGTTTCGGTAAGTTTTGAGATGCGTTCTCTGTTTAGGGTAAATAATTCGTTGGGTTAAGAGGAGTTTTGTTGGTTGTAGAAATTAACCGAGGGGCTGAAAATCAGCCATTAATGTTTTAAGGTGCGGAGTTCTCGTTGTTCAATTGGAGGTAAGGATTTGATAGCTATCATTTGACTGACTTATTTTAGTTTCGCTAAAATTTCGTTAGAAATACTGAATTTGGGATTCGAATAATAGATTTGTAGATTTTGGTGATCTCGGGATTGCGTAGGCAGTGAAATCAAATCAGGTGTGTACCCGAAAATATAGAAAATGAGGTTTTTACGAAAGTTGAAAACCTTACTGTCGACGCCACATGGGCGTGTGGTCGCCCGTGTGGTAGGCCGTGTGCAAGATTGTTAGTCACCACACGGCCGTGTGATCAACGAGCCCGGCCGTGTGCAAGAGCGAGGGCGTGTGCGACACACGGGCTCGACCAATTGGGCTGTGTGGGCCACATGGGTGTGTGGGCCCATACGGGTGAACCACACGGGCGTGTGGGATTCTGGGCCAGGCCGTGTGATCCATACGGCCAAGGCCAATTTGGGTTGTGTGGGCCACACGGGCAGGCCACATGGGCGTGTGAGCCCATTTTTCTGAAAACTCTGTAAGGTTGCACGGGTCGCCCAAGTCAACTGTGGACCTACAGTAGGGTCGGTAAGCAATACTTAGACCCCTAAATGAATAATCTGTCTGTCTGATTTCTGTACTAAGCATGTATACTGTTCTGAATATATGAGTTTAATTGCATAATAGCATGTCATTCTTGTATGTTGCATTGCATCGGGGTGGGTTGATTATGATTGGAGGAAGTATCTGAAAGGCTCTTAAGCCTATTATCTGGCAGCTTAGCTGTAAATTTCTAATTATGCGCCGCATTCGGTACAACATGGTGTGTAGGGCTGGGTGGGTTAATTTTATCCCTACATAGTGTGTAGGGTTAGAAAAAGTTGGTGTGTAGAGGCTGGTGGGTAGGACTCTATTTTCTGCATATTCTGTCTAAAATGGGCTAAGGCCCCGTAATATGTCTGATTCTGTATCTGAGTGGGCTAAGGTCCACACCTTTTATGTAATGGGCTCAAACCCGAACTGTGAAAACCATGTATGTTTTCTAATATTTCTGTGTGTATGTTTTCTGTGGGGATTACACACTGAGTTTGCGAAAACTCACCCTTTTCTATTTAATCTGTTCAGGTAATCCCCAGCAATAGACGGATCGGTGCGGCAGAGGACTCGGCGGTGACCACGATTCTTGATATCTACTTTTATGGTTATAATTTTTTAAATTTCATGTAATGAGGCCTTTACGGATTTTTGCTTAAAATTTGGGATTTATATATTTATAAACTGCTAGCAGTAGGATAAGACACGAGTTTTCAAAATAAACAAATGTTTTATCAAATACACATAAACTTGGCAAATTGTTTTTAAAAGCTTCCGCAACGTATAATGTTTTGGAACATGGATAATGAATAAATAAATAACATGTTTTGACGTTAACCTAAAATATCAAAAAGGGTATTATTGTAATTACGTTTTTTAAAGCACTATCATGGGACATCACCAGATTCGGCCATAACGTCTAGGCCAGGTTTGGGGTGTTATATTTAGTGGTATCAGAGCCAGATTGTAAAACTCGGCTGTGGATTTAGGTTTTTAAAAATTGGTTTTCCGAAATGATTTTTGTTTAAATAATTTAAAATATTTTGACTGAGTTTGTGGTACATCGAGTCTCCGGCGCCGATCCTGTAAGTGTTCTGAACTCTGCTTAAATTTGTCTGAAATTACTACTAGTATGCTTGAAACAGCCATATGTAGTATACTGTACTGAAAACGCTCTAGGTAGTGTAAACTGAAAACTGTAGTGAAACTGAAAATCGTAGTAAAACTGCGATTCGCGATAACGAACTCTGAATTTCTGATACTGTTCTTCATAAAACATCTGTTAATAAATATCGGAACTGTAACTAATGCATAAAACTGTTAATACAGATAAACTCTAAATTTACGATGAACGCACGAGGTATCCGTGGACGGGGTACTAGGGGCCGTGGTAGGGGCCGTAGGGGGGCTCGAGCTGGGTCATTGTCATTTGAAAATTTGCCTAATCTGGATACGAGCGAGATGCTGATCTCACTTGCTACAGAGACTGGGTCTCGAGATCGGATGGCTGGAGAAGACGCACTGTCCCAGGCTATGCTGAGGATATTAGAGAGGGTCGCTGGGCCCAACACTGGATCTAGGGGCCGTGGGTCAGTTACGGAATGACTCCGGTCCAACGGGGTTGAGTTATTCAGGGGCGTCAGTGGAGTCGCCCCTAGCGTGGCCGAGTATTGGAAGGAGGCCACGGAAAGAATTATGGATGATTTGGATTTTACTTTGTGAGCGTAAGCTTAAGGAGTGCTTCCTCGCTGCATGACGAGGCTTACCAAAGGTGGCTAATCATTATGGAGGGCATCACCGGCCATCGTCGAATTGGGATTACTTTAAGACGGCTTTCCAGAATAAGTATGTGGGAGCCAGCTACATCGATGCTAGGAGGCGTGAGTTTCTTAATCTCACCCAGGGAGACCGTTTAGTGGCCGAATATGAGGCCGAGTTTCTAAGGCTGAGCCGTTATGCCCGAGACACGGTGGCGATTGAATATGAGCGATGCGTTCGTTTCGAGGATGGACTCAGGGACAATCTACGGGTTCTGATAGCTCCGCAGAGGGAGCGTGATTTTTCTACTCTGGTGGATAAGGCGAAGATCGCCGATGAGGTTAAGCGCGCTGAGCGTCAAAACCATGAGAAAGGAAAGAATAAGAGGGAATCGGAGCCCTCAAATTCTGTGATGAGGCCTAAGAAAAAGGCCAGACCAGATGGGCCAGTGAGAGTTGGGCCTCCTGTTGCACCTGCTGGGGTGGCGCTGTGTGAGCACTATGGTAGACGCCATCCAGGCGAGTGTTGGAGGACGATTGGAGCATGTTTGAGATGTGGGTCGACTGAGCATTGTTTCCGGGATTGTCCACTAAGGACTGATCAGATGCAAGCTGCGGGTACTGGTACTGCGTAGCCACCGAGAGTAGCTCAGCAGCCACCTAGGGGCCGAGGTCAGGCCAGGGGTGGTAATGGCATGGGCCGAGACGAGAGCACCGGCGAGGTGCAGGATCAATCGAGGCGAGGCACCGCACCGGTTTATCTTTGACGTCGCCGAGAGGATGGTGATGCTCCAGACATCATTACAGGTACGTTCTTAATTTTTGATGTATCATACACTGCATTGATAGACATAGGCTCTACACACTCTTACGTAGCTAGCTCTGTGTGTAAAACTTTGGGGATTCCGGCTGAGAGTATTTCGAGCGAGATAACCGTTGTGAGTCCGTTGGGGCAATCTATCCGGGTTAGTAAATTGTTTAGATACGTTCCGCTAGAGGTTCAGGGGACAGTATTTCTGGCTAATCTGATGGAGCTTCCATTTGGGGAGTTCGATTTGATTCTGGGAATGGACTGGCTGGTTAAGCATCAGGTGAGTCTGGACTATACTACAAAAAGGGTTATTCTGAGAACCGATGAGGATAACGAGGTAGTGGTGATGGGGGAACGTCGGGATTATCTGGTGAATGTGATTTCTGCATTGCTGGCAGAAAAGTTAGTACGAAAAGGATGTGAGGCATTCTTGGCCTACATCAGTGTTTTAGATTTTGGGGACTCTTCAGTTAGAGACATCAGAACTGTAAGGGACTTTCTGAATGTTTTTCCTGAGGAATTACCTGGTCTGCCTCCGAGCCGAGATGTGGAATTTGGGATTGAGCTCTTTCCTGGTACAGCTCCGGTGTCCATCGCCCCTTATAGAATGGCACCGAAGGAGCTTGTGGAGCTTAAGGCTCAGATCCAAGAGTTACTGGATCGTAGGTTCATCCACCCTAGTATGTCTCCATGGGGAGCACCTCTGCTATTTGTGAAAAAGAAGGATGGATCTATGCGTATGTGTATCAACTACCGCCAATTGAATAAGCTGACCATTAAGAACAAGTACCCACTACCGAGAATAGATAATTTGTTTGACCAGTTCAAAGGGGCTTCTGTATTCTCCAAGATCGATCTGCAATCGGGATACCATCAACTGAATGTTAAGGAGACCGATGTGCATAAAATGACATTTAGGACTCGGTACGGCCATTACGAGTTCGTAGTAATGCCATTTGGACTGACGAATGCACCAGCAGCTTTTATGGATTTGATGAACCGAGTGTTCTAGGCCTATCTAGATCGGTTCATGGTAGTCTTCATTGACGACATTCTGGTGTATTCGAAGATTGAGAATGAGCACGATGAGCACCTTCGAGTGGTACTACAGACTTTGCGTGAGAAACAGTTGTACTCAAAGTTCAGTAAGTGTGAATTTTGGCTCCAAGAAAGTAAGCTTTTTGGGGTATGTGGTTTCTGCGGAGGGGATTCGTGTGGATCCTCGTAAGATTGACGCTGTGTTGGATTGGAAACAGCCGAAGAATGTGTTCAAAATCCGTAGTTTTTTGGGGCTGGCGGGATATTATCGATGCTTCGTAGAAGGGTTCTCTTTGATCGTACCGCCATTGACCAAGCTTCTGCGTAAGGGAGTTCCCTTTGTCTGGGCTGATAAGCAACAAGAGAGCTTCGAGAAGCTCAAATCTGTTCTGACTCAGGCTCTTGTTCTGATATAGCCTGAATCTGGGAAAGGCTTCGTAGTATACAGTGATGCGTCGCATGTAGGTCTGGGTTACATACTGATGCAGGATGGTAAGGTGGTAGCTTATGCATCACGTCAACTCAGGACACAAGAGGCTAACTACCCGACGCATGATTTGGAACTGGCAGCGGTAATTTTCGCTCTAAAGATTTGGAGGCACTATCTGTACGATGAGAAGTGTACTATCTACACTGATCACAAGAGCCTCAAGTATCTCCTCACTCAGAAGGAGTTAAACCTTAGGCAGCGTAGATGGGTTGAACTACTTAAGGATTATGACTGCACCATCGAGTACCATCCTGGTAAGGCTAATGTGGTGGCAGATACTTTGAGCTGTAAGGCCATGACCGATTTGAGAGCGATGTTTGCTCGACTCAGTTCATTCGATGATGAGAGTCTGTTAGTTGAACTTCAGGTTAAGCCTACATGGATTGATCAGATCAGAGGTAAACAGATGGGGGATAAGTCGCTTGAGTTGCGGTTCTATCAGGTTGAGAATGGGGATACTACAGATTTCGAGATTAACAGTGATGGGGTACTATGTTTCCGTGGTCGGATCTGTGTCCCGAAGGATGAGGATTTAAGACAGTCGATTCTGAGGGAAGCGCATAGTAGCCCTTACGCTATGCATCCCGGCGGGAATAAAATGTATTGAGACTTACGAGAGTTATACTGATGGCCAGGGTTGAAGCGTGAGGTTATGAATTTTGTTGCTCACTGTTTAACTTGTCAGCAGGTTAAGGCTGAGCATCAGTTGCCTTCGGGGTTGCTGCAACCGGTGAAGATACCGATGTAGAAATGAGAGCGAGTAACTATAGACTTCGTTAGTGGGTTACCTTTAACACCCACTAAGAAGGATTCTGTCTGGGTCATCGTGGATCGATTGACCAAGTCTGCTCATTTCATTTCGGTCAGGATGGACTTTTCTCTCCAGAAGTTAGCTAACCTGTACATATCTGAAATAGTGAGACTGCATGGGGTTCCTTCTTCGATTATCTCCGATAGGGATCCTTGCTTTACGTCTCGATTCTGAAAGAAATTGCACGAGGCTCTATGGTCAAGGTTGGATTTCAGTACTGCTTTCCATCCTCAGACAGATGGTCAGTCGGAGAGGGTGATTCAAGTATTGGAAGATATGTTGAGGAGCTGTGTTATAGATTTCTGAGGCAGTTGGGAGGAGTATTTGTCATTGGCAAAGTTCGCCTATAACAACAACTATCAATCTAGCATCTAAATGGCACCGTACGAGGCCCTGTATGGCCGTAAGTGTCGTACTCCCTTATGTTGGACTGAGCTGGGGGAGCGACGTGTTCTGGGTCTGGAATTGGTTTCTGAAACTGAAGATAAGGTCCGGTTGATAAGGGATCGTCTGAAAGCGGCATCTGATAGGCAGAAGTCCTACGCAGATCTAAAGAGGAAAGATATCGAGTATTCTGTAGGAGACTTAGTTTTTCTCAAGGTCTCGCCATGGAAGAAGGTTTTGAGGTTTGGTCGCAAGGGTAAGCTGAGCCCTCGATTTATTAGACCGTATCATATTCTGAAACGAGTGGGGCCAGTCGCATATCAGTTGGAGCTTCCTCCGGAGTTGGATCGCATTCATGATGTGTTCCACGTCTCAATGTTGAGATGCTACCGCTCTGATCCCACGCACGTTGTTTTGGTGGAGGATATTGAGGTCAGACCAGATCTGACATTTGAGGAGGAGCCGGTCTAGATCCTAGATCGCGACATTAAAGTGTTTCGAAGGAAGTCTATCCCCTTAGTGAAGGTGCTGTGGTGGAATCATAGCACTGAGGAGGCCACTTAGGAGCCGGAGGATTCAATGCCTCAGCAGTATCCTCACCTTTTCTAATTAGGTAAAATTTCAAGGACGAAATTTTCTTTTAGGGGGTAGAGTTGTAATGCCCCGATGTTTCTTAAATTTTGGCTTTTGTAATTTTGACACAACTATCTGTCTGCTTTAGTGGTTATGTGTTACGGGTGTGTGTAGGAGGTCCCAAGTTCAAGTCTCAACTTGGGTAGATTTTGGTAGTAACGTTTTAAGGTGCGGAGTTCTCGTTGTTCGATTGGAGGTAAGGATTTGATAGCTATCGTTTGACTGACTTATTCTAGTTTCGCTAAAATTTCATCAGAAATACTAAATTTGGGATTCGAATAATGGATTTGTAGATCCTGGTGATCTCAGGATTGCGTAGGCAGCGAAATTGAATCAGGTGTGTACCCGAAAACGTAGAAAACGAGGTTTTTGCGAAAAGTCGAAACCTTATCGTTAATGCCACACGCGCGTGGTCGCCCGTGGTAGGTCGTGTGCAAGAATCAAGTAGTCACCGCTTACGTAATAGGTTTAGACCCGAACTGTGAAAACCATGTCTGTTATATGATATTTCTGTGTGTATGTTTTCTTTGGAGATTACACTGAGTTTGCGAAAACTCACCCTTTTCTGTTTAATCTGTTCAGGTAATCCCCAGCAGTAGACGGATCGGTGCGACGGAGGACTCGGCGGTGACCACAGTTCTGGATATCTACTTTTATGATTATATTTGGGTAAATTTCATGTAATAAGGCCTTTACGGATTTTTGCTTAAAATTTGGTATTTATATATTTATGAACTGTTAGTAGTAGGATAAGACGCGAGTTTTCAAAATAAACAAATGTTGTATCAAATACGCACAAACTTGGCAAATTGTTTTTAAAAGCTTCTGCAACGTATAATGTTTTGGAACATGGATAATGAATGAATAAATAACGTGTTTTGACATTAACCTAAAATATCGAAAAGGGCATTATTGTAATTACATTTTCTAAAGCACTATCATGGGACATCACTAGATTCGGCCATAACGTCTAGGCCGGGTTTGGGGTGTTACAGTTTATCATGCTTAAGTCCCTTTGTGATGTCTCTAGTAGGGTAGTCATATTGCTAACCAGATTAGAAAGTCACGGTATGAACGAAAATGAAAGACCATGTGGTTATGACCCATGACACTTTTTGATATGGAAACATCCATAGCGTTGCCTTCAGTAATTTAATGATTGAACTAGCAGATCGCAATACATGATGTGCGTAAGTCCATGTGGCTAAGACCCATGACTTAAAAGGATATGAAATGATATGATATGAATGTTAATGGCATAGCCTTCGATAATGAATGAATCCAATTGGCAGATCGCGATACATGAATCTCTAAATAAAACCATGAGAAAGAAACCATGGCACCTCAATAAAGTCCACCAAGACAATAAACACGTGACTCTGTATGTAGCCCTTGTGGTGTATTCTGAATGAAGGACTTATGGCGTATTCTGTAAATAGTATGTTTGCTTCTGAAGTATATTTTGGGTATAGCTTGAGAGTATATTATGCTTGATTCTCTAAAGTGATCGGTTTCATAGTATGGAATAAAATGATAAACCGCTGTATGGTAAGTTCAGTATAAGTTTGATCAAATGATGTAAAGGATGAGATAATTGGAATGGACTGGGAGCAATACATTTGTGAGTAAACGGTACAATATAGAATAAGATGTTTATGAACAACAATGGATATTTCATATATGTAAAAAGGGTATCCGCCATATCTGAATAAATTGGGTATAACCTTGAAATTATAGAGTCTGAGTAGTCTCCATCCTTCGGGACATATTGATACTTTAATTTGGTTGATGTTTCGTCTAAAAATAGCAAGTACTGAAATTAATTTACCGATAACTGATCGAGAGTTTATGGTATATGAATTATAGAGCTATTTGCCAAACGTGAAAGTGTCCACCAAAGTTTTGTATCTGTAAATAGTCATTCTGAAAGAAGTGTATATGAGAGGATATGTTCAGTATGTATTAGACTATAAAAAGACCGTTGTTGGAGTAATAGGAAAGGGAAGAGTATGAAAATAAAGGAAAAGATTATGACTCAGTTTAGTAGTATAAGAATTGGTAAGAGGAGAAGTACAGTAGTTGGCGTATAAGTGTAATTCTGACTCTTTGAGGGTATTCGCCAGAGCAAGTCAATGAATCAATTGAGCAGACTGCAGACGATATTACAAAAATATAAGTATTCATCAATGTGTATTGTTTCGTTACTCACTAAGTTTTTTGAACTTACTTATTCTATCTTTATGTTTCAAGTATAGATGTTGAGTACGCGCCTGGAGGGACGACACCAGGACTACGCCATAGAAGAGGCGTAATGGGTTATTATGCATACAATGCTGCTGTAGAGTTGTTATGTAGGAGTTTAATATAATGAGATTGTATCCGCCAAATAATTGTGTTAGAATGAATTCTTTTGTATAATTATATTTATTTAGATACCTTATTGATTTGTTGAAATTTAGTCCTGGAATATAACTTAATCTAGGATCATTTGTAATAATGTGTTATTCGCCAACATTTAGTGTTATAGGTTATGTGTTTGGTGTGGTAACACCCAAGATCCGGATTCGGCGAATCTAATTGGGTTGATGGTGTTACAGTAAACTAGTCATTTTCCAATTAAGATAATTATCATGAAACATCACAATTATTATGGATATTGATGTTGAATTTTAATAGTTAAGGAATTGGAAAAAAATGAAAAGAAAACATTGTTAATATTTTCCATCATTCATGTTTCACCGTCCATGAGAAGAAGAAAGTTTACTTTCTTTACAATTTGGTCTTTTTATATATAAAAAAAAATTCACCATTTTCACCTAGAAATCAAAGGAGAAAAATGATATAGAGACCATGGAGAGTAAGAATATTAATTTAGATTCAAGAAAATTGAAGTTAGAGGAAAGATAAAATAAGCTAAAGCTTGATTCCAAGAGAACAAGTTAAGAATGTTAAGGTTTCATATTGTTTTCAAGTTTAATTTATTAGAAAAGTAAAGAAAATATGTTAAAGTGAAGATTACTCATGGAACGTTTTATGTTATGATATGATGTTGAAGAAAGAAATTGAATAAATGAATCAAGTGATGAGGAAAAAGTAAGAGCAAGTGATTTGAATTTGGAAAAGGTAAGTACCCATAAATTATCTTGTTATTTAAGGATTAAAAATGTAAACTTAGCAAAGTTTTATGGTAAATTAGTAAAATAAAGTGTAAAGCAATTTAATATGTGAATAAGAAAATTATGATAAAATTTTAATGAATGTGTTATGAGATGATGAAATATGCATAAAATATTGTAAAAGTGAAATTATGGAAAAATATGGAATTTTTATGATGACAAGGACTAAATTGTCAAACTTGAGAAAATATCTGGATGAAATAATAGAAGTGAAATACATAAAAAATTGATATGTGAAACAAGATATTGAGATAAAATATGTGATTAAAGTGTAACAAGAAAGAAAATTGATTTAATATGATTAATTAGTGAATATTGAACTTTTATGACAAAAGGGGACTAAATTGAAAGTTTATGAAAGTTTACAAGAAAATATTTGATAAGTGAAGAGTGTAGTTGAAAATGGAAAAACACATAATTATTGTAATTCAAATTACATTTTTTCTTTAATTTGCGGAAAGATAAGGATTAAATTGAAAACAAAAGTGTAAATTATAGTTAAATCGTGAAATATTATATTTGATAATTAGAATGTGTAAGAAAGTGTGATGAAATAGTATATGTATGAAAAGTGAAAGTGAGATTGGATTACAAAGAATAGTTAGTTTCATGATAAAAATGATTAAACTGAAATAAGTTCTAAGTAAGCAAATTCTGTTATGAAAATGAGAATGTAACACCCCAAACCCGGCCCATGCGTTTCGACCAGATCTGGTATGCTACTAGTTGTACATTAAAAACTTTTGTCTTGTTGGTTTTGGAAGTCGTAACTTAAATAGACATTATTTAAGTAAATAAGCGGCATTTTAAAAATAAAACCTTGTATTAAGTATAATTAAACCTTTGACATAATCTCATAAGTTGCGAACATTAAAACTACTTAGTTGGATTAAACTATGGGGCCTTATTACATTGATAATTCCAAAGTAAAAATAAAATAATACTTAAAGAAATCCCAAAAAATAATAATTTATAGAAACAAAGCTTGATGGCCCTCGAGTCCGTCTCCTGGCCCCCATGTCCACGATCTACCGCTCATCCGGAAGAGTAGAAAAAGGAAAGCCTCGAGTCACCAAGACTCGGTGTATAAATCTCAAAACACACAACGACTGAGCCCATTAAACACATTATGGGCCCCGGCCCATGCATAAAGGTAGCAATCATAATCACATGATAAACAATAAATAATGAAAAACCCAACCCATCCTAGGTTTCCATCCTCTACACCATCCTCGCACAACCATCACACCTTGGGGATTTCTACAATCAACCCTCCATCTCACACACACCAAAACGACAACAGATCGCCTATTCCTATTAATTAGGAATCATTTAACATGGCATCGCCAAATGATCACTATGTGACCTTTCATTTAAATTATGTGGGATTTCTACCACCGATCACCAAGTGACCTATCATGCACTTCCCCTTCAATATCATCATTCCTACCCCATGCATACATACATAAAGAAAACATCATACGCACTTATATACTTTTCGATACACATAGGGAGTTCTATGTTTACGCACTGCATCTTTGGCTAACCCTTTTAGGGTTCCATTCGACTGTCTATACAAATTCATTCCGGCTTTTTAGCCCATAACATATATAAATAAACATATATACAGGTTTATTAGTAGTGTGTTAGAGATCTACACACCTGATTAATGTCGATACCCTTGCTACAACTTTGCTCAAAAAGTCGAAAAGATGCGAAACTAGGGCCTCTCCTATATTTGGCCATGGTTAGTGTTCTACCCAATTTTATATATTTGAATAACAAATCTTCTTACCTTAAAATCCCGAAATTGGAGACTTATGATTTTCGGCTTTTAGATCTAGTCGACTAAGCTTCCTTCAAATCCTGGATTGCCGCCATCATAAAACCATTAAACTATTAGCTTTTGGCTTTTGCCTTTCAAAACCGGGAATAGATCATGAGAACTAATCAAAAATCAACACTTACCTTAGCATAGGAGATTCGGCTAGCACTAGAGAGAGGATTCGACAATGCCCATGGAAGATTTAAATGCCGTATATAGAACTAATTCTCAAATAGGATGAATAGAAGAAAAGACTATGGATGCTTCTTGGCTTCCTAGAGAAATTGGCACAATAAGGAAAAAGTGGAGAAGAGTTTCGGCTTTTAAAGAAATTGGAGAAAAGAAATTGGAGAGGGAGAGGCTAGGGAATTTCGGTACAATGGGGGAGAAATTTAGGGTTTTCATTAATCGAGAATCAAGGAGCTAGCCTCCCTATTTATAGATATTTTGGCACCTACTTGCTAAAAACCTAAAACACCCTTAAAATTCAAGCTAAAAGAGAGGAGAAATTCGACACCCTCCTTGCCATGCAGTTGCCGAATTTTACACTCCTCTAGGTGGTGGATTTTCGGCCAACACTTCCCTTGAAGATAAGCTCCTAACTTTTCTCCTTTTTATCTATGATATTATCACTTAAAAATCCACATAAAATCTCCTATTTTATAGCCTTGTAGCCGCCCCACCTCTACTAATCCCTAATGCCAAATTTAACTCACTTAAATTAAAATATTTGGGCCTCATTAAACTTAATACTTGGGCCCCTAATTCCTTGTGTGTGGTGTCACCCTCTCTTCATTTAAAGTGCCGAATTTGGCCTAAAACATGGGCTCCTTGCGACCCAAAACTTGTTCTTTTTAATCTGTTAATGATGCCACTTTAATCAGGGCCTTTTGCCTAATTCTAAGCCCAAATTTAGACCCCTATCAATTAAATTAACATAGTAAACCTATCCCTACACTAAATGTATAGGCCCGTAAATTTAGGATGTTACGCTTCTACCCCCTTAAAGAAATTTCGTCCTCGAAATTTCCAACTAACTATTAATCGTACTACCCAAGTCTCACCACTATGCTTTATTGCGACTCCGATTCTAAAGCCAAAAGAAACACTTAGTATACTATGGTAGAGTACGCACTGATGTTAGCATCTAGAGCGTCATCGTCCCCTTGTACTCATTTTACCGATTCGCGTTTATCCATTAGAAATTTTATGAATTATTAGTTTTCTTCCGCTGATTAACCACGAACAGTTTTATGAACAATAGTTTAAGAGTAGTTCTTTCGAATTTGCATTCATAATACAGTCTCAAGTTTGTGACCTCTAACTAAAATAAAACACATACATCATACAAATAACATCCAAGCACTTACATTCTTCACGTAAAGGTGTTTTCGTTGATTCACTACCCAGGGGTATTTTCGTAATTTTATCCTATAGGGGTATTTTCGTAACTTTTCATAATAAAGTTCCTTGGTGATTTTGTGAAAGAAGGGTATTTTGGTAATTTTTACAATCCGGGGGTATTTCGATAATTTTATAAATTAGGGATATTGTGGGTCACTTATAAAGTAGGGGTAATTTGGTAATTTTACAAAATAGGATGGCTGGTCCCTTTCGGGTTTTAAATTATTAATTTTGGCCCGTCAACAAGTCCTCATGACTAAGGTGAACAGTCACTACGCACTGTAGGATTCCAAATGAAGAGGAGGTGAGTCACTAGGACTGCTTAAATACCAAGCTCTCCCTGAATCCAATCCTAGACATGCGTATTCCTGTTGCCACACCTTAGTCTTGCGACTCGTTTACAGGTTTTGTTTAGTGAAATTAAGTCTTATGGATTTGAAGAGTTGTTTGTCTAAGCCTAGAGTCCATCAAGTTCTATCCTAGATAGTCTACGTCCCATAAGGCCCATTAAGCCCACATTTATATCACAATCAAAAGTTCAGAACACTTACCTGGGTGGATTGGGTGCCGGTAGACTCGAAGGCCATATCTTCAGCCAAAACATTTTTTTCAACTTTTTAAAACAATTACTAGACCCATTTCACAGACCCGAGTTTTGAACTGGCTCGATACTAAAATGTAACACCCCAAACCGGCCCATGCGTTTCGACCAGATCTGGTATGCTACTAGTTGTACATTAAAAACTTTTATCTTGTTGGTTTTGGAAGTCGTAACTTAAATAGACATTATTTAAGTAAATAAGCGGCATTTTAAAAATAAAACCTTGTATTAAGTATAATTAAACCTTTGACATAATCTCATAAGTTGCAGAGAACATTAAAACTACTAAGTTGGATTAAACTATGGGGCCTTATTACATTGATAATTCCAAAGTAAAAATAAAATAATACTTAAAGAAATCCAAAAAATAATAATTTATAGAAACAAAGCTTGATGGCCCTCGAGTCCGTCTCGCTCCCCATGTCCACGATCTACATCGCTCATCCGGAAGAGTAGAAAAAGGAAAGCGTGAGTCACCAAGACTCAAAGTGTATAAATCTCAAAACACACAACGACACAGAGCCATTAAACACATTATGGGCCCCGACCCATGCATAAAGGTATCAATCATAATCACATGATAAACAATAAATAATGAAAAACCCAACCCATCCTAGGTTTCCATCCTCTACACACCATCTCGTACCAACCATCACACCTTGGGGATTTCTACAATCAACCCTCCATCCGCTACACACCAAAACGACAACAAGATCGCCTATTCCTATTAATTAGGAATCATTTAACGTGGCATCGCCACCGATCACTATGTGACCTTTCATTTAAATTATGTGGGATTTCTACCACCGATCACCAAGTGACCTATCATGCACTTCCCTTCAATATCATCATTCCCACCCCATGCATACATACATAAAGAAAACATCATACGAGACTTATATACTTTTCGATACACATAGGGAGTTCTATGTTTACGTGCTGCATCTTTGGCTAACCCTTTTAGGGTTCCATTCGACTGCCTACACAAACCTCATTCCCCGCTTTTAGCCCATAACATATATAAATAAACATACATACAGGTTTTATTAGTAGTGTGTTAGAGATCTACACACTGATTAATGTCGATACCCTTGCTACAACTTTGCTCAAAAAGTCGAAAAGATGCGAAAACTAGGGCCTCTCCTATATTCGGCCATGGTTAGTGTTCTACCCAATTTTATATATTTGAATAACAAATCTTCTTACCTTAAAATCCCGAAATTGGAGACTTATGATTTTTAGGTTTTAGATCTAGTCGACTAAGCTTCCTTCAAATCCCGGATTGCCGCCCATCATAAAACCATTAAACTATTAGCTTTTGGCTTTCGCCTTTCAAAAACCGGGAATAGATCATGAGAACTAATCAAAAATCAACACTTACCTTAGCATAGGAGATTCGGCTAGCACTAGAGAGAGGATTCGCAATGCCCATGGAAGATTTAAATGCCTAAGTATAGAACTAATTCTCAAATAGGATGAATAGAAGAAAAGACTATGGATGCTTCGGCTTCCTAGAGAAATCGGCACAAGAAGGAAAAAGTGGAGAAGAGTTTCGGCTTTTAAAGAAATTGGAGAAAAGAAATTGGAGAGGGAGAGGCTAGGGAATTTCGGCATAATGGGAGAGAAATTTAGGGTTTTCAGTGTCAGAATCAAGGAGCTAGCCCCCCTATTTATAGATATTTTGGCACCTACTGCTAAAAACTAAAAACACCCTTAAAATTCAAGCTAAAAGAGAGGAGAAATTCGGCACCCTCCTTGCCATGCAGTAGCCGAATTTTACACTCCTCTAGGTGGTGGATTTTCGGCCAACACTTCCATTGAAGATAAGCTCCTAAGTTTTCTCCTTTTTATCTATGATATTATCACTTAAAAATCCACATAAAATCTCCTATTTTATAGCCTTGTAGCCGTCCACCTCTACTAATCCCTAATTCCAAATTTAACTCACTTAAATTAAAATATTTGGGCCTCATTAAACTTAATAATTAGGCCCCTAATTCCTTGTGTGTGGCGTCACCCTCTCTTTATTTAAAGTGCCGAATTTGGCCTAAAACATGGGCTCCTTGCGACCCAAAACTTGTTCCTTTTTAACTATTAATGATGCCACTTTAATCTGGGCCTTTTTGCCTAATTCTAAGCCCAAATTTAGACCCCTATCAATTAAATTAACATAGTAAACCTATCCCTACACTAAATGTATAAACCCGTAAATTTAGGATGTTACAGAGAAAATATAATTGACTCTGATATGGTTGCCCAAGTAGACAAGATAAGAATTTGTCGAAACCATTTTTAAATTTTGGTAAAAATGGGGATCGACTTTAAAAAACGAAAATGGAGTCGCCACCGATCTTTTTTACTTAGGTGTGATTGGATCACCTTATAAAATATTTTATTTCAAAACATTGATTTTGGCCCACGAAATACAAGAAAACGGGTTCGGGAGTCAGTTACGTATGAGGAAGGGTTAGCACCCTCATAACGCCCAAAAAATTGGTACCTAATCGATAAAATCATGTCCAAATGTTGAAAATTTGAAAAATTTTAAAATATGATCCTTTTATTAGAAAGAAAACCAAGACTTACCTATTTCAAAGAAATAAAATGTTATATCCAGTAAGTTAGGATATAACATCCCACGACTTCGAAGTTAGGCTCGCTTTTATTTTGTAGAAAATTCTTATCTCGAAATACAAAACATCATATCCAGTAAGTTAAGGTATAACGTTTGGAATTTCCGAGAATAAGTTTTAATTTAGAAGTTTATGAATTTCAATTTTAAAAGAAAAGGGATACTTAATATTTTAAGTTCAACGATAAAAATCGAAACCCAGTGAGTTAGGGCACAATTTTTCTCGAAGCCCCCAAATATTATATATCACCAAATTTTTTAAAACTATTTGAATAAAATGTGTCAATTCAAAAGGCGTTTTTATAAGACAATGGTTTGAGTAAGATATTATGACATACATATTTAATAGCAATTCTACATAACTACAAATTATACTAATAATAAATAATAAAAGAATAATGTAACATAAATATATAACGAACTATGTTAAACAATAATAAATTAACGATCAAAAGAACATAAATAAATAAACATGTGATATAAAATAAATAGCGATAATTAAGACTTTCACGAAATAACAAAATCAAATGAAAAAGGGAATAATATATTTAAACATTGAATAAAAAAAATAAAAGAATGTGACAATTTTTTTAAAATGATTTAATATATATATATATATATATATAAATTTTAAAAAATACTTATAATAAATGTATACAATTTAATAATTTAATACATATATAAATGATTACATATAATAAAAATGATTAATAAATAATTTATAATATTTTTATATTAAAGCATATATATATAATAAAATTACATATGTAATAAATAATATAAATGAAATATGTTATATAATATAAATAGATTTTATACAAAATAAAATTTTAAAAATAATATATGATATAATATAATACTATACAATATACAAATTTAAAAAATATAATAAGATAAATAATATACAAATTATAAAATAATATATAAATTATGTTAAACCAAGTAAATAATATATAACAAAATATATATATGAATTTTATACTATTAACAAAATTAATATATCAATAATAAGAATAATATAACATTTTAATATAATAAAATAATAAAATATAATATTAGAATAATTTTAAAAAAAATAAAATAAAAAGGTTTTAAGGATTAAATAGCAATAAAATAAATATAAATGGACAAAATTAAAACGCGCGCCGTACTGTAGGGACTCATTAGGCAATTATGCCTTCTTTCCAAAACGACGTCGTTCTGACTTTTAGCCCTTAAAGCAGTCCGAGGACTCAATTAAAATAAAAACAGACTTTTAGGGCTAATTTAAAATAAAGAAAATATTAAATTGGACAAAATTAAAACAAATAAAATTGCAAAGGGATTAAAATGGTAAATTTCCCTTTTTATAAAATGCGCGGATCCTCCCCGGGTTTTCGGGTCAACGCGCGGATCCCCCTTCTAAAACGACGTCGTTTTGGTCATTAGCTGGCTTCACCAAAACGACGCCGTTCCAGTAGCCCTTATAAGCCAAAATAATAGAAAAAAAACATTTCAAATAGGTTTTTTTTTTGAAAAAAATAATAGAATCCTCTAAAAAAAAGCCTCAGCCTTCATCGGTCTATCGACCTTCGGCCGTCCTCGTATGTGCCTCACGCGCCATACGCACTGTCGTCCGTGGCGGCTTCCGAGGCTAAAACCTTGCCATCAGAAGGTAAACTCGCATCCATTTTATTTTTTAAAATAGTATTCGTATATAAAAATGTGTAGAAAAAAACAAAAAAACAGAATGAAATATTGAAAATCACCTTCTGCAATCAAGTTTCTGATTTTATTTCTCTATAGTTCGGAAATATTTTCGTATTCTTTTTTTTGTCTCTTTTTTCGTATTTTCTCTGTGTGTATCTGTGTGTTACAAATTATTAGGGTTTTTATAACCCCAAAAAAATGAAAAAAAAGGAAACACCGATTCTGCCTTTTTTGTTGTCGTTTCTTTCCCTTTTTCGCAGGTGGAGACGAAGAGTACGGCGGCGATAGGGGCGTTACTCGCGCGAATTGCGGCTTGACGAGGGGCTGGTGGCTGCGGCGCTTGCTGTGCATTTGCGGCGCCTAGGGTTTCAGAAACCCTAGGCTGAAATTGTTTAGTGTTGGGCCGTGTAGGTTGGGCTAGAAATTGGGCTAAGTTAAGTTTGGGTTGTAACGGGCTTCGGGTATTTAGTTTTAGGTATTGGGTTCTATTTTGGCTTGTAATTGGGCTGCTGTTAATTGGTTTTGGGTCAAAGTTGTAAATGGACTTTGTAAACTGGACTTTTTATTTTATTTTTATTTATTTTATTTTTTTCTTTTTGGTTTTTTCTGAATGGAATGGGCCCGGGCTAAATTGGGTTCCTATAGCTGTCCCTCTTTGCTCATTGTCGTGTAACGAGAATAGAGCAAAGACTATAAAAGGACCAATTTTGCCCGGTCTTGCCAAATCTTGACTTCTTGGCCCTCGTCTTCTCCAAATGGCTTTCAATCCCAACTGCATCTTTAGGGGCATTGGAACTTTATTTTGATTTCAATGAGTCTGATGGCTTCAATCTGCTTCACTGCAACTTCAGGAAGGCAGTATCCGCTATCTTTTAATCTGCTCCACTGCAACTTCAGGGAGGTCAGACTAGTATCTTTGATCCGCTTCGCTGCAATCTCAGGAATGCCAGATCTACTATTTTCAATCTGCTCCACTGCAAACTCAGGAATGCCAGACTAATATCTTCGATCGCTTCACGCAATCTCGTGGAATGCCGGATCCGCTATTTTCAATCGCTCCACCGCAAACTCGGGGGATGCCAGTTAGTATCTTCGATCTGCTTCACTGCAATCTCAGGAACATCAGATCTGCTATTTTTAATCTGATCCACTGCAAACTCAGGGACACCATATTAGTATCTTCGATCTGCTTCACTGTAATCTCAGGAACGCCAGATCTGCTATCTTCAATCTGCTTCCTACAAACTCAGTAATGCCAGACTGCTATCTTCAATCTACTTCCTACAAACTCAGGAATGCCAGACTGCTATCTTTAATCTGCTTCCTGCAAACTCAGGAATGCCAGATCTACTATCTTCAATTTGCTTCCTACAAACTCAGGAATGCCAGACTGGTATCTTCGATCCGCTTCGCTGCAAACTCAGGAAGACAAGATCTGATGTCTTCGATCTGCTTCCTGCAATCTTCAGGAATGCCAGATCTGTATCTTCAATCTGCTCCACTGCAAACTCAGGGATGCCAAATCTGCTATCTTCAATCTGCTTTCTGCAAACTCAGGAATGCCAGACTGCTATCTTCAATCTACTTCCTGCAAACTCAGGAATGCCAGATCTGCTATCTTCAATCTGCTTCCTGCAAACTCAGGAATGCCAGACTAGTATCTTCGATCCGCTTCGCTGCAAACTCAGGAAGATAAGATCTGATGTCTTCGATCTGCTTCCTGCAACTTCAGGAATGCCAGATCTGCTATCTTCAGTCTGCTCCATTGCAAACTCAGGGATGCCAGACTAAAATCTTCAATCTACCCTACTACATTGTCCTCTAAGGGACATAACCTGTAGAATGGGTATATGCTTATGCCGAATGATTAGGATGCCATGATCGAAATGAGTCAAATGCTCCTATTCAGACATGCTATGATACGTGAATGCAAAAAATTATATGAGTATGATTCTTACTCGAGGTGTTATTACTCATTCATTCATCAAGGTTTCGTCTTCGTTTTCCTTGAAGCATTATTTTCTTGCTCAAATAATTTTCCCCATGGAAATTTTAGGGCCCATTCCTCTTGAACCTTGAGACACGGGTCGTATATCAACTTCAAACCATCCTCCCAGGAATCACAATTTTTTTGTCCGTCCCTATTGCAACTTTAAGGATACAGGACTTGTTTCAACTTTGATTCATTCCACCACAATTTAGGGTTTTTTGAATCTTTCCCCGTCAAATTGGTCAGTCCTACCATTCTCCGAAAAATTGTCTATTGGATAAAAAATTCAGAGAAATAGTCTCCGTCAAGACTCCTCTTTCTCAAATATCTCCAATCTATGTACATGGAAATTCTAAATAGTTGTCCTGTATCGGTTTCTTGTCTTATCTAGAAATTTCCAAAATAATATGTAGAACTTCTTTTGTGAAATTATTAGTTCATCAATCATTATTTCAAGGCAACATGCTTATGAATAATGGGTAACAAATAAATTGACTTCCAGAATAGTCAGAGTTTGAATAAATTATCAAAAATACAAAGAAAGTTAACTGGGAACATATCCTTGAGAAGAAAAAGAATCCAAAGATAGTAAAATGAATAGGACAAAAATCAGATGCCCTAGATATCACAGGTTGAGCTTTTATATACAAACTCCATGAAGACTGCTTTGTGCTTAACATGTGTTCAGAAGACCCAAAGTACTTTGTTGATGCCCCGATATGCAACATACTTCATTTTTTATTGATTCAGGTATAGCAAAATCACTGCATGTCTGTTCAAAATTTGAGCCGCCCTTTTCGGGTTTTCAACTCAAAACCCCTTTTGTCTCAAGGCGCCCTTTGCGGGTTTTCGCATTGGCCTCTCTTTTTTTTAGAAGACTCAAAGCGCCCTTTACGGGGTTTCACTTTGGCCTCCTATCCTTTTCAAGCAAAATACTTTTTGACTGAGTCCGAGTTTACGGGATTAGGTAAGCTTTTCCCATCTATTTCGGTCAGGATCAGTGCACCTCCAGAGAAAGCTTTTTTCACCACATATGGTCCTTCCCAATTTGGCATCCATTTTCCTCTAAAATCCTTTTGTATGAGAAGAATATTTTTTAGTACAAGGTCCCCTTCATGAAACTCTCTTGGGCGAACTTTTTTATCGTAGGCTCGCATCATTCGTTTTTGGTACATCTGACCATGACGAATAACCCTTAGCCTCTTTTCTCCAATTAAGTTCATTTGATCATACCGAGCCTGGATCCATTCAGCCTCATCCAACTTTATTTCTGAAAAAACTCGAAGAGAGGGTATTTCTACTTCAATAGGTAAAACTGCCTCCATCCCATAGACCAACGAGAAAGGCGTTGCCCCAGTAGAGGTTCTGACGGACGTCCGATAAGCATAGAATGCAAACGGTAGTTTCTCATGCCAATCTTTATAAGTCTCAGTCATCTTCCATACTATCTTCTTGATATTTTTGTTGGTCGCTTCCACTGCCCCATTCATTTTTAGACGATACGGAGACGAGTTGTGGTGTTTGATCCCAAATTGACTACAAATTTCTGCTATCGTACTGTTGTTCAAGTTCAGTGCGTTGTCTGATATGATCCTCTCGGGCATTCCATATCAAAAAATAATCTCATTCTTCAAGAACCGACTAATTGTTGACTTAGTGACGCTTGCATATGAAGCAGCCTCTACCCATTTCGTGAAGTAGTCAATTACCACGAAGATGAATCGATGCCCATTCGAAGCTTTCGGTGAGATTGGTCCAATAACATCCATGCCCCACATGGAAAAAGGCCATGGGGAAGTCATAATGTGCAAAGGCGACGGAGGCACATGAATTTTGTCTCCATAAATCTGGCATTTATGACATCTTTTGGCAAAATTGATACAATCTCCTTCCATGGTGGACCAATAATATCCAAATCTCATTATCTGTCTAGCCATTATGAATCCATTAGCATGGGTTCTACAAACGCCCTCATGAACTTCTTCTAGGATTTTCCTAGCTTCAACAGCATCAACGCATCTCAATAGTACTTGATATTTTCTCCTTTTGTACAAGACATCCTCATCTAAAACATAGTCAGAGGCCAATCTTCTTAAAGTCCTTTTATCGTTCTCAGTTGCATGCTCCGGGTATTCACGATTTTTTACGTATCGCAATTCATCATGATACTAAGAGTGATCATCTCTTTCCACTTCTTCTATGTCATAACAATGAGCTGGAACTTCGAAGATACTCATCTGAATAGGTCTCATATCCTCTGGTCTGTTTACTTTGATCATAGAAGCCAAGGTTGCCAAAGCATCCACCATCTGATTTTCATCTCGTGGGAGATAATTAAAAGTAATTTCATCGAACTCCTCAATCAATCCCAGGACTATTTTTTGATAATTACTTAGCTTAGGATCTCTTGTCTCCCATTCTCCTTTAAGCTGGTAGATTACTAAGGCAGAATCTCCATATACTTCTAGCACTCTGATCTTACGCTCTACAGCTGCTCGAATTCCCATGATCCAGGTTTCATATTCCGCCATGTTGTTTGTGCAATCAAAATCCAATTTACATGTGAATGGATAATAATTACCACTAGGGGATACTAAAATCGCCCCAATTCCATTTCCCACAGCATTTGACGCTCCATCAAAATTTAGCTTCCACGGACATTCTTCAGTATTTTCCACATACATCAACTCTTCATTGGGGAAATCAAAGCTCAAAGGTTCATAATCCTCTAAGGCTCTAATAGCCAGAAACTCTGCTACTGCTCTCCATTTTATAGCTTTTTGGTTTACATAGACTATATCGAATTCAGACAACAAAATCTGCCACCTTGCAATCCTTCTATTCAAAGAAGTCGACTCTATCATATACTTTAACGGATCAAGCTTCGAAATTAACCAGGTTGTATGATATAGCATATACTGCCTCAATCTCCGAGTTGTCCAAATTAAGGTGCAACACAATTTCTCAATCGACGAATACCTCATTTCACATTCAGTGAACTTTTTACTGAGATAGTATATCGCCCTTCTTTTCTTCCTGACTCATCGTGTTGACCAAGCACACATCCCATGGAATTATTGAACACTGACAAATACAATATCAATGGTCTATCAGGATTGGGTGGAGACAGTACTGGGGCATTCGACAGATATTGCTTGACTTTTTCGAAAGCTTATTGGCACTCATCATCCCATACACCCTAGTTGTGTTTCTTGAGAAGACAAAATATGGGGTCACACTTCTCAGTTAATTGTGAAATAAACTGAGAAATGTAATTTAACCTTCCAAGAAAACTTCAGACTTCCTTTTGAGTGCGTGGTGGAGGCAATTCTTGTATAGCTTTGACCTTGTTTGAGTCGACTTCAATTCCTCTCTCGCTGACCACGAAACCCAGCAACTTCCCTGACCGAGCTCTGAAAGTACACTTTACCGGGTTGAGTTTTAATTAAAATTTTTTCAATCTCAAAAACAACTTCTTCAAAACTTCAATGTGCTCCTTTTCTGTTCGAGATTTGGCGATCATGTCATCAACATATACTTCAATCTCTTTGTGCATCATGTCATGGAACAATGTTACCATGGTCCTTTGATATGTTGCCCCAGCATTCTTTAGTCCGAATTGCATTACCTTATAACAAAAGGTACCCCACAATGTTATGAAGGTAGTTTTCTCCATATCCTCAGGATGCATCTTGATTTGGTTGTATCTTGAAAAACCATCCATGAAAGAAAATAGTGAGAATCCTGCCGTATTATCCACCAATGTGTCAATATGAGGCAGAGGGAAATTATCCTTTGGGCTGGTTCTATTTAAGTCCCTGTAGTCGACACATGTCCGAACCTTTCCATCCTTTTTAGGAACAGGTACAATGTTGGCAACCCACTCTGAGTATTTGACCACTTGTAGAAAACCAGCATCAAACTATTTTTTGACTTCCTCCTTTATTTTCAACACCACATCAGGCCTCATCCTTCGTAGCTTTTGTTGAACTGGCTTACAATTTTCTCTTATAGGAAGGCGATGCACTACAATATCCGTACTTAACCCAGGCATATCTTGGTATGACCATGCAAAGACGTCCTTGAATTCATGTAGTAACTCAACAAGGTCTTGTTTCGTCTCCTCGGCTATGAGCGTTCCAATTTTCACAACCTTTCCTTCTTCCAAGGCTATGTTCTCTACCTCCTCTTCATGGGGTAAAATTTGTTTCTCCTCTTGCTTTACCATTCTCAGCAGATCTGAAGATAAGTCACAATCTCTGTCACCTTTAAAATCCTGAGATTCTTCTAAACACATGTCTTGCTCAAAGAAGACATCTGAATTTGTAGTATCATTACTCATGTCATTGATATCTAGGGACCTGTGGTGGGCACCAAAGAATGTACAAAGAACAAATGAATTCGAGAACAACTATTTATATGGTATGAATGAGAATAAAAATTTGGAATGAAATTAGAAAATCAAAAGAATGAAATAAGAATAAAAGAATATCTGCTCGAGTTAATTATCAAAGATGTATTTTATTAAAACAACGATGTCTGAACATGAGCCTATTTCACAAAGAAATCTTATTGTTCCTAGGCTAAAAAACAACAAGAGCGTTCTGAATATTACTCTGTATAATCTCTAAAAACTACAGGAAGTTCCTCTGCAGTACAATTGTTCAAAATGCTTCCAGGTTCATAAGGGCAAATGCCCAACAGGTTTCTGTGTTCAATTCCTTCTTCGTGTATGGCATTGACATGAAGACTTTCTAATAACCCTCTCTCAGGGTGAATTATCCCTCTAGATACAAAGGTCTGGGATATGTGGGGGAATATCATCGATTCTTATTTAACTTCTTCCCCATTCAACCGTGCCCTTATTCTCTCCTGCTTCTTCTCTATTTCCTTTCTCTTCTGTCTAACATCTGGCTTGAAACCCAAGCCAAAATGGTCTTTCTTCTCTTTCAGTATTGGCACTCAAACTTCCCCTTGAAGATGTCTGCCCAATCCTTTTCCTGGTAGGGCTCCCTTCCCTACCATTATTTGTAGGCCCATCCTCGTGGTCCTGGATATCTTAGGCATTGGAACCTCCTTTCCCTCCAAGATAAATGTTGCGTTCACGAACTCTAAAGATCGGAAAGAACACTCAGTTGCTTCTTCACTTGCCTCTAAATATGGCGCGTCATTAGTAACAGTGGCTATGATGTCCTCCTCCGCGTTTATGGTAACCAGCCGACCTTCTGTCACCAGCTTCAATTTTTGGTGCAGCGATGAGGGCACTGCTCCTGCCGAATGAATCCATGGCCTTCCCAGCAAGCAATTGTATGAGGGCTTGATATCCATCACTAGAAAATCCACTTCATACGTGTTTGGCCCAATTAGCAACGGTATATCAATTCTTCCCATCACTCTTCTCTCAGTGCCATCGAATGCTCTCACTATGTTCTAGCATGTCTTCATGTGAGAATTGTCTATCGGTAACCTTTTCATCGTAGACAATTGTAAGACATTCATAGCTGATCCATTATCGATTAATACACTTGGAAAAGTGTATCCCTTGCAATGAGTAGTGATGTGTAGAGCCTTGGTCGATCCCATGCCCCCAGGTGGAATTTCATCATCACTGAAGTAAATGAAGTTGTCAGCACTTATGTTACTAACCAGGCGATCTAGTTTGTTGACGGATATATCCTTAGTGACATAAGTTTCATTTATCACCTTCATCAATGCTTTACGATGCACTTCTGAACTTAAGAGTAAGGCTAGCACTGATATGCGAGCCGGTTGCTTGTCCAGCTACTCTACCGCGCTGTATTCACTGTGCTTCAAGAATTTTAAAAATTCTTTAGCCTCTTTCTCCTTCACAGGTTCGTTGATAAGGGCGCCAGGTCATTTCTCTGGTTCAACTGCCACAGTCTTTGATTTCACTGGTTCTGCTCTAACATTTCCCGAATCGTAACGCTTCTCACTACGTGTGTAGGACCCTTCATTTTGGACCTCTTCGGAAGCGTCGACTTAGCTTTCCACTCCTGGTATTGTCACATTGCAGTCGTAATTCCAGGGTACCATTTTGTTATCCTTGTAAGGAAAGGAAACAGGTTTTTGGATTACGACTTTAGGTGTGATTTATGCTCCACCTTCCGTGTTTCTTGGTCGGGAAATGATGATCCTCGGATAATTGACTTTCTGATTTGTCAACTCTCCTTCAGTTGCATGTATGTTTCCTCCCTCTGAGCCTTCTTCATAAAACTCTAGTTCCTTATTGTCCATAAGGCTTTGTACTAATACTCTGAACTCAGAACATTCCTGGATCTCATGACCCCTCTATTCTGTGGAACTTACAGTAGTTCCTCATTTCTTCACGTCCTTCTATAGGATTTGATTCTATCAATCCTCTTCTCATCATTTCCATCCAAACCATTCTTAATGGGGTTTTCACTTCCGAGACATCCCCCTTGGTCTTTCTCATGATCTTTTCACCGATCGTGTTTACCCCCTTATCCCCATGGCTAGGTAATGGTTTTTCCGCGCTAGGTGTATCATCAAACTTGACAATCCCCATCTTGATGAGCCTTTCAACTACCTTTTTGAAGATAGTGTAGTTTTCTATTGAATGCCCTGATATTCCCGCATGGTAATTACAGTGAGCGTTTGAGTCATACCATTTAGAATATGGGGGCTGCAACTGTTTTAGATAAAACGGGGACACCAAATGCCCGCCAAATAAACTTTGATATAGCTCCTTATACGTCATTGGGATTGGCGTAAATTGAAGCTTTTCAGGATTTTGCCTTGCGCCTGATTCTTGTCTGGTCGACCCTTATTGCCCGGCAGTAACTACTTTCGGTTGACTAACAGTTATTGCCTTTGAGTACCCTTTGTTGTATGTACTCGTATTATTCACCTCATTATCTTTTTTCCTAGGAGCAGACCTTCTAGTGGTTTCTCCCGCTTCAATCTTACCACCCCTTATGGCATTTTCTATCATTTCCCCTACTATCACTATATCTGCGAAGCTCTTAGTGGTGCTTCCTATCATATGGGTGATAAATGGTGCCTTTAAAATGTTGATAAATAGCATGGTGGTTTCCTTCTCTAGGAGAGGTGGTTGAACTTGCATGGAAACTTCCCTCCATCTTTGCGCGTATTGCCTGAAGCTTTCATTCGATTTCTTTTTCATGTTCTGCAACATGATTCTATCTGGCGTCATGTCTGTGACATGATTGTACTGCTTCATGAAGGCTTCGGCTAAGGCTCTCCAGGAGCTAATATTAGCACGGCTGAATTGATTGTACCACCTGGATGCTGCCCCCATTAAACTGTCTTGGAAACAATGAATCAAAAGTTGATCATTGTTCACGTAGCAAGTCATCCGTCTACAGAACATAGTGATGTGGGCTTCAGGGCAACTAGCCCCATTGTACTTATCAAATTCTGGCATCTTGAATTTATGAGGAAGCACCAGATCTGGAACCAAACTCAAGTCATTTGCGTCCATACCATGGTGATGATCGGTATTTTTTAAAGCCTTGAATTTTTCTTCCAACCATCTACAGCGATCCTCTAACTGCCTCGAGGATTCAATTCTAGTCCCTTCCCTCTCTGCTATATCCAAGTCAGGAATAACAAGATTAGCTGGGTTATCGACTGGGTTGGATCCTGAGCCAACGTGGAAGTTCATGGGCGATCTAGTATCAGCTTGCCCCTGTTGAGGCCTAATCGTGACAGATGGCCTTTGTGGATACTCTTCAGGTTGTGCATGTGGTGGGGTAAAACCTGGGGGAATGACTTCGCTTTCCTCTCCAGCAATAGCCATGGGACCCTTTCCTTTGTCCATTGCTCCGTTCAGCATTTGGGCCATTTGAGCCATCATGTTCCTTTGAGCCTCCAAAATTTGATCCCTCATTTCTTATTGGAGCTTTGCCATTTGCTCTTGCATCTGGTCTTGCATGTCTCTCTAGAATTGTTCAAGTCTTTGATCCATTTCTCTTGTTTTGGCACGTGTACCGTACTGATGTTCAGTTTTCAAGTTTTTCTTCTTTCTTTTTCTCTCTCTCTCTATGATAATTTCAACTAATTAGGCACTCTCTATGGACTTAAATGCATATGATATGATGTGATGTAAATGTATGAATGTAAAAAGAAAACATCGATTCAGATTCAACTTCATTCTAGAAAACTTTATTAGGAAACAAAATCCTTTACATAAAACGGACTACAAATATGCTTTCACCCTAAGACCCAGAGTCTTAACTTTCCTAAACAATAAGGCTAGCTCTTGGCCACTATCTGATTGTAACTCGTATTTCATGCTCAACGTATCCGCTTGTACCGTCAAAGTCTGTAGGTGATCAACTACCTCTCGAATCTGAATTATTGCTTCACCCATGAGATGATCACGATTTCTAACTTGATCATGCGAATGGTGTAGCTCTTCCTTCCAATGCCCCTCTCTTGCTTCAAGCTGCTCGATTCGGAGTTCACAATTCTGCAACACCGATTCTAATATCTCGATCTTGCCCTTCATTTCCTCAATCTTGTTCAGACTTGACTTTAACTCGATTGTAGTATTACGGCTTCGATGGTGGTGAAGAGACCGTCCAGTTCAGCAACTTTAGCCTTCAATCCACTTTTCTCTTTTTGGCTTTCGGCCAAACTCCTTTCTAGAGCCTCATTTCGCATCTGCATCTCTAGGAACTTCTTCTCCCAATGGTCAGCCTTGGCTTTTTCCTCTTGAACCTCTTGTTGCCACTGTTACGAAGTCTTCCCCAATCCAGCATTTTTCAGTGATAGACGTAGCTTTTTATATTCCGTCTTTAGGTCATTCAGATCTTCCTCGACCCTTTCTTCCATTTTCTTAAATTTTTGGCCTCTGATTTTTAAACATCCACGTCTAACCTTAGATACATTTTCTCTTCTTCCAACTTCTCTACCCTCTTTCCAAGCTCTGAACTTATCCTTTCGAAGTTTTGTTTCACAATCTCTAACTTTGATGGGACCACTTGCAAGCATTCCTCTCTTGATCGGGCGCTTTCCGGATTCAGTTCGGGGATGTTATCATTAATCCTTCTAATCATCCATCCACTATATTCTGGGGTCGTCATTGGGCCTACGGATAATCTCTTCATCCTACGAATCTGATACCAAGCACCAGAAATCTCCTTAACCCTCTTCTTATAGTTTTTCCCCTTTGTATAAGAACTCACATTGAGCCAGCCCATATGTTGCCGGTATGAATTGCCTTGATCCATATTGCCTTAGTGCGAGCAAAGGAGCATACCCAACGGCTCCCCAAATTCCAAGTAAAGGAACCCAGTCAAAACTCCCACATCGATAAAGAATTTCATCTAGAATCATCCAAGGGGCTCTCCACTCGACGTCTTCCTCTTGAAGGTTTTGAAAGAGCGTCATCCAGTTCTTCTCAGACACGTCCTCTCTCCTCGGTGTAGCCACTATCTCTTTTAACGGAGAATAGTTCTCAGAAAAAACCCGATAGGATACTTTCTTCACCTTCCAAAAATGACTATGAAACCAAGCTAACAACAACTGCACACATCCAATGAATCTACCTTCACCTACTCTCCAACATGCGTTTAAAGATCTGAACGTCTCGGCTAAGATCGCAGGTACTGGTGTGACCCCTTTGTCAAGTTAATTGAATAACTCAGTGACTGCTTCATCTACATGTCTTAGAGCCTTTGGGAAGACTACCAAACCATAGATACACAAGGCAAAGACGTCAACCTTTTTCTTTGCGTCTGGATGGGCTAAGATCAAGTCCCTCAAGCTAACCCAAGGAATGCATTTACCTTCACCTTTCTTCTGAATTCTGGCTGAAACCCACTGTTCGCTCATCCCCGTGATATTCATTAACCTCTTCACGAAAGTTGGGACATTAGCAGCTTTAGAATAAGCTTTGTCAACTTAGACCCTTGGACATCGAAGCAAGGTTGTATATTCCTCCACCGTGGGTACCAAATCTACTTTCCCGAAAGTGAAACAGCTATAGGCGGGGTTCCAAAACTGAGTCATGGCCCGGAACAGATGCTTATCTACCTTGATGTCGAGTAAATAGGGTAGATCTCCATAATTACGATAAAATAGCTGCTTAGCCTCATCATCCTGTTGAGCCCATATCTCTTTCAACTCTTGGAACTCATTTTGTGTAATACTAATACGAGTAAAATCCCATAGTTCAGATACATACCCGTCAACTAAGCTGTTCCCTTTCTCCAATTGCGTTTGCTCTGACCATGTACGGACGGCAGCATTGTCCTCCACTTTATCAAGGAATTCGTTATCCATAACCAACTTTCTAACTTAGAAACTGACCGTGAATCAGTACTTCTTTAATATGATATGCACAAAAATTGAAACACAATAAGTCAGTATCATGAGATAGAACATGAAGCAAATAAATGAACACCTATCTGGGTAACCATTAAGGCTTGGTATAGTTCTACTTAGGGTGAGCCCTTAAATTGTCTATATGTGGTTTTAGTTCTAAAGTTGAGGTACCTGAACCAGCAGATTCCTCGATCCTCACCCATTATAGGCTCATATGGACCGAGTTCGGTTCAGGGGAATACATTTCCCTATGGCCATGCGAAAGTGAAAACTTCACGAAGACATATGTATAGATGTATCCCGGAAGCAATCCACTAGCCCATGCGGAGGTGAAAACCTCACGAAGGCATAGCTTCTCACTCCCACTTAAGGGCGCGACCATAACGGTCATGTAGTGCAATGCTGAGATATATATTAAAAATTAGAACCACGTGAAATAAAAGGATCATGGTTTTTTAAATCAGAATTTTAAATTCGGACAAAAGGACATGAAATTATCAATTTTACGGCTTGACTCTTTTATTGTCCCCAGCGGAGTTGCCAAGCTGTCGAAACCATTTTTAAATTTTGGTAAAAAATGGGGATCGACTTTAAAAAACGAAAATGGAGTCGCCACCGATCTTTTTTACTTAGGTGCGATTGGATCACCTTATAAAACATTTTATTTCAAAACATTGATTTTGGCCCACGAAATATAAGAAAACGAGTTCAGGAGTCAGTTACGTATGAGGAAGGGTTAGCACCCTCATAACGCCCAAAAAATTGGTACCTAATCGATAAAATCATGTCCAAATGTTGAAAATTTGAAAAATTTTAAAATATGATCCTTTTATTAGAAAGAAAACCAAGACTTACCTATTTCAAAGAAATAAAATGTTATATCCAGTAAGTTAGGATATAACATCTCACGACTTTGAAGTTAGGCTCGCTTTTATTTTGTAGAAAATTCTTATCTCGAAATACAAAACATCATATCCAGTAAGTTAGGTATAACATTTGGAATTTCCGAGAATAAGTTTTAATTTAGAAGTTTATGAATTTCAAATTTAAAAGAAAAGGGATACTTAATATTTTAAGTTCAACGATAAAAATCGAAACCCAGTGAGTTAAGGCACAATTTTTCTCGAAGCCCCCAAATATTAGATATCACCAAATTTTTTAAAACTATTTGAATAAAATGTGTCAATTCAAAAGGCGTTTTTATAAGACAATGGTTTGAGTAAGATATTATGACATACATATTTAATAGCAATTCCACATAACTACAAATTATACTAACAATAAATAATAAAAGAATTATGTAACATAAATATATAATGAACTATGTTAAACAATAATAAAGGATCAAAAGAACATAAATAAATAAACATGTGATATAAAATAAATAGCGATAATTAAGACTTTCACGAAATAACAAAATCAAATGAAAAAGGGAATAATATATTTAAACATTGAATAAAAAAAATAAAAGAATGTGACAATTTTTTTTAAAATGATTTAATATATATAAAAATTTTAAAAAAATACTTATAATAAATGTATATAATTTAATAAATTAATACATATATAAATGCTTACATATAATAAAAATGATTAATAAATAATATATAATATTTTTATATAAAAGCATATATATATATATATATAATAAAATTACATATGTAATAAATAATATAAATGAAATATGTTATATAATATAAATAGATTTTATACAAAATAAAATTTTAAAAATAATATATGATATAATATAATACTATACAATATACAAATTAAAAAAATATAATAAGATAAATAATATACAAATTATAAAATAATATATAAATTATGTTAAACCAAGTAAATAATATATAACAAAATATATATATATATATGAATTTTATACTATTAACAAAATTAATATATCAATAATAAGAATAATATAACATTTTAATATAATAAAATAATTAAATATAATATTAGAATAATTTAAAAAAAATAAAATAAAAAGGTTTTAAGGATTAAATACCAATAAAATAAATATAAATGGACTAAATTAAAATGCGCGCCGCACTTTAGGGACTCATTAGGCAATTATGCCTTCTTTTCAAAACGAAGTCGTTCTGACTTTTAGCCCTTAAAGCAGTCCGAGGACTCAATTAAAATAAAAACAGACTTTTAGGGCTAATTTAAAATAAAGAAAATATTAAATTGGACGAAATTAAAACAAATAAAATTGCAAAGGGATTAAAATGGTAAATTTCCCCTTTTTATAAAATGCGCGGATCCTCCCTGGGTTTTCGGGTCAACGCGCAGATCCCCCTTCTAAAACAACGTTGTTTTGGTCATTAGCTGGCTTCACCAAAACGACGCCGTTCCAGTAGCCCTTATTAGCCAAAATAACAGAAAAAAAAACATTTCAATTAGGTTTTTTTAAAAAAAAATAGAATCCTCTAAAAAAAAAAATGCTTAGCCTTCATCGGTCTACCGACCTTCAGCCGTCCTCGTATGTGCCTCACGCGCCATACGCGCCGTCGTCTGTGGCGGCTTCCGAGGCTAAAACCTTGCCATCAAAAGGTAAACTCGCATCCTTTTTATTTTTTAAAACAATATTCGTATATAAAAATGTATTATAAAATAAAAAATAAAAACAGAATGAAATATTGAAAATCACCTTCTGCAATCAAGTTTCTGATTTTATTTCTCTATATTTCGCAAATATTTTCGTATTCTTTTTTTGTCTCTTTTTTCGTATTTTCTCTGTGTGTATCTGTGTGTAACAAATTATTGGGGTTTTTATAACCCAGAAAAAAAATGAAAAAAAAAGGAAACACCGATTCTGCCTTTTTTGTTGTCGTTTCTTTCCCTTTTTCGCAGGTGGAGACGAAGAGTACGGCGGCGATAGGGGCGTTACTCGCGCGAATTGCGGCTTGACGAGGGGCTGGTGGCTGCGGTGCTTGCTGTGCATTTGCGGCGCCTAGGGTTTCAGAAACCCTAGGCTAAAACTGTTTAGTATTGGGCCGTGTAGGTTGGGCTAGAAATTGGGCTAAGTTAAGTTTGGGTTGTAACGGGCTTCGGGTATTTAGTTTTAGGTGTTGGGTTCTGTTTTGGCTTGTAATTGGGCTGTTGTTAATTGGTTTTGGGTCAAAGTTGTAAATGGACTTTGTAAACTGGACTTTTTATTTTATTTTTGTTTATTTTATTTTTTTATTTTTGGTTTTTTCTGAATGGAACGGGCCCGGGCTAAATTGGGTTCCTACAGAATTAATAGGATATATATGGAATACCATTAAGGAAAAACTTAGCGCGCTCTCTATTCTGATTACGCACTTCAATGCTATCCTGTTCTAACATAGCACTCTGGTGGTACTCTATTCTGTTATTGCACTTCGGTGCATTACTGTATTATTTTCGTATATCCTATGCGTTCTGTTAAGTCTACGTTGGGCCACTATTGAATAATAAAATATAATGATAAATTAAATAGTTATGTAAGTAAGTTCTGATGAAAATTTCCTGTCACACAGTGAGATGACAAGTAAAGGATTCTGGTAACAATTTCTGTTAAACTGTGAAGTGATAATGTAGTGAATTAGACTGGTAAAAGTTTTGTTCCTGTCAATCCATGAAAATATAGAAGTAGTAAGTTAT
Source organism: Gossypium sturtianum (assembly GCA_025698515.1). Classification (NCBI taxonomy): domain Eukaryota; kingdom Viridiplantae; phylum Streptophyta; class Magnoliopsida; order Malvales; family Malvaceae; genus Gossypium; species Gossypium sturtianum. The sequence goes on from CM046947.1 coordinate 21,992,942, forward strand.
GGTAATAATGAATCCTATAAATATGGAATGATCTGTTGATTATTAAGATATATTCAGTAATTGTACTAGTAATAATATTTTTTAATATATAAAAATCAAGGTAAAAATGAGATTTGGATTCAAGTAGATCAAAGTGAAATATAGTATTTAATTTTTTTCCTTTAATGCTTATTGGTGTTCCAAAAGTTCCTTTTTGAAATCCGAGAGAGGAAAATGCAGTTTGGGTTGACGTATAGTGCAACTTGTCAAATATATTGGGTCATATGAGATTCCCCCGTTCTCTTGCCCAATCGAGATATCCTCTGTTTCGCCCAAAAAAGATTGATTGAATTATCAAAAATATGTAGCGTGAAGTGTAATGAACAATTAGAGATCCATTTAATTTTTCTGGGGGGTATCCAGATTAATATTTTCAATTAGAATGATTTATGGTTGGCTTGGTTGGCCGATAAAATGAAGCATCCAGGTTCCATTTAGAAAAAAAACCCAATTGGTAATACATTTATGATTACCACCTATATCATAATCATAAATCTTTTTTATTTACAAATTTGAAATAGAAATAAGAACGATTTCTAACTATTAATCAATCGAATAATATGAGAAATACGTTGAATATTTGGTGGAAAACATGAAAGAAAAATGAATTAAATTAAAATAAAAAAGGAAATGAAATCATAGCAAAAAGATGTAGTATTGGGTCATTTGTCCTATATGCGCAAATCAAAATTGGGCGGATCTTTACTCGGAGTAGAGCATAAACCTAAAAAAATTGAATAAAAAATTGATGAAACCCATTCAGGAACAAGAAAATGACATCGTGATTTGGATTGAATCCCAATGAAAAAAAACAGATCAATGAAAAGTTTGTGCAATAAGTTCAGCTAAATTTTTCTATATTATAGATTATAGGAAAACGGTGGGTACTTATTAAGCTTTCACAAGCTTAATGCGTGTAGGTGAAAGATCGGATTGAAGTACTCATTTGAAGTAGCACGACCTCGACTCATCTCATCACATCATCAAAGCTTGGGAGGGAATGATATGAAATAAATTTCATGGTATAGAGTATGACATGTACATAGGTGAATTAATGAAGTAATAAAATAAAGTGTCTAGTTGTTTTTTTATATTTGAGTTTAATGTGTTTTGAACGATAAATATGAAGTATTACATTGTGTATGAACTTGGATTATTGTTCGGATATTATTATGAAGCATGTTGTAAATGCATAATGATTTTAACAACATGCATGGATTGTTGAATTGAAATTATTTGTTTGTAGTTGCTCCAGTAACGAATGTGGCACCCCATAGCCCGGACTCAATGATCGGGTCGAGTATGGGGTGTTGACTTGCCATCAAATGTAATAGTTAATTAGGGTCTATTCCGCACTTAAGGAGCTTGTTTTCTAATAAATTTATGATTTTATAATATGATTCCCAACTTCTTTCCAGAGTTAATATTTTTGGAAGTTAGTATTGTTTTGGAACTAATATAATGTTAATATCTTCCATGATTTTCTCTGAAAAGTAAAAGGGGAATTATTCTTTTTTTAATATACATGGTATTAATAAAAGGAATACAATCCCAAATTTCGGCAGATAGAGTAAGAAAATAAAACTAGGTCTAGCAGCCAAAAGTTTACATGCTCTTTGAAAAGTTCAAAAGAGTTTTCTGTTCATGCTTGACTGGTTGGACTATGTAGAGGCCGAGACACTTTGTTGCAACTAGGATTGAGATCGTGCAAATAATTCCAACCAACAACGTTATTTGCCATTTTCAGTTTGAAAGGTATATCTTCAACCCTATTTCAACCCGATTCATTCCTCATACATGGATTCGTGGTTGATGATCGCTGGAATAATTTTTCCATAGCCCCACGTGGTGTACCAACAATCCAACAAATGGAACAACGATTACTTTTCTATTCCTTGGCCTCCCGTAATAGCAATTCTTTGGTATCACCAAAGAATGGCTATTCCATGCAGCCTTGAATAACAAAACAAAATTAATTTTCAGATTAGTCCTTTAAAACTTGGACTTAGAAAATATAAAAATAAAATATTTTAAATATTTTAATATAATTTAATATAAAAATAATTATATTAAGAATGTTATTAAATTATATACTATTGTTTTTATTAAATTATATTTAATAATAAATATAATAAAATATGATTAAATTATTTATTTTTATTTTTATTAGATTATATTTAATAATAATCCTATTAAAATTTAATAACAATAACAATAATCATTTACACAAAAAAAATTCTGCTAAGGGTACTCTGATCATTTTAGTTTTTTTTATGCTATTACAACATCTATTCCATTCAACGAAACACAAGAATACCAAACTATTGAATTACTAATTATAATTTTATTCCATTACAGCTCTATTTCATTGCAGTGAACTAAACGTGCCGTAAAAGTCTTCCAGTTTCAAAGTTCAAGCATTGCTTGGACTCGGTTAATATCCTGCAAAGATCAAGTTAGACCCGTAACAGGTATTGGCAAAGAAGACGTGTTAAATACAAGTCAATGTGGAGATTTGTGGGGTGTGCCTCACATTTATTGAACAGTTTGTAGGTACTTACCAAAGTAAGCTGATGACGTCACAACAAGAAGCTTCCCGACATTGTAACGATGGATGACGTCGTGACGACGTGAATGAGGACGTTTCGACGTGGCGATGTGTTTCCTGCAAACACCGAGTTTTTTCTTATAGTTAAACTCTGCTATCCTTTTCCAGTTAAACTTTGATTACTCTAGTAATATTTTAGTCATATTAGGACTTTAATATTAGTTTATTAAAGGGTTTTTGTAACCCTGTTTTAGAGAGTTAACAGAATATCTCTTATGTGAGATTTGATGAAGAGTTTTGGGAAGAGTTTTCAAAAAGAGTTTTGTGTTTTAGTTGGAGGGTTTTGTATTCAGGGTTCTTTGTTTTGATTATTTTGATATTGTACTTTTCATATTTCTTTTTCATTAGTGAAGTCTCTTTTACCCATAGTTTTTTATCCTCTTAATTGAGAGTTTTCAACGTAAAGTTTGCATGTTCGATCTTCCCCAATTTTCTCTTTCATTGTTTATGTGTGTCTATCCCCAATACTAATTTTAACCAACAAACACACTCTAGTAGGATTTATTTAAATTAGATTGTATGTCCACACAACATTGATTGCATACACAGTTACGGTATTTAAATTAGCTCCAATGGCCATGGATTCTACAAGAAAGTTGTGTTGACATTGATGATTTGGATTAAGCTATTGGTGATGTCTGTATTGTCAAAGCGTCAGGTAGAATGTGTAACAGATGCCTTGACCATTGCTGAGTTTTAACAATCCAGCATGTTTTAGAACTTGGTGGTAGTTGCTGCTACTGGTTATGTATCGAGTTGCTGGGATGCTAGTTATGTTTTATTGTGCTGTTGGAGACGTGGTTTGTTGAATTGTTGTTGGGAGTTTATTTGTTGTCAGATTTTCTATGTTATGGTTCCTGGTTTGTAGTTTGATGATACGATGGGTGGATGCGGAAGTTGGAGAAAACGTAAACTATAAATTGAGTCAAAAGATAAAATAGTAAAGGCCATTCTGTTTTATTTTTCTATAATATTATACAAATAGTTAACCATTTATATATACATGGCACTGACATGGTTGTGAAGGCCTACACACTTTCTATTAGTTGTACCGGCTATCGAATTTTTTTATTATAATTGTAGTACAGGTAATGCAGCAGCAGGCAGCACATTATTATTTAATTTTGATAGCCTTAATTACCAGCATAGCTTGATGAAGCAGCAAAGGCAGTTAAGCCTCTAACTCAAATGATGCCTTCATTTGGGGTGAACGGCTCCCGGCATCAATTTCAATAGATGCAATGTACCCAAACTTTGTAACTTTAAATTTTGGTTTTCCTCTTTTCTCAAGGTTGGTTTTGATTTGCCCCCAGTGAATAGGTTGCCTTTGGATATCAGTATAGACCTGCAGCATGCATGCAATTAATCATAGATTAAATGATTATGTATATACATTCTAACTAGTTAATTAATGATAAGATTGAATCGAGTGCAATTAATATATACCTTGCTGTTCTCATCGAGAGGGTTGCTCCAGGCAACAACCCACTTAGTTCCATCACGTCGCCTGTACACAAGACCAGCAACTGAACCTGGAATATCAGCATCATCAGTCACTGATTCATGTATAAACTCTCTCGCATCTCCATCTTCAATTATTTCTGGGAAATCCGCATAATGAGAGCCTTGCCAAACTTTCTTGTCAGTCAAGGTTAGCGCTTCGCTGGAAGAGTTCCAAAGCTTGCCGTTTGTGCATTGTTGAGCATTTTTCTGAGAAGCAGCCATGGTAGCTTTCTATGTGCTATGGTTTGGTTGTGTTATGCTTCAAAGATTGCAATACACACCTACTTATATACTAGTTTACACCATGCATGCATTGCCCATAACGACAATGTTTATGCGCACGAAATTTGTAGACTTCATTCATATTAAAACTTTTCGTTATTCCTATTCTTGATGTGTCTTTTCACTTTTAAGTAAACATTCTTTGCAATTAAAGAAATATATTTTAACGTATTTGGATTTTTTGATAAATTATTATTTTTAAATTATATAATTTTTGTATTATAAATTAACAATATACAGGGTAAACATATGTAATTTATCTCATATATAGAATATATGTAAATTTAAATTAAGTTTTGATTAGGCATTATTTATTATCAAGTTTATATATGATATTAATTATTACAAAATATTATCTTATTATAAAATAAATTTTAATTATCAAAAAGAAATTATATTATAATATTTTATAACAAATATATTTATGTCGTGTTCATTTATAAAGAATAACTTTTAAAAAATGATTTCGAAAAATTTTATCAAATATTTTACAAAACTTTTTTTCAAAAAATCAATTCATTTTTAAAAGAATCATTTTCCGACGACCTTAGTAGTTATTAAGTAAGGAGAGTTGGAATCTTGAATGTCCAAAAGCCACCTAACATGGTCACGATAGAATACGATAGTTTTGTTTTTTTTCAGTTAAAGCATAAGATACTCTTTAAGTTAAAACCGTGCTAGATTACGTCACATTTATTACGTGGGTGATTGAAAAAATTATTGATGAAAATTGTATCTCGGAGAAAATATAAATAAACTTTTAATATCAAATTTTGATATTTCGTGTTAAACTTTTTTTTATGAAATCATATTTCGTATTAAACTTTTGTTTGAATTTCTTTTAATATCAAATTACTTTTCATAACTTTTCGTATTTTATTTCATATTTACTTATTTTTAAATTGTGTACATGCAATTTAGCATGTATAATATTAATGACATTACTAGATTTTAATTGTTCTTTTAAATTTGAAATTTTGTTTTTTTTACTATTTTTTAAGAATAACCAAATATTTAGAATTTAATCAAATGAGACTTCAGTTAAGTTGGCAAAAGTAGAGGTCTTGAGTTTTAAGTACCTAAGTTTAAGACCTACCATGCACAATTATACACGTAAGGTTTTTGAGTTTTAGTTTAGTTAATCTTAATTTGGTTTTAGTCTTGACTATATTAGTACAATTGATTTATGGTTATTTATATTTATAAGTATATTGTACTTGTTATACTTCAAAAAAAAAAGTTGATAAGTGAGTGAGGCAGAGGAAGCGAAAGAAGGATCGTATTCAAGTTATTTGACTCGAAAAAAAAATATGTGGATGTGACCTGAAAGAAAGAAACCGAACAAATTTAGAAAATAACAAAGAAAATAAGAAAAATTTTAAAAATAAAGGATAAATATTCAAAATAATAACTAAATAGTGAAAAGATAGATTAAAGCAAAGTGGAAGATGGAACGATAAACAGATGAATATGATGGATAGAAGGATAAATGCCCAATTGAACCCTTTGAGATATAAATCTCAACAAACTCAATTAATGACTCTAATCAACCCTTTAAGAAATAATCCTTGGCAAATTGAAGGGTGAAGAATGAATTCTCATGACTCGTTGAAGAAAATCGAGAAGAAAACTACTTCTAAAAATCACAAGAAAGAAATTTTGCACAAGAAACAAACTCAATAATATTCAAAGAGTAATCAAAGATATTATTTTGATCCTTCAAATTAGCTTCGATCATGGACGTCTCCTTTAAAAATAAGGTATCAACGCTAAACAAAGAAATGTTAAGCACATGAGTGTTCAAGTAAAATATAAATTGTAACTTTCTTTGAATATGCATAGTCATCCATAAGAATTTCCAAAGATTAGTTAATAATTTCACATAATAATCAAAATCCAGAAGTTTAATATTATTATGTAAAAATTCATATTTAAAGTCTAAGGTAGAAAATTATGTTGCAAGATCAAATGCATAAAGTTATTTAATAAACCTATCGAATGCAACAAAAGTAACCTTGCCATACCTAGATAAACCCATAAAATCAATTGAACTTTCAGACCAAGGTTTAATAAAATTTGACCAATGAGAAAACATGTTGTAAGGAAATATTTTACACACAAAATTAGTAGCATACTTATAAAAAACATTCAAGGTATGCCTTCTTAAATCAATTTTTAATATTCACTTACCTTTCTTACGTTGTAACACTTGTGGGTAATTATTAATATTCAACTTACCTCATTCCCACAAGTAAAACCGTCTATCGATAGTAGAGTAATATAACTAGAAGTCCGTCAATGGATCCTTAAAACAAATTTGAGTTAGGGTTAGTTAAAACATAATCATTCTTCACTTTTGTAGAGGTATTTTCTTGCTTTTCATTTTTTTCCACTTGAGAACTCTCCAATTTTACCTCATATGAATTTTCACTCACCAAATTTGGATCATTAAGTAGACTTTTTGTTGGAAAAATTATAGTTTATGGGAACTTTGAGGCATATTCTCAATTGGTAAAGGTGGAGAGTTCAATAATAAAATTATGGTTTCATATTCTACACCATGAGACCTCTACAACGATATATCACATGCTCAAAATGGTTGGGTGATGAATGAGAAATTGATGTTCAAAGTAAGCTACTTGTGAATATTTGTTGAGGAAAAGAAAAGCTTAGATTCCACATGGTTAAATACCAAGTGTGATATGTGTATATATATGAGAACCCACTTGAAGGGTGATTGAATGACTAAGCTTGGAACCTTGCCTTGCACGCAGGGGGTGTAGGTCCAAACCCGTTGGGGTTGGGGGCGCACCCGCATGACGTGGGCGACACGAAATGTCGGGCACAAAATGGGCCTGCAGATATTTTTGCCCAACACGAAATTATTTTTATTCTCAGTAAATATATACAAAACCAGATTTAAAATGGCGTATATCCTGATTTTATTTTATTCTAATCAATTTGATTTAATTTTAATCAAATGATTTAATTTCTCCTTTAATGCAAATTTCGTCTCCTTATACATGGATATTTCTAAAAATCCTCCACTTTGAATGCCTATAAAAGGCTAAGACTTCTTTAGATTTTTTTGCTCAATCTCACTCTCTTTTCCTCTCCATAATTTTCAACGTTTCGGTGATAGAAAAAGGTAACGTTTGTTCGTTGATCACTGCAGAGGTGCTATTGCTTCGATCATCGTGTTGTTGTATCCTGGGAGACATTCGACCAACGTTTTTCCAAGTACAGTAGGAGCGGCCGAATTTGTCTTAAGGAAACTGTGTAAAACAGACCTCAACATCTAGTAAAATTCGATTCTTCTTTTCGATTTCTGATTTCTGTTATGTTTTTTATTGATTTTTCGTATCTGAAAATTTAAATATAAATTATTCAATTTATTTTATTTTATATATAAATATTTAATATTTAATATTTATATATATTTGTTCGCTAACATGTTTTGTCCAACACTTTTATCACTCAAAGTCTCTTTTCTCTCTATATTTTCACATGATTCTTCTTCACTTCCTATATCCCCCTCACAAGTATTATGAATATTCAATTCAATGCAATACATCTTAGTGGGAGAACTTGGCGTTTGTATATCATCTAACTCTATAGATTCAAAGAAAAAATCTCATTATCATCTATATTAATCAACAAAAGTCTCGTGCTGGCACAATCACGACTATAGTGCTCACGCCCTTTGCAGTTAAAACATTCAATTTCACGAACTCTTTGTTGTTTTGGTAAAGAATTAGTAGAAGTGGACTGCTTAGAAGATGTAGAAGAAGGTTTTGTAGGAACCCCACTTTTCCACTCAAAAGGTTTAGTCTCATCACATTTTGACAGCAACTTATTAGTAGCATAATGAGATTTTGAATTCTTGAAAGTAGAATTAAAACTCGTACCTCTATAATATTGTGATGCACCAAATGAACGAGGATGGCGTTGTTGAAATTGTTGCTCAATCTCAACTGCCTTGTGTACCACCTCTTCAAGATCAATATAGGTTTAAAGATTAAGAGCATTGGCTGTCGAAACGTTCAAGGCATCTGTAACACCCCAAACCCGGCCTAAACGTTATGACCAAATCCGAAGGTGTCACAAAGAATGAGTTTTGATCACGAAGTCAATACGATAAAACCATTTCATTTTTTCAACTCTTATTTGCTTATATCCATTGTCAAAATGTTATTTAATTAATTAATTTGCCTTAAAACGTGTTTTTTAGCGGAAGCTTACGAAAACCATTTTATTTCCAAAAATCCAGTTCACATTTTCAGAAAAACCTTTATTTGCGTAAAACAATTCACCAAAGCAATCAAATTACCAAACAAACCAAAAATCAACAGTTAAAAACCAAACAGTCCAGAGAGTCCCAGAATTTACAAACTCTCAAATAAATCTAAAATTTTAAATAAACCATAAGTACTAAGTTTAAACAGTTTTACGGTTTAATGGTCATCGCTGAGTCTCCGCCCGCACCGATCCACCTAAGTCTGTGGATTACCTGAACAGAACAGACAAACAGATGTGAGTTTTCGTAAACTCAGTGTGTAACCCCATAGAATTAAGCATGCAAACATACAGAAATCTCATATGCAATCGGATACAGATTCGGGCCCAAGCCTATTTCAGATACAGTCAACATAATCGGATATACAGATCAGAATAAACAGAATCCTACCCCCATCCTCTACACACCAACTCCGACTATCCCAACACACCATGTGGGGTTAAAAAGAACATCCACCCATCCCTACACTCCATATCGTGCCAATACAACACAAGTCAGATAATGTGCAGCCAAGCTGCCAGAATATAGGCGATGATTATCGTACAGGATACTTCCTCCACATATATAAATCCCACCCCAATCAGACTTATCATGCTAACATGCTCATATAAAGAAATCGAATACATACATACATCAGATTAATCAGACATGCTTAACAGTTTCATGTTCAGAACATAAAATCAGACTAGCAGATCTCATAGATTTAGGGTTTGGTTAGCCCTTATCGACCCAATGGTAGGCCCATAGTCACACGAAACGATCCGTTCGACCCTAGGGAAAATTTTAAAATATTGGCCCCACATGCCCGTGTGGGCCCACACGCCCGTGTGGCCCCCACACCCAATTTGGCCTTGCCCGTGTGGCGTACATGGCTTGGCCCAAATCCCACACGCCTGTGTGTCATGCCTGTGTGGGCTTACACGCCCAACTTGGCCCGGCCCATGTGGCCCACATGGCCACTTGAGCCACCACACGGTCGTGTCTTGCGAACGGCCATACCTTTGATGATCGCACGACCGTGTCTCACACACAACCAACCACATGGGTGACCACACGCTCGTGTGGCACCGACAGCACAGTTTTTTTGGCTTTTGTCGAAACTCATTTTTCTGCGTTTCGGGTACACACCTGGTTCATTTTCGCAGCGAAATCACTCTCGAGACCACCAGTACCTAAAATGAAATACCCAACACCTTTTAGTAATCAATTACGAGCCTAACACGATTTACTCAATTGCGCAAAACTGACCTACCGCTTACGCAAAAACGACTACCACCTCGAATCAAGCTGTTGAAGTGCGATTTCCTGCTTCACAACCTTCTCCTAATCACAGAATTCATCGCTTAACCACCATAGATTAATATTGCTAAACCCAAACCAAACGTTAAAGGGCTGAAGAGTCACTTACCAGTCGAATAGAGAACCAAAAGCGCAACAGCGATAATTTAACAAGAAGAATCCAATAGGGATTAGAGGAAAGCCACGAACAAACGAAGAAGTAAAAATGAAAAAGAGGGGTGGGGAAGAGGAAACTTCAGAAACATAGAGGAGAAATTCAAAAATAAAAAATAAAAAATAAAAATAAAAATAAAAATAAAAATAAATAAATTAGATAAGACCCAACTCCCCACTAACCACATAATATCAACTTCCCCAGAATTTTAATTCCACCGAAATTCTATCACAAAACCGAACAAAAATAATACCCACGCTCGCGTAGGGATTCGAACACAGGACCTTCAACACACCAAACCCCCTAACCACTTGAACCAACATGCTCATTCTGATAAGAATTGACAAACAATTTAATAAAAGCCCACTCAACAATAGCAAAGCTTGGATCTAAAAATAACAAAAATTTGTTAAAGGTAAGGCTTGAACTTGGGACCTCTCACACACACCCAAAACACTTAATCACTGAAGCAGATACACATTTGTGTCAGAATTTACAGAAAAAAAAAACAAATTATTTAGGGCATTACAGCATCTACAAACTGCACCATAGTAGTCTCTTCATCTTCTCGCACATTTTCTCTTTGCATAAGCATCTCCATCTCCTTAAAGTACTCATCAACAAATTGATTACCTTGAACAAGGCGTCGAAGTTTTGTTTTGACCTCTCTATAGTAATGAGAAGGAACATAACGCTTTCACATCACTTGCTTCAACTCATTCCATATTTCAATTACCCTTTCGTAATTTCTTTGACGATTAATTTCAAGTTGAATCCACCAACTCAATGCATAATCTGAAAATCCAAGGGTCACCAATTAGACTTTTTCCTCTTCCCGACATTTATAGTAATGAAACATAAGTTCAATTTTTGATTCCCACTCACAATATGCTTCGGGATCATACTTCCCTCGGAATGGTGGAATGTTGAACTTTGGTTTATCTAAAAAATGTTGCCCACAGTCATTATTAACCAAAGTCTCATCATTTGCACGATAGACACATCAAGTATTATTTGCACGAAGACGAGGCTGATCAACCTTATCTCCCCAATTACGATACCGACGCTCAATTTTGGTACTTAGACATTCCAAATTTTTGCTGATTTTGTCTAGAATAGTGTCACGTTTATGATCTCGAGCATTTTAAACCTCTTGATCCCTTTGCAACTTCCCAATCATAGTATTGTGTATCATTATGAAAGCCTGAAAAGAACACAATACTCAAGAAAAGAAAAATTAAGCAAGCTTCACTATTATACACTAGCAATAAATAAATAAAAACTCTAAGAGACAAAGACAAAAAAAAAATTAAGATATTCTCGCTTGTAACTTTTAAAGAGTAATCAAACTCAATAATATTCAAAAAGATGCAGGATCACTCTCTAACAAAGTCGACTTAATGCTCTAAGAATCCAAAGAAAAACTCGACTCCAAATGAAGTAAGTTGCGCAGAGAAAGAAGAGGCAACTCTTTTCGTACCTATTAACACAAGAAACAAAAATGTGTTAGAATGTATAATAGAGTAGGAAAAGCTAAAACAAAAGAAACCCTAATGCTAGAATCAAAGAAAATAAACTACCAAACCGAAAACCTGAAACAATGGAAAACAACTTGAATTTTTTCGTTCAAGGTGTTCCCGATTTCCAAAATCACGAAATTTAAACTGGAGTCTCCTCAAATAATGTAGATTCGATCTAGAAAATTTCAGCACAAAATTCAACCCACAAAATATTTTTTTATTTTTTCTTTTATTCGTTTTTTTGTTTTTTTTTTTCACTTTTTTGATCACTTCTTTTTATGGGAAATATTTTTTTATATTCTAATAGATTGCCAAGAATTAGTATGTAAAAGTTTAGATCGTTTGGAAAGCGTTTACCCACTGAAAAATATTTTTTTCTGAAAACTTTTTAGGTAAAAAGAAAAAAATTGTTTTGAGATTGTTTGTTGGAAATCAGTTTATAAGAACACAAAGAACACCTAAAACGCCCAAATATGATACCAAATTATAAGGATTGAAGTGGAGGAAGTGGAAAAAGGTTCAAATTCAAGTTGTTTGACTTAAGAAGAAATGATTTGGATGTGACCTGAAAGGAAGAAACCAAACAAATTTAGAAAATAACAAAGGAAATAAGAAAATTAAGAAAAATAAGAAAAAAATAAAAAAATAAAGGATAAATATTCAAAATAATAGCTAAATAGTGAAAAGATAGATTAAAGTAAAGTGAAAGATGGAATGATAAACTGATGGATATGATGGATAGAAGAATAAATGTCTAATTGAACCCTTTGAGATATAAGTCCCAACAAACTCAATTAATGACTCTAATCAACCCTCCAAGAAATAATCCTTGGCAAATTGAAGGGTGAAGAATGAATTCCCACGACTCCTTGAAGAAAATCGAGAATAAAACTACTTCTAAAAATCATAAGAAAGAAATCTTGCACCAGAAACAAACTCCCACAGTTGAAAACTTTATTATTGAAAACAATTGTCTGATTTGTGTACAATGCAAAGGCATATAGACTAGCTAAAAAAATCTAAACAAAACTCTTAAGTATACTAGAACTCTAATAAATTTAAACAAGAAGTAGTTTTAAACTAAACTTTCTTGTTGATATCAAACTCCTAAATAACTTAAACAACTTAATAATTATTAATTAAAAATTCAGAATAATAAAATAGTAAGAGCTGATAAATACAATATTTGGCTCATATATAATAAAAATTAAGCCCAAAACTTGAACCCAGTATGATTTAAACTCGAGTTAAAAGCCCGAAACTCATAATTCCCATCATAATCCTGTCCAAAAATTCTACTCACGCGGTCTTCACTAAAATGATCATAACTTGAGCTCTCGAACTCAAAATCGAGTTATTTAAATTGCGTTTCAAATCTAAAAGATAGATCTTCGAACGCCATGAAGATATCTCAACTCAGAAATGTCTGGATTCTATCCAAAAAGTCATCACAATTCTGCTGATTTTCCAAACTTGAAAATTGACAGTTTCGATGAATGAAATTTAACAAACTTCACCCATCAATGCATATATAAAAAATAAATAAAATTTTTCATTTTTCATATATATTTTTTCAGAATCTCTTATTAATTCCTAATATATCTAGCCATTTCTTTTGTGGTGACATCCACTTTAAACTTCATAATTCCAAAATAAGGTGAAAAGATAAGGGATTTACCTTCCAATTATATATTCGGACTAAATGAATATATGACTGATAATTTCCTTTTTGTTTTTCTTAGGAAAAAAAACAGAATATACAAGAACCTTCATTCTTCACCATCTTTATCGTCATCATCATGTGTTTGATTTTGCCTTTTACCTGGCTAATTGGAATGTATACACGTGTGTGTATATATACATGCTAATTGTCACCATCTTTTAAAGCATATATTCCAATTATAAAGGAATATATGTTTGTTAGCATCCTCGCAATTTCAGGCTTATTTATTAAGGTGAGATATTTAATAAATACGAGATTTATGATACACTTACAAATGAGCGAAATTAGAAAATCTTTTAGGGATCGAAATTAAATTGTAATTTTTGCAATAGTAAAAATGTAATTTCATCATTTTAATAGCCTCTATCTTTATAATTTTCAAAGGATTAAATCAAAATTATTATCATTTTTAGGGGGGAAAAATGCAATTTAACCTTTACTAATTTAAAATTTTAAAAATATCAAAATACCTGAATAAAAAATTTTTCATTTTAGGGGTGGTCGGGCCCCTGCCAGCCCCTTGGTTTCATCCTTTCACTTACATTCATATTATAAATGAAAAAGAAAATTTACTATGCATGAATTTGGAGTTGTCTAAGGGTTGAGTTACTCGTTTGAACTCGAAGGCCTGCTCAAAATATGGGAGGAATTGGACAAGTAGATAAAGCCCAAAAAATGGAGTGATTTAAAATAATACAAGTAGAGGATCAAATAAGCTATTATACCAATTGTTAGGTAAATTTACTAATAGTTTAATGACCTTAAATATAGTTTATCTAATTATTAGGTACTAAAACTAAACTCGTATATATAATTAAATAAATTTCAACGAATATATTATATAAAAAATTAGTACATAATAATAAAAGTCATCTTTAAATAAAAAATTCCATCATATGAATTTAAATTTACAAAATATCCTTTAATCTTAATTATATATTTTTAAACAAAAATTTTAAGATTTGTTGAAATAAAAAGCACACAAACAAACAAGCAACAATTTCAACATTGAAGTTATCTTTCCAAAAGAGCTAAGATTAAGGTTTCCACTTTGAACTTGATAATTCTAAAAGCAAAAGGTGAACAAATGGGCATCTGTCTTCTAATCTTATATTCTTACTCAACTATAAATTGAATATATGCTTGTAAATATTTATGGTATGTTTGGTTGGGTATAATGGCTATGCCATTACACCCCTATTCCATGGGCCCACCTTAATCCCCAGTTTGGTTCAATAGAATGCCTATTACGGGCTTATTCCATTACATGTCTATGCGAAAAATTCACTGATTTCTGGGGATTTCTATTCCCTTCTCAAACCACCGTTTAGCTATTACTTTCCAATTTTTACCCTCCCAACCCAGAGCTCTAAAAGCAAGAGCAAACAGAAGCTACCAAAGAAAGCCACCCCACAAGGCTCCACCGCTCCACCCTCTCCCGATTCTTGTTTTTGAGCAAAGTGCTTCCATGGCTGATTTCTCTTTTCTTCTTTTCTTTTTCATCTTCATAAACGCTTCCTATAATTTAGTCAATAAATGGGTTTTACTGCTTTAGGTGATGATCTATTCTGGTCTATTCTTAATTAGGAAGATAAATTGGGGGGGGGGGGGGACGAATTGATTTTGTTTCCATTTTTTTTTTGGGTGGGTGAAGAGTGGTTTAAAGCTTTAAACTTCGGTGACTGGGTGGGTGTCGATTGTGGAGGACAAATCCAATGCCATTTGTTTAGAATTGGGGATTTAAAAAAGTATCAAAGAAGATTGATTTTCAATGTCTTGGGCTGGCCTGATGATATCTTTCTCTCCACTTCTCTTGCTACTTATCTAGACAGTAATCTCTCTCTTTTTTCTCCTCTGATTTATATGTAGTAAATAAGAAAATGCAATTAGAAATGTTTTTTTATGTTTGTTATCTTTAAATTATCTTTTTTTTTGGTTTTTTGGCTTTGATTTGGTGTTCGATTTGTTGAATGACACTGTTTGATTCACTTGATTCATGTTTGTGTACTTCCTTTTTACATGATTGGGGTCTTTTCTTTGTGAAGTTATGTTCTTGGATTGTTCTATTTTTGGGAATTTAGGATTTTTTTTTTTTTTTTAAGAATTGGGAGCAATTGGTATTGTATTGCATGTAAAACTTATTTCCTTTTAGATTGGAAGATAGGGAAAAGTTAGATGAAATGGGTTTGTTTAGGTAAAAGAGGCTTGTTCTTTTTTTCTTTTTCTTTTTTTTTTCCATAGGCTTATGGATTGGTTTTGTGAGAAAGACTTTGAAGATGATCAGAGGTTCACTTTGGGTATAAATTTACAGGCTTTCGGCATTGTGAAAATAAATTAATTGATTCTCTAAATTCAAATTTGTGGTTTACCTATATCATAAAAGAAGGGAATATGAGATCTCCGAAGAAAATAAATATGTTTATCACCAACTTGGAATTCTTTTTGATAGATCACTGTCTTGTGATAAACTTTTTAATGTTGTTTTCTTCATATCCTTAGTAGTGTTTATCGGCAAAATTGGGTTGGCTTTTAATCTTAACATTCATCAAGAGCTTCGTATATAATCCGTTTTTGCATTTAATAACATTAATTATATAAGAAGTTGGAGACTCTAACTTGGAGTTTCATCACACCTAAATACCCTTTTTTTAGTTAGAAGTTCCATTATGTGTGGATTTCCGATCACGATTTATAGGTCTCATGCACCATCAATTTTTTTTTGCTCGATCAAATGATTACACATTTTAAGCATTTGCAAACAATGTTATAATCTGCAAAGTGCAGCAATCCCCCACGAAAAGTATCCCTCTCCCAAGTACAAATCACTAAAATCTCATATCGATAACATCATAATTCCATACCACCAGACCCCTAAAACCTCCTATTATTCTGCCCTCTAAAAGGCAATTGTGCAAGCAACCAAAACATAAGCCCTATATAACCAAAGATCCTTTAGACACTAATAGCTAACCAATTCTTCAGAAGAAACTCAACAACATCACTCATGATATATTTACCACCATTCCTTAAACATTCCAGGCCTTTTTATTCCAGCTAATGCCAGACCAGAGGCCATCTCTTTTTCGTGCTTCTCAGCGAGAAGCCTTCGAGAAGGAAATATTACCTACTCTATCCATTCTTTTTTCGATATCCTTGAAGATAGATTGCAGCATCCACGGTCTCAACCTTTTGTTCTCAATCCAACTAAACACCTTATTTGATCCAATCTTAATGATTAGAGAGCCTTTACCTTTCTAGCCCATTGCTAAATACACATCCAAAGCAATGATGATTGCTCCAATCTCAGCTGCAATAGAGTCCTTTGCTGCAACTGGACCCAAAAATAATGCCCTTGCCACCTCATCCAATTTTCTTAACACCCCTTCACACACGGCTTCATCCTCGTTCGCCACTCCACTTACATTAAAATTTACCCAACCATACCTCGGAGAACACCAGAACAGGCCACCAATCCTAGATTTTTTTAAATCACGTCAGCTTCTATACAGACACATTCACCATGATATCTCTTGCACTCTTAATTCTTATTGACTAGCCCTAACCCACATCAATGCCTGCATCTTGGAGTGAAATAAAAAATTGTTCGCTGTAGACCACATCCTTTCAAACACCAACTCGTTCCTTGCTAGCCACACAGGCTAGCATGTCGCTGTCACTGATATCAACCATAGGCTTTTGCACACACCTGTAAACTTCACATTATTGCATAAAGAGTAAAAATCTAAGAAACCATCAATTGGATTCCATTGAACATCCTACCACTCGAAAATCTTTCGCCAAAACCCTTCAATGAATTTGCATTGAAACAAAAGATGCTCCGCGCTCTCCGATTCTCTATCGCACCAAGAGTAACCTCTCTCCAATTGACGAAGTTGCACACCTATTCTAGTCAGGAACTCCTTAGTAGTTAGCCTATCTATTGAAATCATCCAAAGGAAGCTTTTCACTCTAGGAGGTACCTTTACTTTTAAATCTTATCAAAAGCGAAACTAATGTCTTCCACTCCTTTGATCAATAATTCTGATGATTTCTTCACTAAGAACACCCCCTTATTATCATGTATCCATATTAGTCAATCCTCATTTTCTAGCGCTAGCACCTTACTACTAACTACTTCCTTTAAGCTATTGAGCATATCCAATTCCCTTTCCAATAGTGGCCGTATAAACAAGTCTACCCAATTAACCTCGGTAAACCCGTTCAAGTTCGAGAAGTCTTTCACTAACCCTTTGTTGTTATTGACTAAACGAAATAGCCTTGGGAATTCCACTCTCAGTGGCTGTTCTCCACACCAAATATCCTCCCAGAACATTATCGTACTACCATTTCCAATCAGCCAACGAAAAGATTCTTTCCCCATCCATTTAGCCACTTTTGAGTCTTTAGCATTCTCCACGATACCCCTCCAAACCACCAGCATATCTTTTGTGTTAGTCGTTCTAATTCACCATTGTTGCACAAGGGATACGTACATCGCAACTATAATTTTTCTCCACAACGTATCTCTTTCCACCGCGAATCTCTAACTCCATTTGGCCACGAGTGTCTTGTTTTTTACCCTAATATCCATCACTCCCACACCCCATTATCCTTTGGCAAACAAATCTGTTTCCACTTTACCTTCGCCATTTTCCTTTATCCACCAACACTTCCCCACAAAAAAATCCTTCTAATTTTGTTAATTTTATTAATCACAGCTACAGGTGCTTGAAAATTTGACATGAAGTAGATAGCCAAAGAGGATAACAATGTGTTAATGAGCACAATTTGTAATACCCCAAACCTGGCCTAGACGTTATGGCCTAATCCGGAGATGTCATAGAGAATGGGTTTACTTATGTAAAATCATTTTCGTTATTGAACTCATGCACTTCATATCCATTTTTGAAAACGTTGATTAATTAGTTTATTTGCCAAAACTTATTTTTCGGCAGAAGTCTAACAAAACCGATACAATTTTAAAAATCTGGCTCGTGTTCTTAGGAAAACCTCTTTTTGCGTAACGCCAATTTCATAAAATAATTTTATCAAGCATGCAGAATATCATCAAACCAAAAATCAACAGTTTAAAACTATAAAGTTCAGAGAGTCCCAAAATTTACAAACTCTCAAATGAAAACCAAAAATCAAGAATAAAACCATAAATTGCTAAGTTTAACAGTTTACGGACGTGTGGTCACCGCTAAGTCTCTGCCACACCGATCTGCCTAAGTCTGTGGATTACCTGACAAAATAAATAATAGATGTGAGTTTACGAAAAATCAGTGTGTAACCCATCAGAATTAAGCATGCAAACATATAGAATTATATACACAGCCAGAAACAGATACAATTTCAGATTTAGATTCAGATTACAGAAGCAGATATGTATAAATCCTACCCCCATCCTCTACACACCATCTCCGACCATCCCATTACACCATGTGGGGTTTAAAACACCCACCCATCCTTACACACCAAATTGTGCCATTAAGACACATATCAGAATATATGTAGCCAAACTGCCAGAATATAGGCGATTAACGCCAAACAGAATACTTCCTGCTCATATACAAATCCCACCCTAATAATAGATGCATAAATCAGATACATATATAACAGATTTAACATGCTCAACATGCATATATACGAGATATCGAGATATCGTGATAATACAAGATGCGATCGGTATACATTCAAATCCCTACTCGGATCGATCTATCGAATATATAGCATACAAATTAGGCTTTAATTAGCCCTTACCGACCCTACAGTAGACTCGTGCGACCCTAGGGAAAATTTCAGAAAGAATAGGCCCACATGCCCGTGTGGTTTGCTCGTGTGGCCCACACGCCCTGGCCCAAAATCCACACGTCTGTACGACATGCCCGTGTGGCCCACACGGCCACACTCAAGCCACCACACGGCCGTGTGCTGTGCACGACCATGCCTACGTTGACCACACGGCCGTGTCTCGCACACTACCTACCATACGGGCTACCACACGCCTGTGTAGCGTCGACATACCAGTTTTTCGGCTTTTGCCGAAGTTTGACTTTCTGCGTTTCGGTACACACCTGATTCGTTTTCGCCACAAAATCACTCTCGAGACCACCAATACCTAAAACAGAATGTTCCATCACCCTTTTAGTAATCAATTACGAGGCTAGCATGATTCACCCAATTACGCAAAACTGACTTACTGCTTAAACAAAAACGACCACCACCTCGAATCAAACTGTTGAAGCGTGATTTCCTACCTCACAACCTTCTTCTAATCACAGAATCCACCAATTAACACCACAATCTAATATCGCTAAACCCAAACGAGAAATTAAAGAGGACGAATAATTGACTTACCCACCAGATTAAGAACCAAAAGCCGCAATAATGATGATTGACGCAAGATTCACGAACCGAATCAAAGGAACCAACGAAGGTTTACTGAAAAGAGAAAATGTCAAAGAAAAGAATGGAAAAGAAATTTGACGTCAGAATTTTGGGGATTTTGGAAGTGAGAGAAAATAAGATAAAATAAAATAAGTATAAAAAAATAAAAAATAAAGTAAAATAAAAGACTTCAAATTCCTCCTAAATCCCACTAAATACACTACTAATTGATAACTACCCACTCACACAGACTTTCAACTCCATCCAAACTCTCACTGCCAACCGAAGCAAAAATTAATACTTTCGCTTGTGCAGGGGTTCGAACACAGGACCTCCAACATACTGACTCCTTTACCACTCGAACCAACAGGCTCATTCTGATATGAATCTACAGGAAATTAAATATAAGTCCACTGAACAAAGATGAGGCTTGATTCCAAAAATCACAAAATAGGAAAAGGTGAGACTTGAACCCAAGACCTCACACACACACCCAGAACACTTAACCACTGAAGCAGATACACACTTGTATAAGATATTTACAGAAACAGTAATAAATTATTCAGGGCATTACAACTCTACCCCCTAAAAGAAATTTCAACTTCGAAATTTACCTGATCAGAACAGATGAGGATACTGCTGATGCATCAAGTCTTCAGGTTTTCACGTGGCCTCCTTAGTACCATGATTCCGCTACAGAACCTTCACTAAAGGAATGGACTTCCTCCTTAGAACCTTAATATCACGATCCAGAATCTGAACCGCCTTCTCCTCAAAAGTCAAATCTGGCCTAACCACAATCTCCTCAACTAAGACAATGTGAGATGGGTCAGACCGATACCGCCTCAACATCGAGACGTGAAACACATCGTGGATAAGGTCTAACTCTGGAGGTAGCTCCAACTGATAAGCAAACGGTCCCACACACTTCAGAATCCGATATGGCCCAATGAACCTAGGGCTCAATTTGCCCTTACGACCGAATCTCAGAACTTTCTTCAATGGAGAAACCTTAAGAAACACAAAGTCCCCCACAAAGTACTCAATATCACGCCTCTTTAGGTCTGCATAAGATTTCTGTCTATCAGAAGCCGCTTCTAGACGATCCCGAATCAGTCCAACTCAGGACTCAAAACTCGACGTTCTTCTAACTCAGTCCAAGATAGCAGAGTACGACACTTATGACCATATATAGCTTCGTAAGGTACCATCTGGATGCTAGACTGGAAACTGTTGTAGGCGAACTCAGCTAGCGGTAGATAATCCTTCCAACTACCTCGGAAATCAATCATGACACTCCGAAGCATATCCTCCAGTATCTGAATCACCCTCTCAAATTGACAATCAGTCTGAGGATAGAATGCAGTACTGAATTCCAATCTCGAACCCAGAGCCTCATGCAATTTCTTCCAGAATCGAGAGGTAAAACGAGGTTTCTATCAGAAATAATCGAAATAGGAACCCCATGCAGTCTTACAATCTCAGAATTGTAGAGCTTCACCAACTTCTGCAGAGAATAGCCCGTCCGAAACAGAATAAAGTGAGCAGACTTGGTCAATCGATCCACGATGACCTAAACAGAATCCTTCCTAGTGGGTGTCAAGGGCAACCCACTAACGAAGTCTATCGTCACTCGTTCCCATTTCCATAAAGAAATATTAACCAGATGTAACAAACCCGAAGGCAACTGGTGCTCAGCCTTAACTTGCTGGCACGTCAGACATCGAGTAAAAAAATCTGTAACCTCACATTTTAAACCCGGCCACCAGTACAAATCATGAAGATCCTGGTACATCTTATTACCACCGAGAAGCATAACATATGGGCTACTATGTGCCTCCCTCAGAATCGACTGCCTCAAATTAGAATCATTTGGCACACAGATCTGACCTCGAAAACATAGAACTCCATCGTTATTCCGCCTAAACTCAGAAGTACTAACACTCTCAAGCTGACGATACCGCAATCCCAGAGACTCATCCTCTAACTACTTATCTTGATTCTGATCAATCCAAGTTGGCTTAACTTGCAACTCGGCTAATAGACTCCTATCATCAAATAGACTAAGTCGAGCGAACATCGCTCTCAAATCAATCATCGCTCTTCGACTGAGAGCATCGGCCACCCTATTGACCTTACCAGGATGATACTCTATCGTGCAGTCATAATCTTTGAGCAGCTCAATCCATCGGCACCGCCTTAGATTCAACTCCTTCTGGGTAAGGAGATACTTGAAGCTCTTGTGATCAGTGTAAATAATGCACTTCTCCCCATATAGATAGTGCCTCCAGATTTTCAACGCAAAAACCACCGCAGCCAACTCGAGATCATGCGTCGGATAATTTCCCTCATGTGTCTTAAGCTGACGGGATGCATAAGCCACAACCTTACCATCCTACATCAGGACACAACCTAAACCAACATGCGACACATCACTGTATACCACAAACTCTTTACCTGATTCAGGCTGTATCAAACATGAGCTTGAGTTAGAATAGACTTGAGCTTCTCAAAGCTCGATTGTTGCGCATCAATCTAAACAAAAGGAACTCCATTGCATAGAAGCTTAATCAACGGAGCTGTGATCAGAGAGAACCCCTCGACAAACCGCCGATAATAACCCGCCAAACCCAGAAAACTACAGATTTCAGATACGTTCTTAGGCTGTTTCCAATCAAGTATTGCCTCAATCTTTCTCGGATCAACACGGATCCCCTCAGCAGAAATCACATGCTCCAGAAAAGTCACTTCATGCAACCAGAACTCACATTTGCTCAACTTAGCATAAAGCTATTTCTCACGTAGAATCTGAAGCACTACTCTAAGATGTTCATCATGCTCATACCCGGTCTTAGAGTAAACCAAAATATCATCGATAAAGACCACGAAGAATTGATCCAGATATGGCTAAAACACTCGATTCATCAAATCCATGAATGCCGCCGGAGCATTCGTCAGACCAAAATGCATCACTAGGAACTCGTAATGTCCATAACGAGTCCTAAATGCAGTCTTATGAACATCAGCTTCCCTAAATCTCAACTGGTGTTACCCAGAACGAAGATCTATCTTAGAGAATGCTGAAGCCCCTCGGAACTGATCAAACAAATCATCGATCCTCGGAAGTGGATACTTATTCTTCACAGTCAGTTTATTTAACTGTCGATAATCGATGCACATCCTCATAGTGCCATCATTTTTCTTCACAAACGGAACTGGTGCCCCCCACGGAGACACACTAGGGCAGATGAAACCACGATCCAGAAGCTCTCAAAGTTGAGCCTTAAGCTCAGTAAGCTCTTTCGGTGTCACACGGTATGGAGCGATACACACCGGAGCTGTACCCGGAAGGAGCTCAATTCCAAACTCAACCTTTCGATTTGGAGGTAAACCCAGGAACCCCTCAGGAAAGACATCCGAAAAATCCCTCACCATTCTGATATCTCCGATAGAATAGTCCCTAAAATTAGAAACACTGACGTAAGCCAAGTACGCCTCACACCCTTTTCAAACGAGTTTTTCAGCTACAAGAACGGAGATCATATTGGACAAATAATCTCGACGCTTACCAATCACAACCACCTCCATATCATCCTTGGTCCTCAGAACGACCCTCTTAGATGCGCAGTCCAAACTGACTCGGTGCTCAACCAACCAGTCCATACCCAGAATTAAATCAAACTCCCCAAACAGAAGCTCCATCAAATTTTCCAGAAAAACAACCCTTGTACCACTAACGGAACTTCCCTATAGAGTTTACTATCACAAACAGACTGCACCAACGGACTTAGTACAGTGATCTCACTAGAAGTGCTCTCAACAGAA
The DNA here is from genome assembly GCA_025698515.1 of Gossypium sturtianum. Lineage (NCBI taxonomy): Eukaryota > Viridiplantae > Streptophyta > Magnoliopsida > Malvales > Malvaceae > Gossypium > Gossypium sturtianum. The sequence continues at coordinate 22,016,582 of CM046947.1, forward strand.
ATCCCCAGGTTTTCAGATACCGTGCTAGCTACATAGGAGTGAGTAGAACCTATGTCTATAAAAGTAGTATAAGACACATAAAAATATTAAGAACGTACCAGTGATAACATCTGGAGCATCTCTATCCTCTTGACATCGTGCAGCATAAACCAGTGCAGGTTGCCTCACTCTGTCTGATTAGCATCTCTGCCCCGTGCTCTCTGCCCACGTCCCCTACCATTACCACCCCTAGCCAGTCCACGACCCCTAGGTGGCTGCTGAATTGTCCTCTGAGGCTGCACAGAACCCGATCCTGAAGCTTTCATCTGATCAGCTCGCTGTGGACACCCTCTAATACGGTGCTCCATAGATCCACACCTCAAATAAGCCCTCATCCTCCTCCAACACTCGCCCAGATGGCGCCTACCACAGTTTCCACAAGGATAAATCCCAGTAGGAGTAATAGGGGCTCCCACTCTAACCGGCCAATCAGATCTGGCTTTTTTCTTTGGCCTCTTAACGGAACTAGAGGGCTCCGAATCCCTCTTATTCTTGCCTCTCTCTCGATCCCTATTCTAGCGCTCCACGCGCTTAACATCCTCGGTGATCTTCGCCTTCTCAACTAGAACCATGAACTCCCACTCCCTCTGTGGAGCAATCAGTACCCTCAAGTTATCTCCCAAGCTATCCTCAAATTAGACACACATATCATACTTAGGTGCCATCATGGCTCGAGCGTAACGGCTTAGCCTCAGAAATTCAGCCTCATACTCTGCCACAGATCTATCGCCCTGCTTGAGATTCATGAACTCACGCCTGCGAGTATTCACATAGCTTGCCCCTACGTACGTACTTTGAAAGGTGGTCTTAAAGAAATCCCAATTCAGACGATCAGGCTAAGTACCTTCCTCAACCATTAACTACCACTGATAAACTTCATCGTGAAGCAAAGAGACTGCACCCTTCAGTTTCTACTCAAGAGTACAGTCTAGATCATTCATGATCCTCTCGGTGGCCTTCAACCAATACTTGGCCACATTAGGGGTGACTCCAGTGACACCCATAAACAACTCAGCACCATTAGACCAGAGTCGTTCAGTTACCAACCCTCGGCCCCCAGCTCTAGAATGGGGTCCAACAACCCTCTCTAAAATCCTGAGCATGGCGACATTGAGACCCAGTCTCAGTAGCAAGCGAAACTGGTGTCTCACTCATATCTAAATGTGGCATACTGCCCAGAGAAAAAGACTCAGCTCGAGCCCCCTACGGCCTCTACCACGGCCACGAGTAACACGTCGGCGTGTTCCACAAGCGCTCATAATAAATTTGAGTTTTAATCTACATTATAAAGTTTTATGCATCAGTTCCAGTATTTATTAACAGATATTTTATGCATCAGTTATCAGAAGTTCAGAAGTGTTTTTGGAGGTTTCAGTCTCCTAACTATCTCAGTACAGTTTCAGTAAATACTATCTACAGTGTTTCAGAATAGTTCAATCTAAGTACAGAGATACTTACAGGATCAGCGCTAGAGACTCGGTGTACCACATACTTTCTTAAATTATCCAAAATATTTAGAAACCAATTCTTTTTAAATCATAATTTTGGAACCCAAAATTCACAGCCCGAGTTTTGTAACCTGGCTCTGATACCACTAAATGTAACACCCCAAACCCGACCTAGACATTATGGCCTAATCTGGAGATATCACAGAGAATGGGTTTACTTATATAAAATCATTTCCGTTATTGAACTCATGTACTTCATATCCATTTTTGAAAATGTTGATTAATTAGTTTATTTGCCAAAACTTATTTTTCAGCGGAAGTCTAACAAAATCGATACAATTTAAAAAATATGGCTCTTGTTCTTAGGAAAACCTCTTTTTTTGCGTAAAAACCATCAATTTCATAAAATAATTTTATCAAGCATGCATAATATCATCAAACCAAAAATCAACATTTAAAACCATAAAGTTCAGAGAGTCCCAGAAATTATAAACTCTCAAATGAAAACCAAAAATCAAGAATAAAACCATAAATTGCTAAGTTTAACAGTTTATGGACGTGTGGTCATCGCTAAGTCTCTGCCGCACCGATTCGCCTAAGTCTGTGGATTACTTGACAAAACAGATAACAGATGTGATTTTACGAAAACTCAGTGTGTAACCCATCAGAATTAAGCATGCAAACATACAGAATTATATACACAATCAGAAACAAATACAGTTTCAGATTCAGATTCAGATTATAGAAGCAGATATGCATAAATCCTACCCCCATCCTCTACACACCATCTCCGACCATTCCATCACACCATGTGAGGTTTAAAACAACCACCCATCCCTACACACCATATTGTGCCATTAAGACACATATCAGAATATATGCAGCCAAACTGCCAGAATATAGGCAATTAATGCCGAACAGAATACTTCATCCTCATATACAAATCCCACCTCAATAACAGATGCAGAAATCAGATACAGATATAACATATTTAACATGCTCAACATGCATATATACAAATTTTAGATATACATATAGCAGTACAGTCAGGCATACATTCAGTATCCTACTCAGATTAGTCTATCAGAATATCATAGCATACAAATTAGGGTTTAATTATCCCTTATCGAACCTATAGTAGGCCCACAGTCAATCGGAGCGACTTGTACGACCCTAGGGAAAATTTCAGAAAGAGTGGGCCCACATGCCCGTGTGCTTGCCCGTGTTTTCCCATACGCCCAGATTGGCCTTGCCCATGTGGCCCACACGGCCTGGCCCAAAATCTACACACCCTTGCGACATGCTCGTGTGGGCCCACACGTCCAACTTAGCCTAGCTCGTGTGGCCCACATGGCCACACTCATGCCACCATCGACCACACAGTCGTGTCTCGCACATGGCCTACCACACGGGCTACTACACACCCATGTGGCGTCGATAGACCAATTTTTTAGCTTTTGCTGAAGTTCGACTTTCTGCGTTTCGGTACACACCTATTCGTTTTCGCCGCGAAATCACTCTAGAGACCACCAGTACCTAAAACAGAATGTTCCAACATCCTTTTAGTAATCAATTACGAGCCTAACATGATTCACCCAATTATGCAAAACTGACTTACCGCTTAAACAAAAACAACCACCACCTCAAATCAAACCGTTGAAGGCGATTTCCTACCTCAGAACCTTCTTTTAATCACAGAATCCACCAATTAACTCTACAATCTAATATCACTAAACCCAAACCAAAAATTAAAGAGGACGATAATTGACTTACCCACCATATTAAGAACCAAAAGCTACAATAACGATGATTGACGCAAGATTCACGAACCGAATCAAAGAAATGAACGAAGGTTTACCTAAAAGAGAAAATGTCAGAGAAAAGAATGGAAAAGAAATTTGACATCACAATTTTGGGGATTTTGGAAGTGAGAGAAAAGAAGATAAAATAAAATAAGAATAAAAAAAATTAAAAACAAAGTAAATTAAAGGACTTTAAATTTCCCCTAAATCCCACTAAATCCACTACTAACTGATAACTATCCACTCACACAGACTTTCAACTCCATCCAAACTCTCATTCCAACCGAAGCAAAAATTAATACCCTCGCTCGTGCAGGGGTTTAAACACAGGACCTCCAACACACTGACTCCTTTACCACTCGAACCAGCAGATTCATTCTGATATGAATATACATGTAATTTAATATAAGCCCACTGAACAAAGATGAGGCTTGATTCCAAAATTCACAAAATAGGAAAAGGTGAGACTTGAACCCAAGACCTTACACACACACTCAGAACATTTAATCACTGAAGCAGATACACACTCGTGTTAGATATTTATAGAAACAGTAATAAATTATTCATGGCATTACACAATTCTCCCTGCCTGGTGCGTCGTTGAAAGCACAAAAAATAACCCATCCTTATGAAATAATGAAAAGAATAGTATAAGGGAAGTAGGATCAAATCCTCAGTGACTGGATTGTTACAACTTCTTGTTCATCAAAATCCTGGGCACAGTCATGCCTAAGAAAAATGGCGTACCAAAAAAAATAAAAAATTAAAAATTAAAAATATGACGAATTGAAATTGTATAAATTGAAATTGAAATTGTAAAAAGAAACAAAATTGAGGATAGGGATTCTTCGATTTAAGGGATTCCAGCATCTGGTTGTCTCGATCCTCATTAGGCTCAATACTAGGCTTTTAGGTGATCCTTCTCATAATAGAATAAGGCGATTATAGTTGAAGAGGACGCCTACGACCACCAGCTCCACTTAGATTTTAGACTTATGATTTAGAGGAAATTGACTCTAGCCAACCGTCACTTTGTGGGATAGTCTTACACTAGATCATCGTTTCTCAATGGCGAATGCCACACCATTTTGTATCTTGGGCTCGACATCCTCTGACGCAATAAGTTAGTAAATCGACTGTGCAACCTTCCTAAAATATACAATGCGGTTGCCTTTGTACAAGACGAAAATATCTCTTTTGGAAGGACATGGACGGGAGCGTCAGTCTCGTAATGCGGAGAAACGAAACACAGCCTGGATCAACGTACACGGGTAGACCACACGGCCTTGTATGGCGAGCAGAAGCGAGCCCAGTTTAAGGAGTCGAACACGGGCGTGTCACACAGGCGTGTCCCTGCCGTATCAAGGAGTAATTCTATTCGGAATAGGCTACATGTGGGCAAAGAAAGGTGTTTCAAAGCCTATATAAACACCCTAGGGGGTGACCTAGAGGGGGACGCTGGAGAGAAAATAGAAAATACTCGTGGACAGCCATTGGAAGCAGCTCGGAAGAATGATCTTTATCAAGACAGAGGATCTCCCATCAAGTTCTTTAGAAGTTTTTGGGTTTTCTTATGTTTTGTTGTTTTCATTATTTTAAGATGTTTCCTTTTATCAGTATGAACTAAACTCCCTAAATACTTAGGGAGGATGAAACCTAAGACAGATTGATCGTTGTTTTTGCGATGTCAAAGTCTTAAAATTTATAAAAAGAATGATCGAACCTGGAAACAAACTATGACAATGATTTGAGGCAAGCGCACCTATCGAACAGTAGTATAGTTTAGTTGCGAGATCGGAATGTCGAACCCAAAGGAACTAAAAGTACTAATACTAACTCTCTTTTTATTATCTAGCCTAAAATAAAGGGAATTGGTGTGTTTAATCTAAATTAATTAACTACTAAATTAAAGACTCTAAGACAAAGAAGAATGAATTTGGGAAAATAACTTGAGGAAAAACCAATTGATTAAGACGACACCCAAGGAAGAATCCACCTAGACTTCACTTGTTATCTAACTCTCGAACTGACGATTTATTCACTTGACTTGATCCGTAAGATTCCCTAATGTATATTAAACCCTCTCTCGAAGCGAATAACGTCTAACCCTAGGTTGATTAATTGAAATCTCTTTCTAATTAAAACCCCTAGAATTGCATTAACTCGATCTATGGAATCCCATATTAGGTTTCACCCTAATCCGGCAAAATCTCGTCACCCTATCTCTAGGCGCACGATCAACTCCACTTAACTATGCTAGATCTACTCTTAGGCAGGGACTTTTGCTCCTCCACCTAAGCACATCCAACTTGAATCAATATCCCGGAAATATCAACACAAGAATTAAGAACACATAATTAAGAACAAGTCAAATATTTATCATATAGTTCAGTAAACGATAAAAAGATTCAACTAAGTATAATTATGCTAAACCTAATTTAACAGGAACTGAATCAAGTATTGTTAGACCTGCTATTGCTGCAAATAATTTTGAACTGAAACCTAACACTATTCAGATGATTCAGCAATTTGTTTAGTTGATGGTTTGTAGGATAAGGATCCAAACAATCACTTGACAAATTTTCTAGAATTATGCGACACTTTCAAGATTAATGGCATTTCTGATGATGCCAGTCATCTTCGGCTGTTTCCTTTCTCTTTGAGGAACAAAGCTAAACAGTGGTTGAACTCAAAAACCACGAAGATCAATCACTACATGGGACCAAATGACCGAAAAATTTTTACTTAAATATTTTTCGCCGGCTAAAATGGCTAAGTTGAGGAATGATATCTCTTCTTTTGTGTAGATGGATTTAGAGACACTTTAGGATGCATGGGAAAGATACAAGGATTTACTAAGAAGGTGCCCTCACCATGGGTTACCTTTGTGGCTTCAGGTTCAAACCTTTTATAATGATGTGAACCCCTCAACTAGGCAGTTGATCGATTCAGCCGCAGGTGGAACCATAAACAACAAAACCCCTGAAGCGGCTTATGAGTTTATAGAGGAGATGGCACTGAATAACTATCAGTGGCAAGTTATGAGGACAAAGCCAACAAAAGCCGCCAGTGTTTTCAACCTCGACGCAGTGACCATGCTATCAAACCAGGTAGAAATGTTAAATAAAAAGATTGATGGTTTGTGTGGTTCTTCACAGGTACATCCAGATATGCAGTGCTGTACAAATGGAGGAGGGACGAAAAATACATAATATCCACCCTACAACCCTGGCATAGAAAACGAACATATGAACTATATGGGTAATAATTTTAGACCTCAAAATAACCCTTATAGTAACACTTATAATCCAGGTTGGAGGAACCACCCAAACTTCTCATGGGGTGGTGAAGGAAATCAGAGACAGCAACCCCCTCCAGGCTTTCAACAACAACCTTACCCACAAGATAAGAAGCCGAACTTTGAGGAGATGCTAACAAAATTCATCGCGGTGTCAAAAACCCATTTTCAAAACACCGAAACAGCAATCAAAAACCAGCAAGCATCAATCCAGGGGCTCGAGAACCAAATAGGTCAGGTTGCTAAGCTGATCTCAGAACGACCACAAGGTAGCTTGCCAAGGAACACTGAAACTAACCCAAATGAGCAACTTCATGCCATTAGTGCTCACGATAATGAAGGGTTAGACGAACCAAACCCGAGGCAAGAGAACATGGTAGATAAAGGTAAGGTTGAGGTAAGCCATGATAAACTAAAATCAGCAAGTACAGAGTACAAACCTCGTGTGCCATATCCTAATGCGACAAAGAAAGACCGCACAGATGAACAATTCGGTAAATTTCTTAAACTCTTAAAAAAATTACATATTAACTTACCGTTTATTGAAGCTCTTTCGCAGATGCACAATTCAATTTTTTTTTAAAAGAGCTCCTGACAAACAAACAGAAGTTGGATGAGGCGTCGCATGTGGAATTCCTTGCTTAATTGGTGGTTTATCTGTTAATAATGCTTTAGCATATTTAGGGGCAAGCATCAATGTTATACCTTATAAAATGTTTAAACAACTAGGTCTTGGGAAACCCAAACAAACTAGGATGAGCATTCAATTAGCTGATAAAACCATTAGAATTCCTAGGGGTATAATTGAAGATGTATTAGTAAAAATTGATAAATTCATTTTCCCAGTAAACTTTGTTGTTTTAGACATGGATGAGGACAATAATGTTCCTTTAATTTTAGGAAGACCCTTTTTAGCAACTGCTAAAACTAGAATTGATGTTAGTATAGGTGAACTCACACTTCGTGTAGGTGACGAAACAATCACTCTTCAGGCTCTTGACTCGGCTAGGACATCGAGCAATAAAGGTGAGAACGTAAATTCTATTAATAACCATTTGGTTCAACCTTCTTTTCAGGAAGCACCACGAAATTACACAACTGAGCCATATCCTAGACCTCGTGCCAACAAAGAAATAACTCATGAGGAGCGAAGGCTTCAGATTGATAAACTAGACGAGTGGAAAACATATGTTAAGGAGAAACCAAGAACACACGAAGCAAAACTGAGGAAACTCCATAACGAACTTAAAGATGAAGCAAACTACTTCAAGGTTGGAGACCGAGTTCTAATAGATAATACAGATCCTCATGTTGCCACTTCTGAACTCAATGGAATAACTCCTTTCACGGTACTTAATACTTTCCCATACGGTACAGTCGAGGTAACTCATTCTCAATTTGGCACCTTCAAGGTAAATCGCACTCTTCTAAAACCTTATTTTAATACAATTGATAGCAAGAATGAGGAGTTCCAACTCCTCAAACCACCATGATTATGCGAATGACAGGTAAGTCTAGCTTAAGACTTTAAACGAGCGCTTCTCGGGAGGCAACTCGAGCACTAACCCCATTAATTTTCATATTTTTGATTTTAGCATCTAACTAAAAACTAACCAAATTTTTAGGTGCAGGTTTCCTTACCCACACGGCCTTGCACACGGGCGTGGCCGTGGCCGTGTGGAAACAGGATAAAACTTTTCCTAAAAAACGGGCTGCTATAAAATGCCACAGCCGTGCGATACGGCCGTGGAAGACACTAAAAAATCTACACAGGCGTGGAAACCTCTACACAGGCGTGGGAAAAACGAACGAGACACCACACGACCGTGCGATACGACTGTGTGACTTAACACGCCCGTGGCACATGGGCATGGGCCACGACCATGTGCCCCAATCTTTATTTAAACCTCTTTTTCTGTTCACTTTCTTCCCCAAATTTCTTCCTCCCTAACCCTAGCCACCACACCAACCACCATCCCTACCACCGACGGTCACACTTTTTCCCTTTTATTTTTAAATTCGTATCTCTTTTCCATTATTTATCTTCATTTTCTTTATTATACTGTTCTTATTCTTCATACCATTTAGATTTAGCTTAAGGTACAATAAGTTTATGCCGGTGGCTTCATCGACTCAACAGGTCAGTTTCAAAAGGTTCAAGGGGCTATTACGGAACGACCACACCACCACTGGAGTATCCACCAACTCGGCCCGAATTTCCTCCGTTTCTTTTCTTTGACTCCATCCAAAATTCAGGAAGTTTCACTTCTCTCCCTATCTTATGATTTTGTTATTATATTGTCACTATTTATATTTGTACATTGAGGACAATGTACATCTTAAGTGTGGGGAGGTGTCAACAATACTGAATTATGCCTTGTTCTTAAATAATTTTCTCATATCACTATTAGAATGAAACTTCTATTGGTTTATGATGAAACTTTTATTGATTTATGATTTTCATTGATATGTTTCAGATTAAGTCATAGGTAATTGTGCATTGATGGTTTAAACTTTAAGACATTAGAGAATCAAGCATGATAAGTCTATTTTCAGAATTAAAAATTTTTCTAGGTTGTTTCCCTAAATTTAAATATTACTTTGAAGTTTGAAATTTGCAAGGTTGACATCAAAAACCATAATTTTTGTGAGATTTTGAGCCTTTTAGAGCATACCCCTTTTCTTGCTCACTTTTTTGATTATGAGTGTGTCAACAGTGATTTGTTATTCTAGAACTTGCTTCGATTATGCATGTCGAGACTACACTTTTGATTTGATATACAGAGATGATAAAGGCACCTAGGATTTAACCCACTTACTCCATAAAAAGCCTACCCTCATAATGAACCCCTAGTGAACCCCATTGAACCCTAATAAACCAATTCTTATTTTACCCTTAATAGTAACCCCAAACTCACTCTTTTTGATTCATTGAGAATTTTCCCTCTTGTTTTAACCCTTTTTGTCGAGATTTGATTTGAGAAGTTGCCTAACTATGTTCTCTATTTCAGTTGTTAAAGTTGTTATTTGGATGTTCTTATTCCTAAAAAAAAAGTGAAAATATTTATATTACTATTAGTTCTATGTTATCTGAGCTTAAGCGGTGAATTTTTTATTTTGAGAAAAAAGCTTGCAATTATTGATAAGTTTCAATTGATGTAATTATTCAGTATTAGTTTATTTTTCTAGTTAGGTAAATTATCAATTCAATCTCAATTTTAACCCTCTAATTCAGCCTGTATCCATACCTTTAACCCAAGCCCCGTTACAACCCTCTTAAAAGACCTTTTGATTTGTGTATCATCTCATATTATAGTGGTGGAGATTTGATTTTCATGCAAGCCTATGGTAATAACTCTTCGTGTTTGACTTTTGAGTGCTTTTCTTGAACCTTAAACACTTTGAGTTATTTGAGTGAATCCTTAGTGAGAATGTCAATCCTTGACGGTTTTGAATCAAAGGTAATTATTTAGATAAGGGGAAACACCTATGTTTTCGTGCTATAAATATTTATGACTTAGATTGTTTGAATCTTTAGAACTCTTTTAGTTAAATTATCAATGTATGAATTATCTATAAATTATGATGAAACATTATTGATAAGAATTATGAATTGAGGAAGTTAATTTTAATTGTGAGTTGAGGATTTTGCTTGAGGACAAGCAAACGCTTAAGTGTGGGGGTATTTGATAAACCATAATTTACACATATTTTAACCCCATGCTTGACTTATTTTTGGATGAATTCTCATTAGATTTGATGAAATCGATGCTCCTAATCTCTTAATTTTATATTTTACACTCAAGAGAGATTAGGGAGTCGAAAAGAATGAGAAACGGGCCAAACAGGGACAAAATGGGCCTACCTTAGAAACTCACACGGCTGGGCTATCAAACACGGGTGTGTGTTTTGAGCAAAAATGAAACACGGCCTGGATCAACGTACACGAGCAGACCACATGGCCGTGTGTGGCGAGCAGAAGCGAGCACGGTTTAAGGAGTCGAACACGGGCGTGTACCTGCCGTATCAAGGAGTAATTTTATTCGGAATAGGCTACTTGTGGGCAAAGAAAGGTGTTCCAAAGCCTATATAAACACCCTAGGGGGTGACCTAGAGGGGGACGCTGGATAGAAAGCAGAAAATACTCGTAGACAGCCGTTAGAAGCAGCTCGGAAGAAGGATCTTCATCAAGATAGGATCTCCGATCAAGTTCTTTAGAAGTTTTTGGGTTTTCTTATGTTTTGTTGTTTTCCTTATTTTAAGATGTTTCCTTTTATCAGTATGAACTAAACTCCCTAAATACTTAGGGAGGATGAAACCTAAGACAAATCTTATTATTATTTGATTTATAAGATAAATACTTGTTCTTATTCTTAATTGTAAGTTCTTATTCTTGTTTTGATAATTCAGGTTATTGATTTAAGTCGAATGTGCTTATTCAGTGGAGCAAAACTCCCTATTTAAGTAGATCAACACAATTAAGCGGAGTTGATTGCAACCCTAGACATAGGGCGACAAAAATCTGCCGGATTAGAGTCAAATCTAATAAGGGAATCCATAGATCGAGTTAATGCGACAATATGGGTTTTAATTAGAAAGAGATTTCAATTAATAAACCTAGAGTCAGTTGTTTTTAGTCTCGAGAGAGATATTGACATAAATCAGCGATTTCTACGGATTAAGTCAAGTGAATAAATCATATGAATAAAAAATAATAAGTGAAGTCTAAGTGGATTCTTCCTTAGGTTTTGCTTATCACATAAGTTGTCTAAAAGTATTTTCCCAATTCTTTCGTTGTCGTGTTTTTAATTAAGTTTTAGTTTAAAAGAAATCACTCCAAGTTTTAGGCTAGATAATAAGAAGATAGTAATTACTAGTACTCTTGGTCCTTGTGGATACGATATTACCGGTCTTACCAGAACTATACTATTAAATGATAGGTGCGCTTGCCTTTATTGTGGACATAGTTAGTTTTAGACACATCAAGTCTTATGTTTATAAATCTCTTCTTTGAATTTTTGCCCCCAAGTCTTTCACATTTTGTATTTTTGGCACCACTTTTTTCCTATTTTGCATGCTGACCCATTTTATCTTTAAGTTCAGGCTTTTTGCCCCCAAATTTCCTTTTGCCTTCAATTTAGTCCCTACAAGATAATAACCCATAAAAAACCCAAATTAGGAGGATCATAATCAAAATATATATGCAATTAGCACATAATAGTATGTCATTTTAGAGTATTATCATATTCCCCCATACTTAGCCCATGCTTGCCCTCAAGTATGGTTCCTATCCCACTATGTAATTTATATTTTGTCATGAAAGAATTATCACTCCAAAGTTTTAAAAATTAGGCATAATGCATATGAAAAATAAAGAGAACATTTAGCTTGCTTTAAGTAAAATTGAAAAAGTTTTCCAACTTAAACACACAAAAATTAAATCAACTTGGATTATTTAATGATAATTAGGTAATATACTAAAGTTACTAAGACACCCTATTTGTTCCAATCTTAGTCCCCAAATGCAATTCTTTATTATTATAATTTTTACCCCCTTTTTTTTATAATAAAGTGTATTGAACCTTTTGAAGCGAAGAAGGATGACAACCAAGCACCCCACCCCGGTTACTCAGCCCAACATACTCTCAATTTATTTATTTTTATATGTTTTTTGTTTAGGAATGGATCGAACCTTTTGACGCGAAGTGGAATGACAATCTAAGCACCCCACCCTGGTTAATCAACCCAACACATTCTTAATTTTTTTTAATTCCGGTTAGCGGAGTTTTACCTAACACGTCACACAACCTTTTGACGCGAAGTAGGATGACAACCCAAGCACCCTACCCCGGTTACTTAGTCAGTCACGTTTGAAGCTGTGCTCATAACCACAGAAGCATCAAAATTTATTATTATTATCATGAAACAAAATTTTAATTTTGGAGGACTAGGAAAAAAAATCAAGTGTCAAAAATAAGTGTCAGAAACTACCTAACAGTCATGAAAATAAATTTAGCATACATTCGTATTAAGTGTCCTATTCCCATTTGGACTTAATCAATTTTACTATAAGAAAGATAGGGTTAACTTTATTAATCATAATTATTTTAGCCTAAAAGAAATAAAAAGTGGAGATAAAATCAATATAGCAAAATCATAACTAACTCAGTAGATAAGAATCATGCTCGCACGTCAAACAGTGGGCAATTCTTGGTTAAAATCTTGGGCATGAAAAGAGACCGGATATTCTAAAAAAAATAAATGTGGGCAAAAATGAACAAGCACAGGGTAGCAGCAACAGTAACACAACAGAAAAAACATAGCAGATAAAATGGCAGAAATAATGAGGAACGCCTCCCTTACTCAAAACACATTGTCCTTGATGTGAAAGAAAAATGAAAAAAAAATAGATAGGCGAAGGAAAAAGGGTTTAGAAAAACTCCCCATGTAGTCACTATCATTCACGCGGAGCTGCAATGAGATCAGCCATCTGCTGGCTGAAGGTGTCGAGTCATGCTTCAATACGCTCGAAACGTTGCTCGATAGTCATGGAAGGTCGGTCTTGATTGGGTACCTCGTGTTGATTTTGCTGCCTAAAGATCCGTTTAGCCGGGGAAGATTTGATACCTAGAGGGACAAAGCGAAAGGAAGAAGGAGTGCCAAGAAGCAATCCCATCAATTCGAGACAGCGAGCATCCAATTGATCGGCTTTGCAAGCAATATGTAATTCCAAAATAGGAACATTAAAGCCATGTAAAGAAAATAACAGTTGTGTAACAAAAGAGCCTAAAATGAGGGGTCGTTTCGCTTTTATAATATGCTCAAATTGGAGCGCATACCAATAGCCCAAATTTACTGGACGATCGGTATACATACACCATAATAAAAATAATTATGTCTTCGAGACGGTAGCCGGTGCATCTCTCCAGCCCAAAAAATTGTAAGCTAAATAACGGTGTACGTAACATAAGGCAGGGTTATGAAACCACAAATTTTTTGATGTTTTATGGCTATATGTGGTTTTGGCATTGTCTGTTAATACCACAAAGGCCTCAATAGCCTTGAAGTCTACAGGAAAAGTACACAAACTATTCTCATAGTCAGTGGACATAGTATAATCCTCTGCCACAAAAGCCAGTGCAATATTAAAATCAGTGAGGGACAAATTGTGTGTGGTACCAAGTAGTCGAAATGATATAATCTGATCGTGTGTCAGAGTCTTAAAAATTTATATAATGAATGATCTAGCCTAGAAACTAATTGTGAAAACGATTGAGGCAAGCGCACCTATCGAACAGTAGTATAGTTTAGTGGCAAGAACGAAATGTCGAACCCAAAGGAACCAAAAGTACTAATACTAACTTTCTTTTTATTATTTAGCCTAATATAAAAGGGAATTGATATTTAATCTAAAATTAACTAACTACTAAGCTAAAGATTCTAAGACACAGAGAATGAATTGGGAAAATACTTGTGGGAAAAACCAATTGATTAAGACAATACCCGAGGAAGAATCCACCTAGACTTCACTTGTTATTTAACTCTGAACTAGAAAATTTATTCACTTGACTTGATCCGTAGGATTCCCTAATTTATATTAATACCTCTCTCGAGGCTACTAACGTCTAACCCTAGGTTGATTAATTGAAATATATTTCCAATTAAAACCCCTAGGATTACATTAACTTGTTCTATGGACTCCCATATTAGGTTTGACCCTAATCCGGTAGATTTTCTTCGTCCTATCTCTAGGGTTGCGATCAACTCCGCTTAACTATGCTAGATCTACTCTTAAACAGGGACTTTTGCTCCACTGCCTAAGCACATCAATACTTGAATCAATATCCTGAAATATCAAAACAAGAATTAAGAACTGTAACAACCCGATTTTGACCCTAATCGGAATAGTAGTTTCGGGACCACAAATCTGAGTTAGAAAAATATTTAAAAATTAGTTTTCCGTGTTTATTATGTGTGAATTTGTGGGTGTTAAATTTTTGTGATTTAATTTTATCGTTTAGGTGCCTGATTTAATAAAAGGACTTAATCGCGCAAAATATAAAAGTTACAAACTAAAGTATAAAGTGCCAATTTGATAGTGGACTTTTAATATAGAGGCCTTAAAGGGAAATTAGCCCATTTTACAAGATAGTGGGTTGCAATGGTCTAAAATGACCTTAAAATATATGTTAAAGATATTTAATTTAAAAGGGTAAAATAGTAACCTAATTATAATTAATGATATATGTTAAAATAACATAAAAATAAAGATGGTTATCATCTTTTTTTTTGGGTGACCGAATGTGAGAAAAGAAGAAACCTTAAAGTTCTTCAACATTTCGGCTATAAACTTGGCTAAATTCAAGGTTAGTTTTGTTTGGTTTTTGATAGTTTTTACGTTTTTGAGATCGTTGCTTAGAGATGTACAAAACCCATGTCTTAATTTTTGATTTTGATGATAATTTTGTGTTTTTCTATTGATGGTACCTTGTGGTTTTTGATGTTTGATGATGAAAAATGAAATATATGTGTTAGATTAACAAGTTTTGTCTTTGAATTTTTGATAAAATTGAGTAATTTGGACTAAATTGCAAAAATAAATTTTTGAGGGACAAAAATGCAAAATAAATGAAATGTATGGGCTTGTAATAATGCTATGAATATTCGGCCCTAAAGAAGTGTGGTCAAATTTTGTGTAATTTGTGTTTTGTGCAAAAATGACTAAATTCTAAAAAATGTAAAATGTTAGGGGCAAAATTGTAATTTACCTATGTATGTGTTTTTAGGCTAAATTGAGTGTATTGGTGTTTAAATAAGTTTAATTTGAATATGTTTAGATCAAGAATTAAAGAAATCAGATTTAGATCGGGGAAAGACAAAAGTGGTCGAATAGCCGATTTCGTAGTCGTCGACGTCCGCGGTAAGTTTGTAAGCATTTAAAAGTTGATATAACTATGAATATATATTTTTTATGTATCAAATTGAATTATTTGAATATATATATGCTATGGCCGAATGTAAACATTGTGATTTGGCTAACTTCCGAGCTTGATTCGATCAAGTTTCGACGTCCGTAAGTCCCGTACGAACCTTAGGAATAGATAGGATACATATGTCATGACATAGGATATCCGTTATGTGTTACCGAGTAAGACCACGTCTGGGACGTTGGCATCGATTTTTGTTTACATGTAAGACCCTGTCTGGGACAGTGGCATCGATATGTAATTACATGTAAGACCACATCTGGGACGTTGGAATTGTATGAGCTTCCGAATATCCGCGTATCCTTTTTAATTCCGAATGGTTCAACGGGCATGTGCAAGTGAAGGTCAATATATAATTCGAATTAAAAGAATGCAGGTATGTTGTAATATCCTGAAATTCATAATTTTATGTTTTGCTTTATATCATGCGTTAGGCTAGTTAAGAATGCTAATTGTGTATATTTAGGGGTCCTAAGAAGGCTTTGGGTTGAGTTGGGCCTTAGTAAAATTTTTGTGTTTAAACACTTAAAGGAGAGAAGGTAAGTGGCATCAAGACTTAAGGAAATAAGTGTGTATTTTGCTAGGACAAGAGGAGCTAGTAGTAGAGTGGTGTGGCATCACATGAAGGGGCTAGAGGGGTGGAGTTCGAATCCCACCTTTTACAAAATTTTTTGGATTATTTTGTGCTTATTTTCCAAAGTGTCGGCCAAGGCTTTAAATAAGGTAAGGAATACTTTTTATTGATGGAAAGAAGACTAAGAAAATACGGTAAGGAGGAGAGTAAGGAAAGAAGTAAAGGAAAGGAGTAAGAAGGGGGATATGTTTGCCGAATATTTGGAAGGTGATTGGGATAGAATTTTTGGTCAACTATTACCTTTTTGGTGAATGAAGTACACGATTTTGGTAGGGGGAGTGAGGGACCCGATTTTCTTATGGTTTTTGTGCAAATTTGTGCATGAAAGGTTTTGGTTTCTTTTAGCATTTTGGGTACTTTTCTTTTCCAACTTCTTTTTCCCCTTGTTTGGGCCGAAACACTCTAGCACATTTGTTCATCTTTCTCCCTTGTTTAGCCAAAACCCTCAATCCATTCTTGCTCATTTTTTTTCCTTTGTTAGCCGAAACTATCTAGTACTCTTTCTCCATCTTTTCTTTTCTTTTTCACTATTTCTTCAACCCTTCTTTCTTCTTCTTTAATCAACATTTTGGTGGCCGAATCTTCTTGTTCATTTCACTCCATAGCCGAACCTTTTGACCTTTAATCTCTTCTTCATTATTTCTTTCTTTTTCGTGTTGGCACTCTCTTCTTTGATCGAATCGGTAAGTGGTTTTTTTCTTCTCTTTTCACTTTCTTTTCTCCCTAGCCGAATGTGTGTCCATCACTATTCGGTGGTTCTATTTTGTTTCTAAACCGAAATATCACTTTCTCCTACTCCCTCAAATTGTGATCATCTTTTCTTTTTCGTCGTGTTCTAGTGGGTGGCCATATATCACATCCTTGCCTATTCACCTCTAGCCTTAAGTCAAACGGTGGAAGTCAGATTTATAATCGTTAAGGTAATGGATTTCTTCAAGGTTCATTTCGATATCTCTCAATACTTGGTTATTCCTCTAAAACGAATCGATGATTATGTTTAAACGTTTATTCTAGGGACTAATCGCTCGTTCTTCTATATTCGTTGATCCTTCGAAAGTTGTGGTAAGCCGAATCCTATCCCTAAAACACTACTTGCACTCATCATAGTATTTTCTAACCGAGACTTTTCCAATGGAGGCAAGTGGTAACGATTTGAAAGGAAAAGCGATTGGAGGACAAAAAGGGGGCAGATTTGCAATTCCTACTCCTAAGTTCAAACGTAGGGCGGTATCGACAGTTCGAGATTTTCCATCGGGTTGTGGACCATCATCCGGTGAGAATAGACAAATCGTGGTCGTTCACGATACTAGGGGTAAGCATTTTTTGATCGTCTGATTTAGATTTGGATTAATAAAATCATGCTTGTTGGTTAATCGAGTGTAATGGTGATTTAGGTACCGACGATCAAGAAGGTTTAGTCCTTACCGTAATCAGGTGTGTAATCTCACACCGAAATTCCGTTGATTCATGATTCACCATTATGATTGGACGAATAGATTGTTGTTTTTTTATAAGCCTAATAACCGTAATATAGCATGAATCGAGTAATTAGCTTAAACGTCAGTATTTCTAAAAATCTGTTAAAATCAGTATGAAATTTGATAAATTACGAAAATGCCCTTAAGGGCCGAATTACGAATATACCCTCAATGAGCCGTTTTTATCAAAATGCCTTAACGGGCCGAATTACTTAAATTCCTTTAAAGTGCCGAATTACGAAAATGCCTTAACGGGCCGAATTGCTTAAATGCCTTTAAAGTGCCGAATTACGAAAATGCCCTATGGGCTGATTTACCAAAATATCCTTACGGGCCGATTTGCTAGAATGCCTTAGTGGGCCAAATTACCAAAGAACCATAATGGGTCGATTCACCTTAATAAATTACTTGATTAATGGTTGATATTTATATGTGGATGTTTTATGTTATTTTATTATGTATGTGGCATTTTTACATATTGCATGGGATGGGGAAAATTGTATGGAGAGCGATGTAGCTCGTGGCATTGCCACAATTTGTATATTATCGTGCTTAAATATGATTTCGGTGGCTTGACCACAAAAATACTATATGATAGCAGTTTGACCGCAAATTTGGTGTGAGTGGCGGGGTGGGTTGACTTGATCCCCACAGTGTGATTGGTGGTCGGGGTGTGATGGATGGATGGGTTGGGTTGCATACATTTACTTCATTTAGATATTGCTATGTAAATGGGCTTCTGTTCAAGATGATACTATACGGGTTCAGGCCCGATGGATGACGGTAAGGGGATTACACACCGAGTTCTAGTAACTCACCCCTTTTTTCTTAATTCTTCCAGGTAATGCTCAGTGATGTGGACTTGGGCCATGGATGACTCGGTGGAGGCCATACTTTAGAAATGGTGTTTTCGAACTTTAGTAAATTTCATTTTCCGCTTTATTTCATTACTTTCACTATTTTGGGTTTAAATTTGTAATAATGCCTCTGGGATAAACATTAATTTGCTTTATGTTTGGGACGTAATTATTATTTATCTTAAATTGTTTTAAAAGGGGTTTTTCTAAAATCATAAATAACGGTTTCCAAAATTGATTAACAAATGGATTTCATAACAACCTTGTACAAATAATTTAACTTGGATTTTCTTACAAATTATCAACAATATTTTCAAAAGTCACGGTTTTAAAGTTCAATAATTCGATTCTTGATTTGTCAATCTACTTCTCAAAATTTGTAGTATTTTATCGAATATTTATAAACCAAACTTGCTTTCTTAACTATATTAAATTAACGTAAACCTTTAGTACATTCACAAGTTCTTTAAACACTTTCTTCCTATGACATACCAGATCCGCTCGTAACGTATGGGCCGGGTTTGGGGTGTTACATTTTATGGTATCAGAGCCCGGTTGCAAAACTCGGCTGCGGTTTGGGTTCAAAAGCGTTTTCAAATCTTTTTAAATTTTAAATTTTAAATGCATGTTTGAGAGAAAGTATGGCACCACGGGTATCTGGCACCAAGTCAGTAAGTTTTGTTTTCATTTTATGATTATTGTGATATTACCGTGGTAAGAAAATTCCACAAAAATAGAAATACTCTAGAAGTTTTAGCTGTAGGAGCTGAAACTATAGAGCTTGAGACTTTAGTATACGTTTTACGAAAACAACTTTACTTTCTATACTCCATAAAATATTGTTTAATAAACATTGAATAGCATACTGATTCATAAGACTCTTAATCAGATTAAATCGACTTAGCAAACATCGGTGCTAGAGGGCGTGGGCGTGGTAGACGTGGGCGTGGTAGAGTCGAGTGCGAGTTGTATCCGAGGCATCGGGACATATGCCCGAAATGGGCGCTTTGCATCACTGTGGATCAAGCCGGGTCACATGATCAAATGAGAGAGGACGACGCTCTGTCCCAAGCGATGTTGCGAGTTCTGGAAAGGGTTGTTGGGGCAAGAACTGGGTCGGCAGCTCGTGGGTCGATATCGAAGCGACTCAAATCGAATGGGGCTGAAGTCTTTAGGGGTATTTCGGGTGTAGCCCCTAATGTAGTGGAGTACTGGCTTGAAGCGGTGGAGCGGATTATGGACGACCTAGATTGCACCGCTGAGTAGAAACTGAAAGGGGTTGTGTCATTGCTGAGAGATGAGGCGTATCAGTGGTGGCTCACTATTCGGGAAGGCACTCAGGCTGATCGTATTACCTGGGAATTCTTCAAGACAGCATTTTAGGGAAAATATGTCGGGGCTAGCTATGTGGATGCCCGAAGGAAGGAATTCCTGAATCTGGTCCAAGGAGGTAAATTTGTGGCAGCATACGAGGCAAAATTTCTACGTCTGAGTCGGTATGCCTCAGAAATAGTGTCGATTGATTATGAACGCTGTGTGCGTTTTGAGGACGGGTTGCGTGACGAGTTGCTGGTACTGATAGCCCCACAGAAGGAGAGGAATTTTGCCACACTTGTGGAAAAAGCTAAAATGGCTGAGGAGGTTAAACACTCGGAACGGAAAAACCGAGACAAGGATAGGGGTAGGAATAAGAGAGACTCTGGGTACTCAGGTCTTTCTAGAGGGTTTCAGAAAAGGCCCAGGAATGAGAAGCCAGCTCGAGTAAGAGTTCAAGCTAATACCAATCAGTTACAACCTTGTGTTGACTATGGGAAACTTCACTCGGGTGAATGCTGGAAGAGAACTGGTGGCTGTTTCAGATGTGGTTCCAAAGACCATCGGTTTAGGGATTGCCCTCGAGAGCTGCTCGGACACTCGTAGTTCAGTAAATGCATGATCGCGCAGCCGATGAGAAGCGCGCCGGCGATCGCCGAGAGGCCGTGGGCCAGGTCGAGGTGGTAATGGCGTAGGACAAGGTCAGGGTGCACCGGGTAGAGGTACCAGTAATAGGGGTAACACGGAGGCGAGACAGCTAGGGTTGGTCTATGCAGTCAGACGTCGAGAGGATGGCGATGCACCGGATGTCATAACTGGTACGTTCTTCATATCTGATGTACCTTTTACTGCTTTGATAGACATTGGATCCACTCATTCGTATATTGCATGTGCTTTGTATGCGGAACTTTGAATATTAGATCCGAGATTACTTGCTAGAGAAACAAGCGTGATTAGTCCTTTAGGACAAATGGGTGATAGTAAATAAGTTGTTTAGAGATGTGCCCTTAGAAGTTCAGGGGGAAGTATTTCTGGCGGATTTGATGGAACTGCCGTGCGGGGAGTTCGATCTTATATTGGGCATGGACTAGCTGGTTAAGCATCGTGCAAACTTGGTGTGTCTTTGCAGCGGATGGTACTAAGAACTTTAGAGGATAAGGAAGTGATGATGATAGGTGAAAGAAGAATTTATCTGTCTAATGTGGTATCTGCTTTAAAGGCAGAAAAGTTGGTGCGAAAGGTGTGCAGCGTTATTAGCCTTTATCAGTGCTTTAGATGTCAAAGAGTCATCAGTAGAGAATGTTAGAACGGTGAAAGAGTTTTTAGACGTCTTTCCCGAGGAGCTTCTAGGATTGCCTCCGGATCGGGAAGTGGAGTTTGGTATTGAGCTGTTGCCAGGAACGGCTCCGGTGTCCATTGCTCCTTATCGAATGGCACCGAAGGAGCTTGTGGAACTTAAAGCTCAGATCCAAAAGTTGTTGGATCGTGGATTTATTCGACCAAGTGTGTCACTGTGGGGAGCGCCAGTTTTTTTTGTTAAGAAAAAGGATGGGTCGATGCGTATGTGCATCGATTATAGACAATTGAATAAGTTGACGATCAAGAACAAGTACCCGTTACCGAGGGTCGATGATCTGTTCGATCAACTGCGATGAGCTTCAGTTTTCTCGAAGATAGACTTGAGATCGGGGTATCACCAGTTAAAAGTCAAGGAGACAGATATTCATAAGACTGTGTTTCGAACCCGATATGGGCATTACGAGTTCTTAGTGATGCTGTTCGGGTTGACTAATGCACCAGCTGCATTTATGGACATGATGAACCGAGTCTTCTAACCTTACCTAGACCGGTTTATGGGTGTGTTCATAGATGACATCCTGGTGTACTCAAAGACTGAAGAAGAGCATGATTCGCATCTACGGGCAGTATTGTAGATTTTGAAGGAGAAGCAGCTGTATGCCAAATTCTGTAAGTGTGAATTTTTGTTGAAGGAGGTGACCTTTTTGGGGCATGTTGTGTCTGCTGAAGGAATTAGAGTTGATCCCAAGAAGGTCGAGGCTGTGTTGGACTGGAAGCCACCGAAGTCAGTGGCAGAAATCTAAAGTTTTCTAGGTTTGGCTGGGTATTACAGGTGATTCGTTGAGGGGTTTTCGTTGATTGCTGCACCCCTAACTAGGTTGTTGCGTAAGGGAGTACCGTTTGTATGGTCAGATAGGCAGCAAGAGAGCTTTGAGAAATTGAAGAAGATTTTGACAGAAGCGCCGGTATTGTTTCAGCCTGAGGCTGGTAAGGAGTTTATTGTTTATTGTGATGCGTCACATACGGGCTTGGGATGTGTGTTGATGCAAGAGGGGAAAGTGGTGGCTTATGCATCTCGTCAATTAAGGCCGCATGAAGTGAATTATCCCACTCATGATTCGAAGTTAGTTGCAGTGGTGTTTGCTCTGAAGATTTGGAGACACTATCTGTACAGGGAGAAGTCGATTATCTATACGGATCATAAAAGTTTGAAGTACCTCCTTACCCAGAAGGAGTTGGACTTAAGACAGCAGAGGTGGATAGAACTGTTGAAAGATTATGACTTCTCAATCGAGTATCATCAAGGAAAAGCTAACATAGTGGCAGATGCGTTGAGTCGTAAGGTGATATCAGATTTGAGAGCGATGTTTGCTCATCTCAGCCTTTATGAAGATGGTAGCCTGTTAGCCGAACTTCAGGTGAAGCCTGCATGGGTAAATCAGATTAAGGAAAAGCAGTTGTCAGATGAAAGGTTGAGTTCTCGGCTTCAGCAAGTGGAAGGTGGTGAGATAGCAGATTTTGGATTGAATAGTGATGGAGTATTGTGTTTCCGCGGAAGAGTTTGTATGCCCAGGGATTCGGAATTGAGGCAAATGATTCTGCGTGAGGCACATAGTAGCCCATATGCTATGCACCCCAGGGGAAACAAAATGTATCGAGACCTCCGTGAGCAGTATTGGTGGCTAGGGTTGAAACGGGAGGTTACCAACTTCGTGAGCAAGTACTTGACATGTCAGCAGGTGAAGGCGGAGCATCAATTACCTTCAGGGTTGCTACAACCGGTGAAAATTCCACTATGGAAATGGGAAAGGATAGCGATGGACTTTGTTAGTGGGTTACCCTTAACGCTTACTAAGAAAGATTCATGCAGGTTATAGTGGATCGGTTAACGAAAGACCGCTCATTTCCTACCGGTTAAATGCGGATTATACATTGCGAGAAGTTGGCCAAGTTGTATATAGCGAGAGTCGTGAGAGGTTGCATGGGGTACCAGTGTCTATTATATCGGACGAGGATCCTAGGTTTACATCACGATTCTGAAAGGCTTTACATGAAGCTTTGGGTACAAGACTAAATTTCAAAGACGGCATTTCATCCGCAGATGATGGTCATCGGAGAGAGTAATCCGATTCTAGAAGACATGTTAAGGGGCATGCGATCGACTTCGGGGTAGTTGGGAAGATTTTCTACCGTTGGCGAGTTTGCATACAACAACGACTATCAATCCAAATCCGGATGGCACCCTACGAGGCGTTGTATGGACGTAGGTGTCGTACTCCTACTTGTTGGACTGAGTTGGAGGAGCGACAGTTATTGGGTCCTGAGTTGATCTCGGAGATGGAAGAAAAAGTTAAGGTAATTCGAGCTCGGTTAAAAGAAGCTTCGGACAGACAAAAATCGTACGCGGATTTGAAGCGTAAGGATATAGAGTTCTCTGAGGGAGATCAGGCCTTTTTGAAGGTCTCACCTTAGAAAAAGATTTTAAGATTTGGGCGGAAAGGCAAGTTCAGCCCTAGGTTCATCAGACCATACCGTGTACTGAAGCGTGTTGGACCAGTGGCTTATCAGCTTGAGTTACCTCCGGAATTAAGTCAGATACATAGCGTATTCCATGTCTTGATGTTAAGGCGTTATCATTCAGATCCGTCTCATATTGTACCATGGAGGAAATTGAGATAAGACCTGACTTGCCCTTTGAAGAAGAGCCAGTGCAAATTTTAGATCGAGATATTAAGGTGCTGAGAAGGAAGTCGATTCCGTTAGTTAAAGTATTATGGCGTAATCACGGATCAGAGGAAGCTACATGGGAGCCAGAGGACACGATCCGGCAGTAATATCCTCATCTCTTCTAATCAGGTAAATTTCGAGGCCGAAATTTCTTTAAGGGGGTAGAATTGTAACATCCTGAGATTCGAAATTTTATGTTTTGCTTTATATCATGCGTTAGGCTAGTTAAGAATGCTAATTGTGTATGTTTAGGGGTCCTAAGAAGGCTTTGGGTTGAGTTGGGCCTTAGTAAACTTTTTGTGTTTAAACACTTAAAGGAGAGAAGGTAAGTGGCATCAAGACTTAAGGAAATAAGTGTGTATTTTTCTAGCACAAGAGGAGCTAGTAGTAGAGTGGTGTGGCGTCACATGAAGGGGTTAGAGGGGTGGAGTTCGAATCCCACCTTTTACAAAAATTTTTGGATTCTTTTGTGCTTCTTTTCCAAAGTGTCGGCCAAGGCTTTAAATAAGGTAAGGAATACTTTTTATTGATGGAAAGAAGACTAAGAAAATAAGGTAAGGAGGAGAGTAAGGAAAGAAGTAAAGGAAATGAGTAAGAAGGGGGATATGTTGGCCGAATATTTGGAAGGTGCTTGGGATAGAATTTTTGGTCAACTATGACCTTTTTGGTGAATGAAGTACACAGTTTTGGTAGGGGGAGTGAGGGAGCCGATTTTCTTATGGTTTTTGTGCAAATTTGTGCATGAAAGGTTTTGGTTTCTTTTACCATTTTGGGTACTTTTCTTTTCCAACTTCTCTTTCCTTTTGTTTTGGCCGAAACACTCTAGCACATTTGTTCATCTTTCTCCCTTGTTTAGCCGAAACCCTCAATCCATTCTTGCTCATTTTTTTCCTTTGTTAGCCGAAACTATCTAGTACTCTTTCTCCATCTTTTCTTTTCTTTTTCACTATTTCTTCAACCCTTTTTTCTTCTTCTTTAATCAACATTTTGGTAGCCGAATCTTCTTGTTCATTTCTCTCCATAGCCGAACCTTTTGACCCTTAATCTCTTCTTCATTATTTCTTTCTTTTTCGTGTTGGCACTCTCTTCTTTGATCGAATCGGTAAGTGGTTTCTTTCTTCTCTTTTCACTTTCTTTTCTCCCTAGCTGAATGTGTGTCCATCACTATTCGGTGGTTCTATTTTGTTTCTAAACTGAAATATCACTTTCTCCTACTCCCTCAAATCGTGATCATCTTTTCTTTTTCGTCGTGTTCTAGTGGGTGGCCATATATCACATCCTTGTCGATTCACCTCTAGCCTTAAGTCAAACGGTGGAAGTCGGATTTATAATCGTTAAGGTAATGGATTTCTTCAAGGTTCATTTTGATATCTCTCAATACTTGGTTATTCCTCTAAAACAAATCGATGATTATGTTTAAACGTTTATTCTAGGGACTAATCGCTCGTTCTTCTATATTCGTTGATCCTTCAAAAGTAGTGGTAAGCCGAATCCTATCCCTAAACAACTATTTGCACTCATCATAGTATTTTCTAACCGAGACTTTTCCAATGGAGGCAAGTGGTAACGATTTGAAAGGAAAAGCGATTGGAGGACAAAAAGGGGGCGGATTTGCAATTCCTACTCCTAAGTTCAAAAGTAGGTCGGTATCGGCGGTTCGAGATTTTCCATCAGGTTGTGGACCATCATCCGGTGAGAATAGACAAATCGTGGTCGTTCACGATACTAGGGGTAAGCATTTTTAGATCGTCTGATTTAGATTTGGATTAATAAAATCATGCTTGCTGGTTAATCGAGTGTAATGGTGATTTAGGTGCCGACGATCAAGAAGGTTTAGTCCTTACCGTAATCAGGTGTGTAATCTCACATCGAAATTCCGTTGATTCATGATTCACCATTATGATTGGATGAATAGATCGTTGTTGTTTTACAAGTCTAATAACTGTAATATAGCATGAATTGAGTAATTAGCTTAAACGTCAGTATTTCTAAAAATCTGTTAAAATCGGTATGAAATTTGATAAATTACAAAAATGCCCTTAAGGGCCGAATTACGAATATACCCTCAATGAGCCGTTTTTATCAAAATGCCTTAACGGGCCGAATTGCTTAAATGCCTTTAAAGTGCCGAATTACGAAAATGCCCTATGGGCCGATTTACCAAAATATCCCTACGGGCCGATTTGCTAGAATGCCTTAGTGGGCCGAATTACCAAAGAACCATAATGGGTCGATTCACCTTAATAAATTACTTGATTAATGGTTGATATTTATATGTGGATGTTTTATGTTATTTTATTATGTATGTGGCATTTTTACATATTGCATGGGATGGGAAAAATTGTATGGAGAGCGATGTAGCTCGTGGCATTGCCACAATTTGTATATTGCTGTGCTTAAATATGATTTCGGTGGCTTGACCACAAAAATACTATATGATAGCAGTTTGACTGTAAATTTGGTGTGAGTGGCGGGGTGGGTTGACTTGATCCCCACAGGTGTGATTGGCTGGTCGGGGGTGTGATGGATGGATGGGTTGGGTTGCATACATTTACTTCATTTAGATATTGCTATGTAAATGGGCTTCGGTTCAAGATGATACTATACGGGTTTAGGCCCAGTGGATGACGGTAAGGGGGATTACACACTGTGTTCTAGTAACTCACCCATTTTTTCTTAATTCTTCCAGGTAATGCTCAGTGATGTGGACTTGGGCCATGGATGACTCGGTGGAGGCCATACTTTAGAAATGGTGTTTTCGAACTTTAGTAAATTTCATTTTCCGCTTTATTTCATTACTTTCACTATTTTGGGTTTAAAGTTGTAATAAGGCCTCTGGGATAAACTTTAATTTGCTTTATGTTTGGGACATAATTATTATTTATCTTAAATTGTTTTAAAATGGGTTTTTCTAAAATCATAAATAACGGTTTCCAAAATTGATTAACAAATGGATTTCATAACAACCTTGTACAAATAATTTAACTTGGATTTTCTTACAAATTATCAACAATATTTTCAAAAGTCACGGTTTTAAAGTTCAATAATTCGATTCTTGATTCGTCAATCTACTTCTCAAAATTTGTAGTATTTTATCGAATATTTATAAACCAAACTTGCTTTCTTAACTATATCAAATTAATGTAAACCTTTAGTACATTCACAAGTTCTTTAAACACTTTCTTCATGTGACATACCAGATCCGCTCGTAACGCATGGGCCGGGTTTGGGGTGTTACATATGTATATAAATTGTGCTGTGAAAAGTAAGGTAAGTTAGATGTGTAGTTCGTTGCACAAAATCTAATGTTTGAGCATGTGAAATATATATATATTTCTAATTTGATGTATTCAGCCAAATTTGGTTAAATGTGATTTGATATTGGACTTTAGTAAGTATTTGTGTATGTGGATTATTTTAAAGTGCTTGTTATAATTTTGTATAATTGATCTTGTTAAATTGGTTGTTATTAACTTACTTATGACTTACTAAGCTTAAATAGCTTACTTTGTGTTTTTCCTTCTGCCTCTGTTTTATAAATTTTGGATATACGTTACGAGCTCGGGGATTGTCAGCAAGACTTATCACACTATCGACAGCTTACTTTGGTATTTTGGTTTTGTTAATTACGAACATATGGCATGTATAGCTTAGTAGAAGGTTGAATATGAATTGAGTACCTATGTATGTAATTAATAGCCATACGAAAATGGCTTATCCTCTTTTGATTGACTTGCTATCTTTGCAGATGGTTTGCAATGGTTATTGTGAATGGGTTTATACATATGCATATTTGGTTAAGTATATGTTCATAATAGGTATGCTTGTATTATGTTCTAAAACTAGACAAAATGAATTTGGTTATGTGGTTGATACTTATATTCTGGTTATGTTTGTTTGATGGATTAGTTTAATTAATATATGGGTTTGAACCGAATGTATATGTTGATATTTTGGCTATGTTAAGTGATAAAGTCTTAGATAAGTTGAACGCGACTAGGTGATATGGAATGGTTTACTTAATATGTATTACATAAAGTTTGATTTTCTTATTAAACTAATTATGATTAAATGTATCTTTGTATATTTATATATATTTATATAAATTAAGTGAAATGTATATGTATTATGTATTGGTAAATATTTAAGTTAATAAGTTGTAATTTGGTTTTGATGAAGTATATATGTATATGTTTGATTATAAGTAATTGAATATGTGTTCTTATTGGTCATTAAGTCTTGATAATTAAAGTTAAAATGGTAAGGTTAAAGTATCTATGTGTTCGGCAATATTGTGATGTTGAAATAAATAATTACTTATAATGTATTTGATTTGAGGTGTAAATTATGATTGATACATATGTTCATTAATTCATTGTCATGTTAAGATATATATATATATATATGAAGTGAAAGAATAAAATAAAGTAATTGTAATTTCAAGCCTAGTTTGATTATCATGCATGGTTATATTCGGCTAATGTAATGAAAAGAATGACCAAATGAATAGTGAATTTTGTATTAGTAAATAATTAGGTAATATGATTTTATATAATGCATATATGCCCAGTTTTGATGATGAGATCATGTTTAATTGATTTTGTGAGTAACTTATTGGTTGATGTTATTTGGTTATTTGGTTGAATGATACAATGTTTGAATATCATATTTATGATCTAAAGTGATGTTTATTTATTAAGACTTTAATAGAATGATTATATTAATGATGTTAATTATGAATGATTGATTATGTTATAAATTTGATATAGGTGTTAGATGTGATATAAATGATTTTGATTTTGTTCTTGAGGCATGAAATTTGCATTGACAGAATATGAAATTTTACTTTGTTTAAATGATTCAAACATATATGTTAGCTTTTATCGGTTTTCTATGTAAGTGTATATGAAATGCTAATATATATATATATATATATATGCCTGCTTTGAGTTGTGACTTCTTCGGTAATGCCTCGTAACCCTAGTCCGGTGACGGATACGGGTTAGGGGTGTTACAAGAACACATAATTAAGAACAAATCAAGTATTTATCATATAGTTCAGAAAACAATAACAAGATCCATCTTAGGTTTCATCCCCTTTAGGTATTTGAGGGGTTTAGTTCATAATCATAAAAGAATACATCTCAGAAGAAAATATAAAACAAAACATAAGAAAACCCTAAAACCCCATGAAGGAAATTGAAGGGAAGATCCTCCGTCTTGAGTATGAATTCGGCTTCTTGAGATGAATCAACTAGCTTTCTTCGAGTAAATCCTATAATTCTAACCTCTCTGGCTTGGCTCCTTGGCCTAGCTGGACGCCCTCCTCAAGGTTGGCCTTTAGGGTGTTTATATAGGCTTTTGGAATTTCTTTCTTTGCCTCTAAGTACCCTATTCCGAATGAAATTCTTCTTTGTCGTTAAGGAGGCACGGCCGTGTGGCGTAGGCTCAGGCCATGTGGATTTTTGACTTTGGCCCATTTGATTCATTTTTGGCCCGTTTCTCATTCTTTTCATCCTCTGGTGCTCTCCTAAGTATAAAACATGAAATTAAAGGATTAAGAGCACCAAATTCCACAATTCAGGGAATAAATCATCCAAAAGTATGCTAAATGTGAGATTAAAATATGTATATATTACTGTTTATCAAATACCCCCACACTTAAGCATTTGCTTATCCTCAAGCAAAATTCTCAACTTACAATTAAAATGAACTTCCTTGATTCATAATATTCATCAATAATGTTTTATCATAATTCAGAGATACTTTATACATTGATAATTTAAATAGAAGGATCATAAAGATTCAAACAATCAAAGCCACCCTAGTTTGAAAAAAAAAGAAAGAAAATTTCTCAAGTTTTGCAAAATTTTCAAAATACGTTTGATTTGTGAAAACTACCAACCAGCCATGAATTTGTAAAATACCTATGTTTTGAAAATTTACCCGAAAATCTCATGTTTATAAGAGTAACCCGGACCATGAAACTAGATTTTTCCCCAAAGTATCCTGTTTGAAAAAAAAAACAACAACAACATCGAAATATCCCTGGTTAGAAAAAATTACCAACCTACCCTCGTTTTGTCAAATGACCAAAATACCCCCGGATTTCAAAATTACCAAAATACCCTTCTTTCACAAAATCACCAAGGAACCCTATTTCGGAAAATTATGAAAATACCCCTGTAAGGATAAATTATAAAATATCCCTGGGTAGTGAAATGACGAAAATACCCTTAGGTGATGAATGTAAGTTCTATTTGTATGATTGATGATTGCATGTATGTGTATATGGAACTAGGAGACAAACTTGAGACTGAAACTTGTAGATGTAATTCAATTCGAAAGAACTACTCTTAAACTATCTTTCTCATAAGAAGACTGCGTGGTTAAACGAAGGAAGAAACTTATTAATTCATAAAATTCTTAATCGGATAAACGCGAACCGATAGCATGAGTACAAGGGGACGAGGACGCTTTAGATGCGAATACTGGTATGCGTACCCTACCATAGTATACTAAGTTTTTATTTTGACTTTAGAATTAGAGTGCGCAATAAAGCATAGTGGTGAGACTTGGGTAGTACGATTAATAGTTAGTTGGAAATTTCGAGGACGAAATTTCTTTAAGGGGGTAGAACTCGTAACATCCTAAATTTTTGGGCCTATGCGTTTAATGGGTGGATAGGTTTAATGTGTTAATTTAAGTGTTAGGGGTCCAAATTGGGCTCAGGCTTAGGTAGAGGCCTTGATTAAAATTATCTGTTTGGGCATTATAGGGTTTAAAAGGTAGTATCTATGTTTAAAATACCAAAGTGGGCTTGTGGCCCAATCTTAGGAGGTGACGCCACACAAGGGAGTAAGGGGCCCAAATTTAAGTTTTATGGAGCCCAATTCTTTTAATTTAAGTTAGCTACATTTTGGGCATTAGGATTAGGTGGAGTGGATGGAAACAAGGCTAAAATTTAGGGGTTTTAATGTTTAAAATATGTGGATAATAAGCAGATAAAGGCTATTATTTAGGAATTTATTTTATGTGGATAATAAGCAGATAATGGCTAAAATTTAGGGATTTTAATGATTAAAATATGTGGATAATATGCTGATAAAGGAGGGAGGAGTTAGAGATAATTAAGTCTCCTTTAGATGAGCTAGTAGATTAAGATAAAGGAGAAAAGATAGGATTTATCTACAAGGTTAGGTAAGTGCCAAATTTCTATAAATAGGGGAATATCTCTTCAATTTCGTCATTTGGGTTTTCTCTCATTCTTTTCTCTTCTTCTCTGAGTAAAAGCCAAAACTCCTAAAGTTCCATCTTCTTCTTCATTCTCTGCAAAAGCCGAAATCTCTAAGCCTATTCCCTCATCTTCACTTTGATTCAAAAGCCAAACTCTTTCCATTCTTTTTCTTCCTAGCCAAATCTTCAAGTCTCTTCCTTGTTTTCTTTTCTTCTTCTCTTTTCTGTCGAAACCGAAACTCCTCACTCAAGTATTTTAAAAGCCAAAGACACATTAGCCTTCTCTTGTTCATACTTTTCCGGATTTTCCTAAAAGCCAAATCCCTAGATCTCATCTCCTGTGATTGCCGAATTACTACGTGGTGCCTACTTGTGCCGAAATCAAGGGAACTTTAGTGGAGTCAATCGCATAGATCTCTAAGTTATAGAATCGTGTTACTTTCGGGATTTCAAGGTAAGGGATCTATTAGTTTTAACGTGTAATTTGGGATTTATTAACCTTGGCCGATTGTTGAAGGGGCTAAATCTTTGTGTGTTTTTCCGCTTTTGAGCAAGGCTTTACATTGAGGATAATAGATCCGAATAGCATGGACATCGACTAAGAATATTGGATTTTGCGATATCAGTGTGTGTAATACTTCCCCACCATCTAGATCTGATTATTAATGTATGCTCATAAGTTTATATGTTGTGATAAATACCGATATCTCGGTTTAATGTTGGAAACCCGAAAAGGTGAAGCAAATCACCAGTCGATGAATGTTTAACTTTATATGATAAAAGCATATTGATTTTATGACCGCATGGGTTGGGTTGATGAAAGGAGGAAGTTATACGTTATATGTGTAGCGGTTTATACCGTGATCTCATTATATGTTGTAGCGGCTAATGCCGTGATTCATTATAAGGGCTTCGGCCATAATATGTTGATGAGCGACATGACCGCCATCTTGGCGTGTAGCGTGTGGGTCGATTGTAGAAATCCCCAATGGTGTGAATGGCTGGTGCGGGCGTGTAGCGGATGGAAACCTAGGCAAATGGGTTGGGCCTTGCATATTATTTGTTATTTTTTTTTATGAATGGAATTATTAATCTATTTTATGGGCCTAAGGCCAAAATCTAGTGGTGCATGAGGGTTGCACACCGAGTCTCACGACTCACCCTATTAATTAACCTTTCAGTGATACCTAGTGCTTCTGACCAGGCCGAGAGGAACGCAGGTGGCCATGCAAAAGACCAACTGGATCCAGCAAAAAGTCTCAAGTTAATACTTTATATTTTTAATTAATGGATTTTAAATCTCGTTGTAATAAGGCTATGGGCCACTAGTTTATGTTTTGTTTTATTTTGGGCTTTAATTACCTTTAGTTATTTAAATTCTTATTGAACTAATGTATCTATTTAAATTTGGGTTTTTAATTTATAAAGGCATATTTTATTTAAACTATCAACTATTAAATTTCTCTCGAATAAGAAGATAAACTTTAGAAAAAAATATTTTTCTGAAAATACGACATGTTCTTCCAAAATTTTCTTAGTGACATACCAGATCCGGTCGTGGTGTTTGGGCGGGTTTGGGGTGTTACAACATGAATATATATATATATATATTAAGAAAATAATTAATTTATGACTTTAAATAAAAATATATTTATAATGATCTAATACATATAAAACTACATTTTTAAATAAATAATATATTATTCAATATAAATAATTTTAGATAAAATGAAATTTTTAAAAAATAATATAAGATATAATACTATATAATATACAATATTTTAAAAATATATAATATGATTATTAATATATAAGTTAAAACTAATATGAAATAAAATAATTAAATCTAATAATAAATAATAATTTAAAATATATATAAGGATAATATATAATAAAATATACAAGTTTAATAAATTAATACATGAATAATAAAAGTAATATAATATTTTAACATGATAAAATAATTAAAAACAGTATTAGAATAAAATAAAATAAAAATAAAAAATAAAGAAAGAAAGAAGGGTTAAATAGCAAATAAAATAAGCATAAAGGACTAAATCTAATCGCGCGTTAAACTCCGGGGACCTGTTGGGCAATTATGCCCTTTTTCAAAATGGTGCCGTAATGATTTTGACCTTTAAAGCAGTCCGAGGGACTAAATCGAAACAGAGAGGAAATTTTAGGGCTCAATTATAAAAATAAAAAAATTAATTTTAAAAAATAAAATTGCGGAAGGGCCAAAATGGCAATTAACCCATTTTACAAAAACACGCGGATCCTCCCCGGGTTTTCGGGTCAACACGCGGGTTACAGGCTTTAAAACGGCGTCGTTTTATGAGTTAATAGCCAATCTTAAAACGGCGTCGTATGATGGCTTTATAAAAGCTAAATTTACCTTTTTCAAATCATTTTAAACCGTTTAAAAAAAAAAACTTTGAAACGCTTTTAAAATCCTCTTGGTCCATTGGCCTTTGGCCTGGACTCCGATCCGACGCGTCGTCGCGCACCACCACACGCGCCTCACGCGCCTACTCCAACGGCGGTCAGAAGCCCAAACACCCTCGTTTTTTAACGCCGATCAAAAGGTAGAATACTTTCTATTTTTTTATTACTGGAATATGTATTGTTTGCATGAATCAAAAAGAAACTAAAAATAAAAAAAAAAACAACGCGAATACAAAAGTAGAAAAATCACCTTCTGTTTGGTGTTTTTATTTCTGTTTTTTTTGTCTCTCTGTGTATCCAAAAACCTCTGTATTTTGAATATTTTGAGTATTCTCTCTATATCTGTGTGTCTATTGTTGTCTCCGTTTACAGATTGGGTTTTTATACCCTCGAAAATAAAAATAAAAAAGGAATAAAATATTTTGTCCATTTTTCTGTCATAATCTTCTGTTGTTACTTCCTTTTTTGTGCAGGAGAATGGAGAGAACCTTGGTGGTGATGTGCACTGAACGTGGCGCAATCGAAGGCTGCGTAGGCGCGAGGAGCTGTTCGGCGCTGGTGTCGCGGCGCGAGGGAGAACCCTAGGGTTCTGCTGAATTCGTTTAGTCGTTGGGCCATTTTGGTTTTGGGCTTGGTTGGGTCTGGGTAGGTTAGGTCTGCTAGGTTTGGGTCAAGGGATGTAATGGGCCATGGGTAGGTTATTTTGGGTCGTCTGTTTTAGTGTATTGGGCTACTAGATTAAGGTATAATTGGGCCTGTAACAGGGACTATAAACTGAACATTTATTATTATTATTTTTTATTTAGTTTTTATATTCTGTTTTATGGGTATGGGCAAAATGGGCTGATTACAGCTACCCCTCTTTGCTCATTGTCGTGAAATGAGAATAGAGCAAAGACAATAGAAGGTCCAATTTTGCCCGGTCTTTGCCTAGCCTCGACTTCTTGGTCCTCGCCTTTTCCACTGCAACTTCAACGGCGTTGGAAATTCATCTTGATTTCAATTAATCTGATAGCTTCAATCTGCTTCCTGCAACTTCAGGAATGTCAGATCTACTATTTTTCGATCTGCTCCACTGCAAACTCAGGGAGATAAGATCTGATGTTTTTTATCTGCTTCCTGCAACTTCAGGAATGCCAAATCTGCTATCTTCAATCTACTCCGCTGCAACTTCAGGGAGACAAGGTTGAAAGTGTATTCGATCTACTTCCTGCAACTTCAGGAAGATAAGATCTTCTATCTTCAATCTACTCCGCTGCAACTTCAGGGAGACAAGGTTGAAAGTGTCTTCGATCTGCTTCCTGCAACTTCAGGAAGATAAGATCTTCTATCTTCAATCTACTCCGCTGCAACTTCAGGGAGACGAGGTTCAAAGTGTCTTCGATCTGCTTCCTGCAACTTCAGGAAGATAAGATCTTCTGTCTTTAGTCTACTCCACTACAACTTTAGGGAGATAAGACTGAAAGTGTCTTCGATCTGCTTCCTGCAACTTCAGGAAGATAAGATCTTCTGTCTCTGATCTGCTTCCTACAACTTCAGGAAGATAAGATCTTCTATCTTCAGTCCACTCCACTGCAACTTCAGGGAGATAAGGCTGAAAGTGCTTTCGATCTGCTTCCTGCAACTTCAAGAAGATGATATCTTCTTTCTTTAGTCTACTCCACTACAGCTTCAGGGAGATAAGACTAAAATCTTCTTTTGATCTACTTCCTGCAACTTCAGGAAGATAAGATCTTCTTTCTTTAGTCTACTCCACTGCAATTTCAGGGAGATAAGACCAAAATCTTCTTTTGATCTGCTTCTTGCAACTTCAGAAAGATAATTTCTTCTTTCTTCAGTCTACTCCACTGCAACTTCAGAGAGACAAGACTAAAATCTTCTTTTGATCTACTTCCTGCAACTTTAGGAAGATAAGATCTTCTGTCTTTAGTCTACTCCACTACAACTTTAGGGAGATAAGACTGAAAGTGTCTTCGATCTGCTTCCTGCAACTTCAGGAAGATAAGATCTTCTGTCTCTGATCTGCTTCCTACAACTTCAGGAAGATAAGATCTTCTGTCTTCAGTCTACTCCACTACAACTTCAGGGAGATAAGGTTGAAACTGCTTTCGATCTGCTTCTTGCAACTTCAGGAAGATGAGATCTTCTTTCTTCAGTCTACTCCACTACAACTTCAGGGAGATAAGGCTGAAAGTCTCTTCGATCTGCTTCCTGCAACTTCAGGAAGATGAGATCTGCAAATTCACCAATATTGCTACACCGTCTACTGAAGGACATATCTTGTAGACTCGGTTCCATATGACTAAAATGCTATGATCAAATGATTCTAGCTACATGTGTTATGAGTGACACGAATGTAACATGTCATGAAAATGATTCCTTTTAAAGGATTAGGATGCAATGATTAGAATGAATAAAATGCTCCTAATGAGATTTGCTATGATGCAAAAATGTTATGAGTATGATTCCTACTATAGGTGTTATCACTCATTTATTCTTCATCTTTGTTCATCAATCATGTTCTGCTCAACAAGCTTGCCCCAATGTAATTTCAGAGTCAACTCCGCTTGGATCTTGAGAACACAAGGCTTGTACCATCCTACCACAATGGGAATCGAAACTTATTCAATCTGGCCCATCTGCGATTTTTAGGGCATAGGGTTTATTAGTTCATCACACCATCCCCCGAATGTTATGACCTGATGTCATCACTTACTTCCATCACATCAATTCATTTACTTTGTCCAATTTTCAATTGGACCAAGAATTTAGAGAAATGGTCTCTATCCAGACTCTCCCTTCTCAAATATTTCTATGCACATGGAAATTCTAAACAATTGTCCCATTTTGGCTCCTTGTCTTATCTAGAAATTTCCAAAGTAATATGTAGAACTTCTTTTTGTGAAATTATTAGTTCGTCAATCATTATTTTAATGCAACACATTTATGACTAATGGGAAACAAATAAATTGATCTCAAAAAGAGTTAAAATTGAATAAATTATCAAAATTACAAATAAAGTTAACTGAGAACATATCTTTGAGAAGAAAAAAGAATCCCAAGATAGTAAAATGAATAGAACAAAAATCAGATGCCCTAGGTATCACCGATTGAGCTTCTATATACAAACTTTATGAAGACTGCCTTGAGCTCAACATGTGTTTAGAAGACCCAAAGTGCTTTGTTGATGCCCCAATATGCAACATTCTTCATTTCATTGTTGATTCAAGTGTAGCAAGATGACTGCGTGTCCATTCAAAATTTGAGCCGCCCTTTTCGGGTTTTCAACTCAAAACCCCTTTGGTCTTAAGGCGCCCTTTGCGGGTTTTCACCTTGGCCTCTCCATTTTGTCTCTTTTTTTTTAGAAACTCAAAGCGCCCTTTGCGGGTTTTCACTTTGGCCTCTTCTCCTTTTCAAGCAAAATACTTTTTGACTGAGTCAGAATTCACAGGGTTGGGTAAACTTTTCCAATCCATTTCGGTCAAGATCAGTGCTTATCCAGAGAAAGCCTTCTTCACCACATATGGTCCTTCCCAATTCGGCATCCATTTTCCTCTGGAATCCTTTTGTATGGGAAGGATCTTTTTCAATACAAGGTCTCCCTCATGAAACTCTCTTGGGCGAACTTTCTTATTATAGGCTCGCATCATTCGTTTTTGGTACATCTGACCGTGACGAATAGCCCTTAGCCTCTTTTCTTCAATTAAATTCAACTGATCATACCGAGCCTGGATCCATTCAGCTTCATCCAGCTTTATTTCTGACAAAACCCAAAGAGAAGGAATTTCCACTTCAATGGGTAGAACAACCTCCATTCCATAGACTAACGAGAAAGGCGTTGCCCCAGTAGAGGTTCTGATGGATGTTCGATAAGCATAGAGTGCAAATGGTAATTTCTCATGCCAACCTGTATAGGTCTCAGTCATCTTCCCTACTATCTTCTTGATGTTTTTGTTAGCCGCTTCCACTGCCCCATTCATTTTTGGATGATACGGAGACGAGTTATGGCGCTTGATCCCAAATTGACTACAAATTTCCACTATCGTGCTGTTGTTCAAATTCAGCGCGTTATCTGATATGATCCTCTCGGGCATTCCATATCAACAAATGATCTCCTTCTTCAGGAAGCGACTAACTGCTGACTTAGTGACACTAGCATATGAAGCAGCCTCTACCCATTTTGTGAAATAGTCAATTAACACGAAGATGAATCGATGTCCACTTGAAGCTTTTGGTGAGATTGGTCCAATAACATCCATGCCCCACATGGAAAATGGCCATGGAGAAGTTATAACGTGCAAAGGTGATGGAGGCACATGAATTTTATCTCCGTAAATCTAGCATTTATGACATCTTTTAGCATAGCTGATACAATCACCTTCCATGGTAGACCAATAATATCCAAATCTCATTATCTGTCTGGCCATTGTGAATCCATTAGCATGGGTTCCACAAACACCCTCATGAACTTCTTCTAAGATTTTTCTAGCTTCAACAGCATCGACGCATCTCAATAGCACTTGATCTTTTCTCATTTTGTACAAGATATCCCCATCTAAAACATAATCAGAGGCCATTCTTCTTAAATTCCTTTTTTCATTCTCAGTGGCATGCTCCGGGTATTCACGATTTTTTACGTATCGTAATACATCTTGATACCAAGGGTGATCATCTTTTTCCTCATCCTCCACATTGTAACAATGAGCTGGAACTTTAAAGATACTCATCTGAATGGGTCTCATATCCTCTGGTCTGTTTACTTTGATCATAGAAGCCAAGGTTGCCAAAGCATCTGCCATCTGGTTTTCATCGCGTGGGAGGTAATTGAAAGTAATGTCATCAAAATCCTCAATCAATCCAAGAACTATTTTTCGGTAATCAATTAGTTTGGGATCTCTCGTCTCCCACTCTCCTTTAAGCTGGTAGATTACTAGGGCAGAATCTCCATATACTTCTAGTACTCTGATCTTACGCTCTAAGGTTGCAAAAATTCCCATGATGCAGGCTTCATATTCCGCCATGTTGTTCGTGCAGTCAAAATCCAATTTGTATGTGAATGGATAATAATCACCACTAGGGGATACCAAGACTGCCCCAATTCCATTTCCAACAGCATTCGATGCTCCATCAAAGTTTAGCTTCCACGGACAATATTTAATATTCGCCACATACATCAGCTCTTCATTTGGGAAATCAAAGCTCAAAGGTTCATAATCCTCCACAGCTCTGCTAGCCAAAAATTCTGCTACTGCACTTCTTTTTATAGCCTTTTGGTTTATATAGACTATATCGAATTCAGATAGCAAAATCTGCCACCTAGCCATCCTCCCATTCAAAGCCGTGGACTCCATCATATACTTTAACAGATCAAGCTTCGAAATTAACCAGGTAGTATGATATAACATGTACTGCCTCAATCTTCGAGTTGTCCAAATCAAGGCGCAACACAATTTTTCAATCGACGAATATCTCATTTCACAATCAGTGAACTTTTTACTGAGATAGTATATCGCCTTTTCTTTTCTTCCCGACTCATCATGTTGGCCAAGCACGCATCCCATGGAATTATTGAATACTGACAAATATAGTATCAATGGCCTATCTGGATTAGGCGGAGATAGTACTGGTGCATTTGACAAATACTGTTTGACTTTGTCAAAAGCCCTCTGGCATTCATAATCCCATACACCTTGGTTGTGTTTCTTGAGAAGACGAAATATGGGATCACATTTCTCAGTTAATTGTGAAATAAACCAAGCAATATAATTTAACCTTCTAAGAAAACCTCGAACTTCTTTTTGAGTGCGTGGTGGAGGCAAATCTTGTATTGCTTTGACCTTGTTTGAGTCAACTTCAATTCCTCTCTGGCTGACCACGAAACCTAATAATTTTCCTGACCGAGCTCCAAAAGTACACTTTGACGGGTTGAGCTTTAATTGAAATTTTTCTCAACCTCAGAAACAATTTCTTCAAGATCTCAATGTGTTCCTTCTCTGTTCAAGATTTGGCGATCATGTCATCAACATACACTTCGATCTCTTTATGCATCATGTCGTGGAATAAGGTTACCATGGCCCTCTGATATGTTGCTCCAGCATTCTTCAATCTGAATGGCATTACTTTATAGCAAAAGGTACCCCACAGTGTTATGAAGGTAGTTTTCTCCATATCCTCAGGGTACATCCTGATCTAATTATATCCTAAAAAGCCATCCATGAAGGACAACAACGAAAATCCCGTCGTATTATCCACCAACGTGTCAATGTGAGGAAAAGGGAAATTATCCTTTGGGCTAGCTTTATTTAGATCCCTATAATCCACGCACATCCAGACCTTTCTGTCCTTCTTAGGGACAGGAACAATGTTGGCAACCCACTCTGAGTACTTGACCACTTGTAGAAAACCAGAATCAAACTGTTTCTGGACCTCTTCTTTTATTTTCAAAACTACATCAGGCCTCATCCTTCGTAGCTTTTGCTGAACTGGCTTACACTCTTCTCTTATGGGAAGGCGATGTACCACAATATCAGTGCTCAATCCTGGCATATCTTGGTATGACCATGCAAAGACATCCTTAAATTCCTGTAATAACTCAAAAAGATCTTGTTTTGTCTCCTCAGCTATGCGCGTCCCAATTTTCACAACCTTTCCTTCCTCCAAGGCTATGTTCTCTACCTCCTCCTCATGAGGTAAGATCTGTTTCTCCTCTTGCTTTACCATCCTTAACAAATCTGGAGATAAATCACAATCTCGGTCACCTTCAAAATCCTGAGGTTCCTCTAAACACATATCTTGCTCAAAGTGGACCTCTAGATCTGTATTATCGTTGCTCACATCATTGATATCTAGGGACCTGTGATGGGTGCCAAAGAATGTACAAAGAACAAATGAATTCGAGGACAACTATTCACATGTTATGAATGAAAAATTTGGAATGAAATTAGAAAGTCAAAAGAATGGAATGAAAGAATATTTGCTCAAGTTAATTATCAAAAATGTATTTTATTAAAACAACAATTTCTGAACATAAGCCTATTTCACATAAGATATCTTATTGTTCCTAGGCTAAAACAACAAGAGCGTTCTGAATATTACTCTGTATAATTTCTAAAAACTACAGGAAGTTCCTCTGCAGTCCAATTGTTCAAAACGTTTCTAGGTTCATAAGGGCGAATGCCCAACAGGTTGCTTTGTCCAACTTCCTCCCCGTGTATGGCATTGATGTGAGGACTTTCCAATAACCCTCTCCCAGGGTGAATTACCCCTCCAGATGCAAAAGTCTGGGATATATGGGGGCATATCATCGATTCCTACTGGACTTCCTCCCCATTCAATCGTGCTCTTCTTCTTTCCTCTGAGCCTTCTTCATAAAACTCCAATTCCTTATTGTCCATAAGGCTCTGTATCAGGACCCTAAACTCGGCACATTCCTAGATCCCATGTCCCTCTGCTTCGTAGAACTCACAGTAGTTCCTTGGTTCTTCACCCCCTTCCTCGAGACTTGATTTTATCAGCCCCCTTCTTACCATTTCCTTCCACACTATTCTCAATGGAGTTTTTACTTCTGAGACATCTGCTTTAATTTTTCTTACAATATTTTCCCAAATCACATTTACCCCCTTATCTCCATGATTGGGTAATGGGTTCTCCGCACTGGGTGTATCATCAAGCTTGACAACTCCCATCTTAAGAAGTCTCTCAACTACTTTTTTGAAGGCAGTGCAATTTTCTATTGAATGCCCCGTTATTCCTACGTGGTAATCACATTGGGCGTTTGAGTCATACCATTTAGGATATGGGGGTTGTAACGACTGTAGATAATACGGGGACACTACGCGTTCCTCTAATAAAGTATGATATAGCTCCTTATACGTCATTGGGATTGGCGTAAATTAGATCTTTTCAGCATTTTGTCTGGGGCCTGATTCTTATCTTGTCGACCCTTTGTGCCCAGTAATAACTACTTTCGGCTGACTAACAATAATTGCCATTGAGTACCCTTTGTTGTACGTACTCGCATTGTTCACCTCATTATCCTTTTTCCTAGGAGCAGATCTCCTAGTAGTTTCTCCTACTTCAATCTTATCACCCCTTATGGCATTTTCTATCATTTCCCCTGTCATCACTATATCCGCGAAGCTTTTGGTGGTGCTTCCTATCATATGGGTGATAAAAAGCGCCTTCAGAGTGTTGATGAACAACATGGTGGTTTCCTTTTCCAGGTGATGTGGTTAAACTTGCATGGCAACTTCCCTCTATCTTTGCGCGTATTGCCTGAAACTTTCATTCAATTTCTTTTCCATGTTTTGCAACATGATTCTATCAGGCGTCATGTCTGTAACATGATTATACTGCTTCATGAAGGATTGAGTTAAGTCTCTCCATGAGCTAATATTAGCGCAGCTAAGTTGATTGTACCACCTAGACGCTGCTCCCGTCAAACTATCTTGGAAACAATGAATCAAAAGTTGATCATTGTTCACATAGCCAGTCATGCGTCTACAGAACATAGTGATGTGGGCTTCAGGGCAACTAGTCCCATTGTACTTCTCAAATTCTGGCATCTTGAATTTATGAGGAAGCACCAGGTCTGGGACCAAACTCAAATCCTTCACATCAATACCATGGTGATGGTTGGCATTTCCCAAAGCCTTGAATTTTTCCTCCAACCATGTACAGTGATCCTCCAACTGTCTTGCAGATTCAGTTCTGATCCCCTCTCTTTCTGCCATGTCAAGATCAGGTATAACAGGATTGGCAGGGTTATCCCCTGGGTTGGATCCTATGCCAACTTGAAAATTCATGGGCATTCCAGTGTCAGCTTGCCCTTGCTGAGGCCTAATTGTGACAGGTGGCCTTCTGGGATATTCCTCCTGTTGTGTTTGAACGTGTGGTGGAGTGAATCCCCTAGGAAAATCCTCATTATCCTCAGCGTTGACTATGGGACCCTTTCCCTTGTCCATTGCCCCACTCAGCAGTTGGGCCATTTGAGCCATCATATTCTT
Organism: Gossypium sturtianum; assembly: GCA_025698515.1. Classification (NCBI taxonomy): domain Eukaryota; kingdom Viridiplantae; phylum Streptophyta; class Magnoliopsida; order Malvales; family Malvaceae; genus Gossypium; species Gossypium sturtianum. Next base: position 22,059,151 of record CM046947.1, read on the forward strand.
TTGTGCCTCCAACATCTGGTCCCTCATCTCTTATTGGAGTTTTGCCATTTGCTCTTGCATCTGGTTTTGCATGTCTCTCTGGAATTGTTCTAATCTTTGATCCATTTTCCTTGATTTGGCATGTGTACCGTAGGGATGTTCAACTTCCAGATTTTCCTTCCCTTTTTCTTTCTCTCTCTCTGTTATTATTTCAACTAATTAGACTCTCTCTATGGACTTAAATGTATATGATATGATGTAATGCAAATGCATGAATACAAAGAGAGAGAAGTTGATTCTGAATTCAATTCCATTAGAAAAAATTTTCTAGAAAGCAAATTTCTTTACATAAAACGGATCACATATACGGCCATGCCCTCACATTCCAAGCAAAAACACCCCCTTCTTCACATAGGTCAAATCTTGCAAACTTCTAATAGATGCTTCCTATTAGCTCTTTTTTGCTTGATCTGGGCTGCGACTCACTGCTCATTTATCCTCGCAATGCTTATTAGCCTCTTCAAGAAAGCCTTGCCGTCGAGATTCTCGAATAGTCTTTGTCAGCTTGAATCCTTGGGCAATAAACTCTTGTATTCCTTCACGGACTATCAGTCTTCTCTCATTGTGTTTGCTTGAAACATATTCGGACAACCGTATTATAATCCACTTTATCAAAAAATCCATTTCCTTATGACAAACTTTTCTATTTAGTAATCAAATTTGAATAAACACCTCTTTTCTATGATGTGGATACAATGCAATCAAAAACAAAATAAAAAAAAAAAACATTAGCACAGGTGAAATAAATAACATAGGGTGACCATTAGGGTTTAATATAACTCTATCTAGGCTTGGCTCTTAGGGATCACTATATGTGGCTTAGTTCTAAAGTTGAGGTACCTGAACCAGCAGATTCCTTGATCCTCACCCATTATAGGCTCATACGGACCGAGTTCGGTTCAGGGGAATACATTTCCCTATGGCCATGCAGTAGTGAAAACTTCACGAAGACATAGAGTACAGATGTGTATTCTGCGATCCACTAGCCCATGCGGAGGTGAAAACCTCACGAAGGCATAGCTTCTCGCTCCCACTTAAGGGTGTGACCACGACGGTCATGTAGTGCTATGCAGAAATATTAAAACCACATGCAAAAAGAGGATCATGTTTTTTTTTTAAATCAGAATTTTAAACTCGAACAAAAGGACATGAAATTATCGATTTTACGGCTTGACTCTCTTATTGTTCCCTAGTGGAGTCGCCAAGCTGTCGAAACCATTTTAAATTTTTTGAAAAACGAGGTCGACTTTTAAAAACGAAAATGAGAGTCGCCACCAATCCCTTTTTACTTAGGTGTGATTGGATCACCTTATAAAATGTTTTATTTTAAAACATCTGATTTTTGGTCCACGAAAAACAAGAAAACAGGTTCGGGAGTCGGTTACGTATGAGGAAGGGTTAGCACCCTCATAACGCCCAAAAAATTGGTACCTAATCGATAGAATCATGTCCAAATGTTTGAAATTTAATAAACATTTAAAATATGACTAAAAAAACTGAACAATTTGATTTAAAATTTGAGATTTCTTTGTTCCGAAAGAATACAAACATCACATCCAGCACGATTGGACACGATATTTTTAAACCCTCGTAACTAAAGTCATCTCATAATTTACGAAATTTATTAAAAGGGTATTTAATTATTTAGTCAAACGGAAAATCACAACCCAGCACGTTAGGCACTATTTCTCGAATTTCTAAATACAAAATATTGCCTTATTTTAAAAATCTTTAGATAAAATATAGTAATTTTGTAAAATACATTTTTATTTTAAAACGATGATCTAAAAAACATCATATTTTAATATATTATCAAACATAAATATCGAAAGCAATCGTGAAATAATAACATTTCATTATAATATAGGCAATAAAAGAAATAATAGCAACTAATAATATCTACACTAAAGCAATTGTAAATAAATGAAGAAATATAAACAAATATAATAAATAATAAATAACAAAGTAAAATAAAATAAATATGAACTCTTTATATGTAAATTGAAAATTTTTATGCAATGACATGAAAATATATATATATTGTAATAGCCCATTTTGCCCGGGCTTGAAAATAAACCAGAATAAATAAATGTCCATTTAAATGTCCTTTTACAAATAACTCAACACCTAAATGGACTAACTCAGCAGCCCAAATTAAGCCTAAACTGAACAACCCAATCCATACCCCAACTAAACAGATGGCCCAAAACCAGCTTACAAACCCATTAGCCCAAACCACTAAAGTGACCCAATACCCCAAAACAGACTAACCCAGACCCAATACCAGAGCCCAAAAGGCCCAAGACTTTAACAGATTCAGTAGCCTAGGGTTTGTGAGATAACCCTAGGCGCCACAGGCAACATCCCGAACGTCGCGCCGCACTCCTCGCACCCGCGCCAAGGCCTTCGATCACGCCTTCACCCGCAAGCCACACCACCATCAGCGCCGTGATTCTCCATCGTTCTACATGCAAAAAGGAAAGAAACCCAGCAGCCAACAAGGAAACAAATCGCAGTAAGGGCAAAATAGTAGCAAAAAATGGAAATTTTTGTTTCCTTTTTCTTTTATTTTTCGGGTATAAAAACCCATTAAATCTGTAAACAAAGGGGGGAATACACAATACAATAAAAAAATCAAAGAAAGAATAAGGTTTTTTTTTTCTATTCTTCATTTCCCGAATCTATTCTTTATTTATTTTTATTTTTTTTAGTTTTAGTTTTTTTATAAGGGTTTAAAATATAAAAAAGAGGAAAATTGTAACGACCCAAAATTGGGCCTAGTAGGATTGGGCCCAATGGGCCTTGGGCGTAGGAGTGTTTAAAATTTTTGAGAACAAGAGAACGGCATTATTTCCAGTTGGACTTATTAGGAAGGTGATTTTGGAAAGTTACGAGGTTTCTAGGAAGTTACGGGTTCAAGTTAGGCTATAGGTAAATTTTTGTATTTGAGCACTTAAGGCGAAAAGGCAAGTGGCATCAAGGCTTAAGGTAATAAGTGTGTATTTTGCTAGCATAAGAGAGCATATGGCAAGGAGGTTAAGGCATCAAGTGGAGAGCATGGAGGGAAGGGGTTCAAATCCCATCTTTTGCAAATTTTGGATTTATTTTTGTGCTATTCATCCAAAGTGTCGGTCAAGGCTTTAATAAGGTAAGAAAGACTTTTTAATTTGGGAAAGATGGCTAAGGAATATGGTAAGGAGGAAGACTAGGGAAAAAGAGGGAAAGAAATGAAGGAAAAAGGTAAGAGAAGGGAACATGTTGGCCTATTATGTGGAGGATGTTTTGGAAAGATTATTTTGGGTCAACATTCATTTTTTTGGTAAAGATGATACATGGTTTGGGAGGTGTGTTTAGGGAGCATATTCGGCCATTAGTATGTGAGTGTGCCGAAAGTTGTTGGCATTTTTGTGCATTTTGAAGACTTTTACTTCAAGCTTTTTGTGTTATTTTCTCTCAACTTGTGTTGTCAAATTTCTTTGTGATATTTATTTCTATTCTCAACCCTTTCTTCAGTCTTCTTTTTCCTTCAACCCATAACCGAAACATCAACTTCATCTCATAGCCGAAACTTGGTTTTTGTGGTTACCGAAGCTTCTTTGCCTTCTCGGGTTTTTCAATGGTTGCAAGGTAGTGTTCTTCCTCTTCTTTTATTTTCTTCTTGTTTCTCTTTTACTCCCTCTTCTAAAATTGATTATTCACCCTGTTCTTTTGACCAAGGCCGAATCTATTCCTTGCTACTTCCATCTTCTTGGTTCTCTTGGTGTGGGCCGAATCGGTAGAGTGTTAGCTTACACTCTTGTCATCTTTCTAGCCTTTGACTTTCGGAAGAGGGTTGGTAAGTAGGTAGGGCCGAATATAGGTGATGGGGGTGTATTGTTTGGGTGATTCTTACTCAAGCCGAATAAGATGTGTCTATGACCTGTTCTTGTGTTAATCACTTCTAGGGTCTCGAAGTACTTTATCGGAGGGCCAATCGAACACCTATCCCTCATAATAAGAGACTCAGATTGTTGGTGCCGCGGAGAGTATCGTGTTACGAATTTCGAATAAGGTGTGTAATCCCGTACCCTTCCGAATACATGTTTAAAATGGTGTGTAATCTCATACCTCTCTGAATGTTTGTATGATATGTTCTATGATTCGGTCGAAATACCGAAGAAAACCGGAAACCGGCATCCGTGACCACTCGGGCGTGCGTATGTTCGTAGTAGTAAACATATTTTGCAATGAAACAGTTTGGTCAGCAGCAGTGATGTGATTTTGAAAAATCACAAAAAATAGGAGAAAGGGAATTAGAAAGCGAATAAGATATCGAATTAAATCTTACTGTGTTTATTTTCATATGAAAGAAACGGAGTAGAAAGAGGAATTTTATAATCTGTGATATTTTAAATTTAGTGGGACTGGATCTGATTGACTTTGTGGTTCCCTGATCTGTCTTAGAAAAATCATTTAAAATTGTAAAAAGTGAATTATGAGTTATAATTTATATGTATAGATTTCTTAGTGAGCCTATTTTCAATAGAAACAAGTGGGAGCAACATATGAAAACTGTACAGTTAGATATTTGAATTTCGGGTAAGAGAGATCAGAACCATTGGTCAATGAAACAAGGGAAACTTTAAGGAATAAACTGTACTAAATGGTTAAGCCAAAAATTCTGGAAACATTTTAGTAAGAAGATATATGAGTCTAGTTTCAAGGAAAATTTACGGATTTAAATTTTGAGTTTCCTAACTCGAGTTAGAGTCAATTTAGTCAGTATAACGCAGATGGATAGTTTCAATTTTTATGCCCCAAATTAGTTGTTAAGTCTGGGTTGCGAATTTACCATAATACCCTTAGAGGGTAAATTACCGAAATACCCCTGGGTTGCGAGATTACCAAATTACCCTTAGTGGGTAAGATTATTGAATTACGAAAATGCCCCTATGGGCCGATTTGATAGAATGCCTTAATGGGCCAAATTGCAAAGTGTTATAATGGGCCGATTTATCTTAACAAATCTCTGGATTAATAATTGTTGTTTATATTTGTAAATATTATGCCTTACGATGAATGTTGCATTTACATAATTTTGCATGGGATGGGAAAAATGCTGAAGAGAAGTGTAGCCTGGTGGCTCTGCCATATTCTGATTCTGGTGGCTCTGCCACAAATTACGATAATGGCTATGTGCCTAGCATATGGATTAACGACTGCAGTGTCGATCATATTTACCCAAGGTGTGTGCGCTTATATTACCGTATATGATATTACGGTGGCTCGCCATTAATCAGATAGTGGCTATGCCACGCATAATTATGACTCGGTGGCTTTGCCACAAAAATTATAAGCGGTTTGATCACGGCGGTGGCTTGGCCACAATATATATATTAAATGGCATCTTGCCTGCGATTGGTGTGTTTGGCGGGGTGGGTTGACTTGATCCCCACAGGTGTGATGGGATGGTACGGGTGGTGTAACACCCCAAACCCGGCCCATACGTTACGACCAGATCTGGTATGCTACGATTTTAAGGTTAAAAACTTTACTTGGAATGATTCTGAAAAACTTAGTCGTTTTTGTAGATAATCTTTAATTAGGTGGCACTTGTAGAAAATCTTTGTAATTTATCTTTCCAAAATAGGTGTTATTTAAATAAGATTTGAAAATCCCATTTTTATTTCTTTTAAACATAAGTCTTTGATCATAAAAAAAACATAAACATTAACAAATATCAACTTATAACCTAAGCTATGGAGGCCTTATTACATCAAATAATCCCAAAATTAAAACTTAAAATAAAATGGAAATTTAATAAATAAAAGACTTGTTGGCCCCTCGAGTCCGCCTCGGCTCCCTTGTCCACGATCTACTGCTCACCTGAAAGGTTAGGAAAAATAATAGGGTGAGTCACCAAGACTCAGTGTGTAAATCTCGAAAACACATCAAAGGCTTGGCCCACAAACACATTATGGCCTTGGCCCGTATACAAGGGTAACTATATATGCATCATGGCCCATCCCAGCCTAGAAATCCATCCTCTACACACCAACCCGTACCAACCATCACACCTTGGGGATTTCTACAATCAACCCTCCAACCGCTACACACCATATCGACAATTTGTGTTTTACTGTCTTAAAGACCGATCATCAGTGTGACCTATGTGGCAAAGCCACCGATCGCCATGCGACCTTAATAATACATCGTAGTATTTCGACAATTGAGTCGTCATCATAAAGACCGATCACTATGTGACCTATGTGGCAAAGCCACCGATCGCTATCGACCTTCTTCCCTTCATCATATCAATCCCATCCCATGAATACATACATGCGAGAATCAAAACAATATACTACCTAAAAGTTCACGATCTATCACATACATCGATACACATAGAAGTTTCTATGATTACGTACTGCATCCCTTGCCTACCCTTTTTGGGTAATCCGACTGCCTATCTGACCTTTTTCCCGCTTTTAGCCCATAACATATATTTAGTACAGATTACTATACAACCTTTTCCTTTTTTTTAGCCCATAACATATATTTAGTACAGATTACTCTACAGCCTTTTTCTAGCTTTTAGCCCACCATAACATATATTTAGTACAGATTACTATACAGCCTTTTTCCGGCTTTTAGCCCATAACATATATTTAGTACAGATTACTAGTGTGTTAGAGATCTACACACCTGATTACCGAGACCCTCTAAGTCGACGCTATCCGTAGCCAACACCACCGCTATCTGCCTTGAAATCCCAAAAAGTGATATGAGATTCAGGAACTAGTGTTTCCGGCTTTTAGATCTAAGAGATCTTACTAGAGAAGATTCGGCTACTCCTAGAGGATTTTGACTTTTTGCGAAAAATCAGGAAGACAAGATGATTCGAAGAAATCTATAGAGATTTAGCTTTTAGAAGAAAGAAGAGAAAAGAATAATGGAGTTTTCGGCTTTCGACTTTTTAGAAGAAAGAAGAGAAGAGAATAATGGAGTTTTCGGCTTTTAAAAGAAAGAAGAGAAAAGAATAATGGAGTTTTCGGCTTTCGGCTTTTAGAAGAAAGAAGGGAATAATGGAGTTTTCGGCTTTCAGAAGAAAGAAGAGAATAATGGAGTTTTCGGCTTTTAGGAGAAAAAAGAGAAAAGAATAATGGGGTTTTCGGCTTTTAGAAGAAAGAAGAGAAAGAAAAGGTGGAAACCCTAAATGCCGAAAAATAAAGAAGAGAACCCTCCCTATTTATAGAAATTTCGGCACTTACCTATGAAAAACCGAAAGTGCCCTTCCTGATAACTAAAAATTAATCAAATAAAAAGGGAAAATTCGACACCCCCTTTGCCATAAAAAAACCAATTTCTTCACTTCTCTAGGTGATGGAATTTCGGCCATGTAACATCCTGAATTTATGGGCTTGTGCATTTTGTGTAGTGTATGCTTAAAATATTAATTTAAGGGTTGGATGTGCAAATGGGGCTCGGGTTTGGGCTGAGGCTTTGATTAAATATCCTGTTTAAGCACTCTAGGGGCTTGAATTAAAGTTTTAGTAGTTTAATTGACATACTGGGCTTGTGGCCCAACATCGAGAAGCACAAGAAAGGGAGCTATAGTTGGCGTCACTAGTACATGAGGAGGGCCCAAATTTTGGCTGCTGGAGCCCAAGTTATAGGGCCAAATTCGCGGTCATCATAAGGGACTAAGGGGGACGGCAACAAGGTAAAATTTTAGGGATTTTTATTGTGTGGATATTAACCAGATAAAGGGAGAATGAGTTGGTGATAATTAGGGGCTATTTTTGAGGAGATAACAGATTGAGATAAGGGAAAAGGGATAGGAGCTATCACGTGTTGCGGTGTTGGCCGAAAATCAATCTCTGTTAAGGGAGGAATCGGTTTTCTATATGCAGAGGGGGTGCCGAAATTGCTGCTAAAGCTCCCATCTTTTCTTTTTTCTCTGCCGAAATTTCTACTCTATTCTCCCTCTCTTTTCTTTTTCTTCAGTTGGCCGAATCCTAGCCAAATCATCAAGCCTCTCTTTACTCTATTCTCACTTTCCCTTGTTAGCCGAAACATACCACCTGGATCTCCTAAAAGAAAAAAAGCCAAAAACGCAATAGGTTATCTTTTTCAGGATTTTTCATAAAAGCCAAAATCGTGAGATCTAGTCTTCGTGTATGCCAAATCGATCTGGGGTGCCTACTTGTGCCGAAATCAAGGAAACTTTAGGTAAGTGTTGATTTGAGAAAACCAAATCTTTCTCGGCTTTTCAAAGTCCCTAGCCGAATGGCTATTTAGGAACTAATCTCTTATTTTTTTCTTATTTTCGGCATTCCGGATCTCAAGAGGAGTCAATCGTGTAGATCTCTAAGTCATAAGTTCGATAATACCCAATCATGTCACTTTCGGGATTTCAAGGTAAGGAGATCTATTGATTTTAGTGTGTAAATTCGGATTTACTAACCTTTGGCCGATTATAGGGGAGGTCAATTTTAAATGATTTTCCGGCTTTTGGTTGAACCAAGTTATAAATCTGGATAGCAAGGATACCGACTAAGAGTTTAGTACTTAGCGATAACAGTGTGTAACTTTTCACACCATTAGATTGATTGTATATATATATGTGTATATGTGTAATAAATCGCTATACTCTGTTAAATGCCAAAATCTCGGCATAACGTTTGGAAACCCGAGAAGGGTAAAGGCTAAATATCAGGTTAGTGATTTCTGCCATTCATCAGTGAATGTTTCTGTTAAAAACGATATGTTTTATATGTCTATTTTTATATATGCTTGGGGTTGGGTGATTGATGAAAGGGTAAGTGATCTGTTCTGGTGGCTTATACCATTTCGACACCGGTGACTCATCACGATTTGACGATGAGCAGCCAACTGCAGCATGACTGCCATCGATGGTGTCTAGCGGTGTGGGTTGATTGTAGAAATCCCCCAATGGTGTGATTGGCAGGTAAGGGTGGTGTGTAGCGGTTGGAAACCTAGGAGTTGGGTTGGGCTTTGCATAATTTCATTTATAATATATTCGATATATGTTCACGTGGGGCTAAGGCCCAAATCTAATGGTGCATGTGGGTTGCACACTGGTCTCGCGACTCACCCTATTATTTTAACAATTTCAGTAGCACTTAGTGCATCGCACCGGCCGGAGAGAGAGAGCAAGGTGGCCATGCGATAGAGTCTTGAGGATTCCGCAAAAAGACTTTATTTTATTTATTTTTAAGAAATTTGTCTTAAGTGGGTTTTATATTTCGTTGTAATAAGGCCATGGGCCACTAGACTATTATTTATGTTTTTGGGTTTAAGTTGGGTTTAATTATTAGACATTTTAATTTTTATGATTAAAATTAAGCTAAGACATGTACAAGGTTTTTTTCTTTTTTTTCTTTGTTTGGATTTTAATTAAAATTCACCAAGGCAATTTATAACTTTATATCTTATATGACTTAATAAATTACTAAGTTTTCGGTATTAATGATTAAACCTAGAAATCGTTTTCCAAAATGCGACATGTTTTGCAAAATCACTCAAGTGACATACCAGATTCGCTTGAAGTGTGTGGGCCGGGTTTGGGGTGTTACAAGTTGGTATCAGAGCCCGATTCAAAACTCGACTTTGGGGTTTTTGGGCTCAAAACATTTTCTAAAGATGGGTTTTTGAAACATGCATAACAGGTTTGTTAGCTCGGCATGGCACCTGCGTCTCCCGCCCAAGTCCGCTGTAAGTATTCCGAACTCATTGTGTGTTATATGTATGTGGGCTTGATGGGCTTTATGGGACAGAGAGATTAGTTAGATTAGAACTTGAGGGACTCTAGGCCTAGCTGAAACAACTCCTAAAATCTCATAAGACTTAACTTCACTAAACAAACCCGTGAACGAGCCGCAAGACTAAGGTGTGGTAACAGCATACGCATGTCTAGGCTTGGATCCTAAGAGCACAGTACTTAAGCAGATCCTAGTGACTCACCTCCTCTTCGCTAAAATCCTACAGTGCGTAGTGACTGCTCACCTTAGCCCGATTAGGGTGTGGCAACAGAGCATACGCATGTCTAGGAGTGGATTCAGGGAGAGCTTGGTATTTAAGCGATCTAGGGACTCACCTCCTCTTACTGGAATCCTACAGTGCGTAGTGTAACTGCTCACCCTAATCATGAGGACTTGTTGACAGCTAAACCTTAGAATTAAAACCGGAAGGACCAAACCACCTTATTTTTACAAATTGCTAAAACACCCTTACTTCGAAAACAAATACCAAGATACTCATGATTTGCAAATACACCCCGATTTACAAAGTCAACGAAATTTTCCTTAGCAAAGAAAAACTCACACAACACATGACAACAAACCCACAAACACCTGAACACTATTATTATTCCTCCGAAATCAAATTCTCCAAGACACCCCTATTTTTAAAAAAAAAAGAACTTCTTAGTTTTGTAAAATTTTCCTTTGAAAATACCTTTGATTTGTAAAATTACCAAACCACCCCTGATGTGCGAAATGACCAAAATACCCCCGGATTTCAAAATGACCGAAAAACCCCTGGATGTTAGAATTACCGAAATACCCCCGTATGTCAAAATTACCGAAATACCCTCGGGTTACAAAATTACCAAAATACCCTTATTTCACAAAATCACCAAGGAACCCTATTTTAGAAAATTACGAAAATACCCATGTAGGATAAAATGACGAAAATACCCCTGGGTAGTGAAACAATGAAAACACCTTTATTTGATGAATGTATGTTCATGGATGATTCTTTGTATGTTAATTGAGTGTATGTGTTTCCTAGAACTAGAGGGTACGAACATGAGACTAAATTATGAATGTGAATTCGAAAGAACTACCCTTAAAACTGCTATTCATAAGATTGTTCGTGGTTAACCAGTGGAAAGAATTAATGATTCATAAAATTCTTAATCAGATAAGCGTCGATCGAAAGAATGAGTATAAGGGGTAGAGGACGTCCGCCGCGTGGACGCGGTAGGGGTAGGAGGACCGTGTCAGAGCCAGTAGGGTCTGGCCATGGGTCAGGATGTTGGATCTACCGGCTGTAGAAGGAGAATTTTGGGATGAGGCACCCGGAGATGATGCTGTATCTCAGGCGATGTTGAGGGTTTTAGAGAGGGTTGCTGGAGTAGGCATGGGCACAGGAGCCCGAAAATCTATGCCGGAGCGGCTTAGGGCCAATGGGGCAGAAGTGTTTAGGGGAGTTTCTGGCGTAGCCCCTAACACAGCTGAGTATTGGATGGAAGCAACTGAGCGCATAATGGACGATTTAGATTTCACGGGGGAGGAAAAGTTGAAAGGGGTCGTGTCTCTTCTTCGAGACGAGTCCTATCAGTGGTGGCTCACGGTGAAGGAAGGTACTGCCGCAGATCGGATTGACTGGGACTTCTTTAAGGAGTCGTTCCAGGGAAAGTATGTTGGGGCCAGCTATGTGGATGCACAGAGGAAGGCATTCTTGAATTTGGTGCAGGGAAGTAAATCTGTGGCTGAATATGAGGCGGAGTTTCTGCGCCTGAGTTGCTACGCTCGAGGAATGGTAGCAATTGAGTATGAACGTTGTGTGCAGTTTGAGGATGGGCTGCGGAATGAGTTAAGGGTGTTGATAGCTCCGCAGCGAGAGAGGGACTTTGCTGCTCTGGTTGAGAAAGTTAAGATAGCTGAGGAGGTAAAACAGACTGAAAGACAAGAAAGAGATAAGGAGCGGGGAAGGAATAAGAGAAATTTTGGGCCGGCAGGAGCATCTGGGAATTCGCAGAAAAAGCCTAGGTCTGATGGGCCAGCTCGTGCTCCGACACCTGCTGGGGGAACCAAAATTGATTATGTAATTGGTGCGGAAAAGCACATTCTGGGGAGTGTAGAAGAAGAACGGGTGGATGCTTCAGGTGTGGATCCATGGAGCATATGATTAAGGACTGTCCACAGAAGGATCAGGTGCAGCCAGACAGACGAGGTTCTGATCAGGCTGAGAGAGGTGGTCAGCCAGTGCAGAGGGGTCATGGCCCAGGTAGAGGAGGAAATGGGGTTGGTCGAGGTCGTGGAGCATCTGGTAGAGGTGCAGGTAACGTAGACGCGAGGCAGCCGGGTTTAGTTTATGCAGTTCGTCGACAGGAGGATGGTGACGCACTGGACGTCATAATCGGTACGTTTCTTATTGCTGATAGCCCTTTTCTTGCCTTGATTGATATTGGGTCAACCCACTCCTATGTTGCATGTTCGATGATCTCGAGACCCTAAGTATAGACTCAAAACAACCACTAGGAAGATGATCGTGGTCATCCCTAGGACAATCTAGGGTAGTGGACAAGCTATTTAAGGATGTACCGTTAGAAACTCTAGGGGTAGTGTTTCCGGCAGATTTAATGGAATTGCCATTTGGAGAGTTTGATCTTATTTTAGGAATGGATTGGTTGATTAAGCATCGTGCCAAGTTGGATTGTGAGACCAAGCGTGTGGTGTTGAGTACCCCGGAAGGCGGGGAGGTGGTTGTGTTAGGAGAAAGACGGAACTATTTGTCCAACGTAGTATCGGCATTGAAGGCTGTTAAGATGATTCGGAAAGGATGCAGCGCATTCTTAGCTTTTATTAGTGCATTGGATGCTAAGAAGGTGACTGTCGATGAGATTCGAACAGTCAAGGATTTTGCGGATGTCTTTCCGGAAGAGTTGCCAGGATTACCCCCGGATCGCGAGGTGGAGTTTGGAATAGAGCTACTTCCGGGTACGGCTCCAATATCCATTGCTCCTTATCGAATGGCACCGAAGGAGTTAGTGGAACTCAAAGCTCAGATCCAGGAGATTTTGGGTCGAGGATTTATTCGATCGAGTGTGTCTCCATGGGGAGCGCCGGTCCTATTTGTGAAAAAGAAGGATGGATCCATGCGTATGTGCGTGGACTATCGTCAACTGAATAAGTTGACGATTAAGAACAAGTACCCATTGCCAAGAATCGATGATCTGTTCGATCAGCTCAAAGGAGCTTCGGTCTTTTCTAAGATTGACTTGAGGTCGGGGTATCATCAGTTAAAGGTGAAGGAAGGGGACATTCATAAGACGGCATTTCGAACACGTTATGATCATTATGAATTCTTGGTAATGCCGTTCGGTTTGACGAACACGCCAGCAGCATTTATGGATATGATGAACCAGGTGTTCCAACCATATCTTGATCGGTTCATCGTGGTGTTCATTGACGACATCTTGGTTTATTCCAAGTCGGAGGAGGAACATGATGAACATCATCGTGTGGTGTTGCGAACTTTGAGGGAGAAACAGTTGTTCGCAAAGTTCAGTAAGTGTGAGTTTTGGCTAATGAAAGTGACTTTCTTAGGGCATGTAGTTTCTACAGAGGGAATCAGGGTAGACCCTCGGAAGATAGAAGCTGTATTAGATTGGAAGTCACCGAAGTCTGTGGCAGAAATCTGAAGTTTCTTGGGATTGGCAGGGTATTATAGGAGGTTTGTTGAGGGTTCTCTTCAATTGCGGCACCTCTAACTAAGTTGTTGAGGAAGGAGCACCGTTTGTTTGACCGACAAACAACGGGAGAGTTTTGAGAAAGTGAAGAAGATTTTGGCTAAGCACCAGTGTTAATTCACCAGAGGCGAGAAAAGAATTTCTTGTCTCTTCGTGATGCGTCACACACATGTTTAGGTTGTGTGTTGATGCAAGATGGAAGAGTTGTTGCATATGCGTCTCGACAGTTGAGACCGCATGAATTGAACTACCCTACACACGATTTAGAATTGGCAGCGGTAGTGTTTGCTCTGAAGATTTGGAGGCACTACCTGTATGGGGAGAAGTCAGTTATTTATACGGACCATAAGAGCCTGAAGTATATCCTTACCCAGAAGGAGTTGAACCTAAGACAGAGAGAAGGTGGGTCGAGTCATGTTAAAGGATTATGATTGCTCGATTGAGTACCACCTGTAAGGCTAACATGGTGGGAATGCGCTGAGTAGGAAGGCGATAGCGGATTTGAGGGCAATGTTCACTCATCTCAGTCTGTACGAAGATGGCAGTTTGGTAGCCGAACTTCAAGTAAGACCTATGTGGACAAGACAGATCAGAGAGAAGCAACTTTTGGATGATGTTTTGGGTGCTCGAATCCGACAAGTGCGAGAATGGTGAAGGAGAGGACTATAGTTTGAATGGTGATGGAATTACGTGTTTTTCGTAAGAAAGTTTGTATGCCAAAGGATGTGGAGTTAAGGCGGATGATTCTTCGGAGGCGCATAGTAGTCCTTACGCTATGCATCCTGGAGGGGTTAAGATGTACCGTGATTTGCGGGAACAATTTTGGTGGCAAGGTTTGAAGCAAGAGGTAACGAAATTTGTAGGAAAGTGTTTGACATGTCAAAGAGTGAAGGCGGAACACCGGTTGCCTTCTGGGGTTGTTGCAACCGTGAAGGTTCCGCAGTGGAAATGGGAGAGAATCACGATGGATTTTGTTAGTGGGCTACCCCTTACGCCCACTAAGAAGGATTCAATTTGGGTAGTTGTGGATCTGCTGATGAAGTCCGCTCACTTTATACCGGTTCGGTCGACTATCCTCTGAGAGGTTGGCTAAGTTGTGCGTGGCAGAGGTTGTGAGACTACATGGTATACCGATATCGATCATATCGAGATAGGGACCCTAGGTTCACGTCCACGATTACGGAAGGCTCTTCATCGAGCAATGGGAACAAGGTTAGACTTTAGTACCATGCTTTTCACCCACGGTGATGGTCGATCCGAGAGGTAATTCAGATCTTGGAGGATATGCTAAGGGGTTGCATAATTGATTTTAGGGGTAGTTGGAAGGAGTATTTACCCTTGGCTGAATTCGCATACAATAATAGTTATCAAGCAAGTATTCAGATGGCGCCGTACGAAGCGTTATATGGAAGGAGATGTCGTACCCTTACTTGTTGGACGGAGTTGGGTAAACGTCAGGTGCTGGGTCCAGAGTTAGTTTCGGAAACAGAGGAGAAGGTTAAGTTAATACGGGCTCGGTTGAAGGAAGCGTCTGATCGGCAGAAGTCTTATGCGGATCTAAAGCGGAAGGAGTTGGAATTTGCAGTAGGAGACCAAGTATTTTTGAAAGTATCTCAATGGAAGAAGGTAATGAGGTTTGGACGGAAGGGTAAGCTAAGTCCCCGGTTTATTAGCCCTTATCGGGTATTGGAACGTGTGGGGCCAGTGGCTTATCGTTTGGAGTTGCCTTCAGAGTTGGAACAGATACATGACGTATTTCATGTCTCGATGCTAAGACGTTATCGTTCTGATCCATCGCATGTGGTGCCGGTGGAAGAGATTGAAGTAAGGCCAGATTTATCCTTTGAGGAGGAACCAGTGCAAATCTTGGATCGAGACGTAAAAGTGTTGAGAAGGAAGTTCGTCCTTTTAGTCAAAGTTTTATGGCGAAATCACGGTGCAGAAGAGGAGACGTGGGAGCCAGAGGATGTTATACGGCAGTAGTATCCCCATCTCTTTTGATCGGGTAAATTTGAGGCCAAATTTATTTTAAGAGGGTAGAACCGTAACATCCACGAATTTATGGGCTTGTGAATTTTGTGTAGTGTATGCTTAAAATATTAATTTAAGGGTTGGATGTGCAAATGGGGCTCAGGTTTGGGCTGAGGCTTTGATTAAATATCCTGTTTAGGCACCCTTGGGGCTTGAATTAAAGCTTTAGTATTTTAATTGACATACTGGGCTTGTGGACCAACAGTCAGGAGCACAGTAAATGGGAGCTATAGTTGGCGTCACTAGTACATGAGGAGGGCCCAAATTTTGGCTGCCTGGAGCCCAAGTTATAGGGCCAAATTAGGCACTCATAAGGGACTAAGGGGGGGACGGCAACAAGGTAAAATTTTAGGGATTTTTATTGTGTGGATATTAAGCAGATAAAGGGAGAAAGAGTTGGTGATAATTAGGGGCTATTTTTAAGGAGATAACAGATTGAGATAAGGGAAAAGGGATAGGAGCTATCACGTGTTGCAGTGTTGGCCGAAAATAAATCTCTGTTAAGGGGAGGAATCAGTTTTCTATATGCAGAGGGGGTGCCGAAATTGCTGCTAAAGCTCCCATCTTTTCTTTTTTCTCTGCCGAAATTTCTACTCTATTCTCCCTCTCTTTTCTTTTTCTTGATTGGCGAATCCTCTCTTTCTCGATCTCTTTGAGACACCTTAGCCGAATCATCAAGCCTCTCTTTACTCTCTTCTCACTTTCCCTTGTTAGCCAGAAACATACCACCTGGATCTCCTAAAAGAAAAAAAAAAATAAAACGCAATAGGTTATCTTTTTCGGATTTTTCATAAAAGCCGAAATCGTGAGATCTAGTCTTCTGTGTGTGCCAAATCGATGCAGGGTGCCTACTTGTGCCGAAATCTGAAGGAAACTTTAGGTAAGTGTTGATTTGAGAAAACCAAATCTTTCTCGGCTTTTCAAAGTCCCTAGCCGAATGGCTATTTAGGAACTAATCTCTTATTTTTCTCTTATTTTTGGCATTCCAGATCTCAAGAGGAGTCAATCGTGTAGATCTCTAAGTCATAAGTTCATGAATACCCAATCATGTCACTTTCGGGATTTCAAGGTAAGGAGATCTATTGATTTTAGTGTGTAAATTCGGGATTTACTAACCTTTGGCCGATTATAGGGGAGGTCAATTTTTGTGATTTTCCGGCTTTTGGTTGAACCAAGTTATAAATCCGGATAGCAAGGATACCGACTAAGAGTTTAGTACTTCGCGATAACAGGTGTGTAACTTTTCACACCATTATATTGATTGTATATATATATGTATATGTGTAATAAATCTGCTATACTCTGTTAAATGCCGAAATCCCGGCATAACGTTTGGAAACCCGAGAAGGGTAAAGGCTAAATAT
The DNA here is from genome assembly GCA_025698515.1 of Gossypium sturtianum. NCBI lineage: Eukaryota > Viridiplantae > Streptophyta > Magnoliopsida > Malvales > Malvaceae > Gossypium > Gossypium sturtianum. The sequence continues at coordinate 22,076,062 of CM046947.1, forward strand.
CAGGTTAGTGATTTCTGCCATTCATCAGTGAATGTTTCTGTTAAAAACGATATGTTTTATATGTCTATTTTTATATATGCTTGGGGTGGGGGGTTTGTGAAAGGGGAAGTGATCGTGCGCTCGTGGCTTATGCCATTTCGGCTGGTGACTCTGTCACAACTCTGCTTTTCTCGGTGGCTTATGCCATTTCGGCTGGTGACTCTGTCACACGATTTGGCGATGAGCACCAAGCTGCAGCATGACCGCCATCGATGGTGTGTAGCGGTGTGGGTTGATTGTAGAAATCCCCAATGGTGTGATTGGCAGGTAAGGGTGGTGTGTAGCGGTTGGAAACCTAGGAGTTGGGTTGGGCTTTGCATAATTTCTGTTATAATATATTCTGATATATGTTCTGTGGGGCTAAGGCCCAAATCTAATGGTGCATGTGGGTTGCACACTGGGTCTCGCGACTCACCCTATTATTTTAACAATTTTAGGTAGCACTTAGTGCATCGGACCGGCCGGAGAGGAGAGCAAGGTGGCCATGCGATAGAGTCTTGAGGATTCCATAAAAAGACTTTATTTTATTTATTTTTAAGAAATTTGTCTTAAGTGGGTTTTATATTTCGTTGTAATAAGGCCATGGGCCACTAGACTATTATTTATGTTTTTGGGTTTAAGTTGGGTTTAATTATTAGACATTTTAATTTTTATGATTAAAATTAAGCTAAGACATGTACAAGGTTTTTTTTTCTTTTTTTGGATTTTAATTAAAATTCACCAAGGCAATTTATAACTTTATATCTTATATGACTTAATAAATTACTAAGTTTTCGGTATTAATGATTAAACCTAGAAATCGTTTTCCAAAATGCGACATGTTTTGCAAAATCACTCAAGTGACATACCAGATCCGCTTGAAGTGTGTGGGCCGGGTTTAGGGTGTTACAGGCCAACTCCTAGCCTTGTAGATAGCTCCTATCTTTTCTCCTTTTTTTTCTTCCATATTATCAACTATATTATCTACATTATCCCATTCACATAAATCCTCCTATTTTTGAGCCTTGTTGCCGTCCACTCTACCTAACCCTAATGCCGAAATTTAGCTAACTTAAATTAAAAGAGTTGGGCTCCATGTAACTTAAATTTGGGCCCCTTACTCCCTTGTGTGGCGTCACCTCCTTGCTCCCTAAGTGGCGCCACTGACCACTGGGCCACAAGCCCATTTTGATATTTGAAACTCAAATACCACCTATTAAACCCTATAGTGCCCAAACAAAAATTTAACTAAGGTTTCAGCCCAATCCTGAGCCCAATTTGGACCCCTAATGCTCAAATTAACTCATTACACATATTTACCCATTAAATGCATAGGCCCAAAAATTCAGGATGTTACAGGTGGTGTGTAGCGGATGGATTACTAGGATGGGTTGGGTTGCATACATTGCACATATATAAATATTTTCTGTTTTGTAATTGGGCTTCGGTCCAAGTGTATGTTAAATGGGCCTAAGCCCAAGATAATGCTAAATGGATTCAGGCCGAGTGGATAACGATAAGGGGATTATACACTGAGTTCTTGTAACTCACTCCCCCTTTTCCTTAACCCTTGTAGGTAATGCTCCGTGACGAGGACTTGGGGCCATGGATGACTCGATGGAGGCCATACTTCAGAAATGGTGTTCTTGAACTTTAGAATTTCTATTTACGTTACTTTATTTCTTTTACTATTTTGGGTTTTTAAGTTGTAATAAGGCCTCTGGAATATTTTATTTTTGCATTATGTTTGACGTATTTATTATTTTGCTTGAATTATTTTAAATGGGGATTTTCTAAAAGCATAACCAACGGTTTTCCAAAATTGATTAATAAATGGATTTTATAACAAACTTTTACAAATATTTTAACTCGGAAATTTTCTCTCGAATTATCAACAATATTTTCAAAAGCCACGGTTTTAAAGTTCACTACCTTGATTTTTGATTCATCAAAACAACCTCTCAAATGTAGTTGTATTTTATCAAATATTTACATCCAACCTTGTTTTCTTAACCATAACCAAATAACATTAAATTTAGTACAAATCACAAGGACTTTATATGTTTTCCTCATGTGACATGTCAGATCCGGTCGTAACGCATGGGCCGGGTTTGGGGTGTTACAAAAATCGTACATTTTTCAAAATTTCAGCCACCGTGTATGGTGGTCGGCGACGGCGGCGGACGACCGTCGGAGTTCCCTGGAGCATCGTCGGAAATCGTCCAGCGAGAGCGAATAGAGAGACTCTCTCTCTGTTTTTTTTATTTTATTTTTTGAGAATGAATGAAAATGATTTTTTTTAAATCAAAATTTAACTTATATAGTAATAGAAAAACGACGTCGTTTTGGTTTAAGGCAATAAGCATCAAAACGGCGCCGTTTGGCTTTTACCCGAAATCCGACCCGATTTGACCCGAAGGATCCGCGTGTTTTAAAGCGGAAGGGTTATTTGCGTTTTTAACCCTTCCTCCTTTTTGACTCTTTTCAATTAAATCCTTTCTTTGTTTTTTTGCTTGTAATTTTACCGCGCAATTTTGATTTTATTTCAATTTAGTCCTTTTTTTTATTTTTTTTATTTTTAGATTATTCTAATTGAATTAAAATGTTATATTATTATTTATATATTAATTTGTTTATAGTATAAATTTTATATATATATATATATTTATGTATTAACCTTATATGTATTTTATGTGGTTTAATGTTATTTAATTATATATTATTTTATAATTTGTATATTATTTATTATATTATATTTTTAAAAATTGTATATTTTATAGTATTATGTTATATTAGGTATTATTTCTAAAGCTTTATTTTATATAAAATTTATTTATATTATCTAATCTATTTTATTTATATTGTTTGTATTATGTATGTAATTTTATGATTAGTGTATTATATATATATATATATATATATTTATTTTTATTTTTATTTTTTTAATATTATTTTAGTTACATATTATTTATATATATTAGTTATCATATTATATATTTTTAAAAAAATTTATACATTGAATAGTATTATATTATATCATATTTTTTTATAAAATATGTTTATATTGAAAAACATGTTTAATTTATATTATTATATTTTATTTATTTAAAATCATTTTATACTATTCTTTTTATTTATATATTGTTTGCATTGTTTATATCATATATGTATGTAATATTTTTTATTTTATTTATTAATCTTGCATGAAAATTTTCATATTTATTTAATAATTTTCTTTTTACTTTGATATTTATTATTTTATGTATATATTTTATCTGCCCATACTCTCTTATTTATTTATTTATGTTTGCCATTATGTAATTATTTTTATTAGTCATTTTTCTACATTGTTATAAATATGAAATGTTAGTATGTCTTAATTGCTTTTAATATTTATGTTCGATAGTATATAAATGCAATATTGTCACGTGGTTATTGTTTAAAATAAACTTACGTTTTTGCAAAATTAATATTTTATTTAAAGGTTTTTTAAATAAGGCAATATTTTGGTATTTAGAAATTCGGGAAATAATGCCCTATCGTGCTGGGTGTCGATTTTCCGTTTGGCTAAATAACTAAATATCCTTTTAACAAGTTTTATAAATTATGAGTTGATCTTAGTTACGAGGGTTTAAAAACATCATGTCCAATCGTGCTGGATGTGATGTTTATATTCTTTCGGATCGAAGAACTCTCAAATTTTAAATCAAAATTGCTCAAAGTTTTATAAATTTTGAGATGATCTTAGTTACGAGAGTTTTAAAACATCATGTCCAATTGTGCTGGATGTGATGTTTATATTCTTTCGGATCGAAGAATTCTCAAATTTTAAATCAAATTGTTCGAAGTTTTTTAGAAATCATATTTTTAAATACTTTTAAGTTTCAAACATTTGGACATGATTTTATCGATTAGGTACCAATTTTTTGGGCGATATGAGGGTGCTAACCCTTCCTCATACGTAACCGACTCCCGAACCTGTTTTCTAGTTTTTCGTAGACCAAAATTAAATGTTTTAAATAAAACGTTTTACAAGGTGATCCAATCACACCTAAGTAAAAAGGGATTGGTGGCGACTCCCATTTTGTTTTTAAAAGTCGACCCCGTTTAAAACCGATGTTAAAAATGGTTTCGACATATATATTAAGAAAATAATTAATTTATGACTTTAAATAAAAATATATTTATAATAATCTAAAACATATAAAACTACATTTTTTAAATAAATAATATATAATTAAAAATAAATAATTTTAGATAAAATGAAATTTTTAAAAAATAATATAAGATATAATACTATATAATATACAATATTTTAAAAATATATAATATGATAATCAATATATAAGTTAAAAATAATATGAAATAAAATAATTAAATCTAATAATAAATAATAATAATAATTTAAAATATATATAAGGATAATATATAATAAAATATACAAGTTTAATAAATTAATACATGAATAATAAAGGTAATATAATATTTTAACATGATAAAATAATTAAAAACAGTATTAGAATAAAATAAAATAAAAATAAAAAAATAAAGAAAGAAAGAAGGGTTAAATAGCAAATAAAATAAGCATAAAGGACTAAATCTAATCGCGTGTTAAACTCCGGGGACCTGTTGGGCAATTATGCCCTTTTTCAAAAGCAGTGCAGAATGATTTTGACCTTTAAAGCGATCAGAGGACTAAATCAAAGCAGAGAGAAAATTTCAGGGCTCAATTATAAAAATAAAAAATTCAAATTAAACTTAATTTAAAAAAATAAAATTGCGAAAGGGCCAAAATGGCAATTAACCCATTTTACAAAAACACGCGGATCCTCCCCGGGTTTTCGGGTCAACACGCGGGTTACAGGCTTTAAAACAGCATCGTTTTATGAGTTAATAGCCAATCTTAAAACGGCGTCGTATGATGGCTTTATAAATGCTAAATTTTACCTTTTTCAAATCATTTTAAACCGTTTCATAAAAAAAAACTTTGAAACTCTTTTAAAATCCTCTCGGTCCATTGGCCTTTGGCCTGGACTCCGATCCGACGCGTCATCGTGCACCACCACACGCGCCTCACGCGCTTACTCCAACGACGGTCAGAAGCCCAAACACCCTCGTTTTTTAACACCGATCAAAAGGTAGAATACTTTCTATTTTTTTATTACTGGAATATGTATTGTTTGCATGAATCGAAAAGAAACTAAAAATAAAAAAACAACGCGAATACAAAAATAGAAAAATCACCTTCTGTTTGGTGTTTTTATTTCATTTTTTTTTGTCTCTCTTTATGGATAGAAACGATCTCCGAGGCAGTGGTACAAGCGATTGGATCAGTTCATGAAAGGGCAAAGGTACAAAAGAAGTAAATTTGATCATTACGTGTATTTTCAGAAGCTACAAGAAGGAATTTTCATATACTTGCTCTTATATGTTGATGATATGTTGAAAGCATCTAAGAGTAAAGTTGAAATTGAGAGATTGAAAACTCAACTCAACCTTGAGTTTGAGATGAAAGATCTATGTGAAGCTAAAAAGATTCTTGGCATGGAAATATGTAGAGATAGAGCTCGTGGCAGAGTTAGCTTGTCTTAGAAGCAATATTAGAAGAAGGTACTATAGCAGTTTGGCATGAACGAGCAGACAAAACCTGTAAGCACCCCGTTGGCTTTTCATTTCAAGCTTTCTACACAACTATCTCCTTCGACGAATACGGAACAAGAATACATGTTACAAGTTCCGTATTCTAATGCAGTAGGTAGCTTGATGTATGCAATGGTGTGTACAAGACCCGACATTTCACAGGGAGTTAGTATAGTGAGCAGGTATATGCATAATCCTGGAAAAGGACATTGGGAAGCTGTGAAATGGATTCTACAGTATATTCAGAAGACCATGGATGTTGGATTACTGTTCAAGCAGGATACTACACTTGGTAAAGATGTTATTGGGCACGTTGATTCTGACTATTGGTAAAGATGTTATTGGGCACGTTGATTCTGACTATACCGGTGATTTGGACAAACGAAGATCAACCACTGATTATGTGTTTACACTTGCTAGAGGACCAATAAGTTGGAAGTCTACACTGCAGTCTACAGTTGCGTTGTCAACCACAGAAGCCGAATACATGGCTGTAACAGAGGCTGTAAAGGAAACTATTTGGTTACAAGGTATGGTTAAAACCTTGGGATTAGTTCAGGAGCATATTAATGTGTATTGTGATAGCCAAAGTGCTATTCATTTAGCAAAGAATCAATTCTATCATGCACGTACAAAGCATATCGATGTACAATTCCATTTTGTGCGGGAAATTATTGATGAGGGGAAAATTCATCTTCAGAAGATTAAGACTGCAGATAGTCCCATAGATATGATAACCATGGTGGTAAAAACAACCAAGTTCGAACATTGTTTGAACTTGATCAATATCCTACAAGTTTAACAGTTGAAGAAGGCACTATCAAGTATTGTTGACAAAGGCAGAAAGAATTGTGTGAAGATAAGATTATTCTAATCAAATCTTCAAGGTGTAGATTATTGGCAGTCATCCATACTTTGGAAAGTTAAAGATATGGGTATCAAAATGTTGGCAATAGAAATCTGATATTTAAGGCACCAAAAGTGGGATTGAGATTTGCCATGAGATAATTGCAATTTTTTGGTCCCTAATTGTATAGTGACTTTGCAAGTTGATCCATGAACCTCAACTATAAATAAGCCTAATCATTTCTTATTTTCATCAACCTATATTTGCCATTCTCTACTTAAGGCATTGTTCTCTCTCTTTGTAAATCTTCACTTGTATTTTGGAGTGAAATATATTTGGTAGTGCCCGAGGACGTAGGCAAAATTTGCTGAACCTCGTTAAAATTCTAGTGTCCTTTATTGTATTATTTTGCATATTTTGTGAGTGTGATTGTAGTGATTTATTGTGCTATTAAATTGCGATAGAAGGATATTCAGGCTAGGAAAAACCTGGTACTTAAGCGATCCATTTGATCCACCTCTCTTTCCTGGGAATTGAACTTAGTGTGATTTTTCAATACAGTAATTTTACTCTTTTACACACTTCTGCACAACAATTGGTATTAGCGCTAGATTTGTACTTGGGGAATACGATCGTTTACGATACTATTTGCGTATACGGTATTGTTCATCCATGGCACTATTCACGTTGATGGTACTGTTCACGTATACAGTAGTTGGGATTGAGGAGAAAAATGGCAAAGGCATCGTTATCAGCAAAGACTATTGTGACCAATGTAAAATTTGAAGTAGAGAAATTTGATGGTACCAATAATTTTGGTATGTGGCGTGTGAGATTCTGGATGTCTTATATCAACAAGAGCTGGATATAGCCCTTGAAGAAAAACCTAACAAGATGGATGATAAGGAGTGGGCCAAGATCATTAGATAGGCGTGTGGTACAATCCGCCTATGTTTGGCCAAAGAGTAGAAGTACTCTTTCATGAGGGAGACATCAGTGAAGAAGTTATGGGATACACTGGAAGAAAAATTTCTAACGAAAAGTCTTGAAAATAGGCTTTATATGAAAAAGAAACTTTATCAATTCACGTATGCACCCGGTATGTCGATGAATGAGCATGTAAACTCATTCAAAAAAAATTTAGTAGAACTCATTCAATAAAATTTTAGCAGACTTGCTAAATTTGGATGAGAAATTTGAAAATGAAGACAAGACATTATTGTTGTTGACTTCTCTTCCTGATGAATATGATCATCTTACCACCACATTGCTTCATGGGAAGGATACGATCACATTTGGTGCAGTCAGTAGTGCTTTGTATAGATATGAGACTCGAAAGAAAGATAAAAGAGATCACAAAGATACAGCTGCAGAAGTCTTAACAGTAAGAGGTCGTTCTCACAGCAACAAATCTGGTAGAAGGAGTAAGTCCAAAGGGAGACCTGCCAAAGATGAATGTGCTTTTTGTCGTGAGAAAGGGCATTGGAAAAAGAATTGTCCTAAGTTACCAAAGGGCAAGGCTATTTCTGATGCATGTGTAGCGGAGCATGATGAGGAGTCAGACTTTAGCTTGGTTGGCATGGCAATGGCATGTCATACAGATGAGTGGATTTTGGATTCGGGATGTACTTACCATATGTGTCCTAAAAAGGACTGGTTTTCTAGTCTTAAAGAACTAGAAGATGGAGTTGTTTTTATGGGCAATGATAGCGCTTGTAAGACAATGGGAGTAGGTACAATCAAATTGAAGAATCACAACGGCTCAATCCAAGTCTTGACAGATGTTCGCTACGTACCTAGCTTGAAGAAAAATCTCATCTCATTAGGGGTCCTAGAATCTAAAGAGCTCACAATCACTTTGAGAGATGGATTACTAAAGGTAGTAGCTAGGGTATTGACGGTGATGAAAGGCACAAGAAGGAATAACCTGTACTATTTAAATGGAAGTATAGTTATTGGATCAACATCAACAACTTCTGCGAAAGATGCAGATTCAGAGGCTACCAGGTTATGGCATATGCGATTAGGACATGCTAGTGAAAAAGCTTTGCAGAATTTGGCGAAGCAAGGCTTTTTGAAAGGTGCAAATTCTTACAAATTGGAATTCTGTGAACATTGTGTTCTGGGCAAGCAGACGAGGGTAAAATTTGGTTCAGTAATTCACAATACGAAAGGAATTCTGGACTACGTTCACAGTGATGTGTGGGGACCTACCAAAGTGGCTTCTTTCGGAGGTATGCACTATTTTGTTACTTTTGTTGATGATTATTCAAGAAAAGTATGGGTGTATCTAATAAAAAGAAAAAGTGAAGTTTTGGATGCATTTCTGAAATGGAAGAAGATGGTGGAGACTCAGACTGGTCGAAAGGTCAAACGACTTCGATCAAACAATGGTACTGAGTACAAGAATGATCCATTTCTACAAGTATGTCAAGATGAGGGCATTGTGCGACACTTCAATGTTCGGGATACACCATAGCAAAATGGGGTGGCAGAACGTATGAATCGAATTATACTGGAGAAAGTTCGATGTATGTTATCTAATGCTGGATTGGGCAATGAATTTTGGGTTGAGGCAGTTACATATGTGTGCCATCTAATTAACCGGTTGCCATCAGCTGCAATAAATGGAAAAACTCCTATGGAGATGTGAACTGGTAAACCTGCTACTGATTATGATTCTTTACATGTTTTTGGTTCCACTGCATATTATCACGTAAAAGAATCTAAGGTAGACCCAAGAGCAAAGAAAGCATTATTCGTAGGTATAACTGGTGGAGTAAAAGGATACCATCTCTGGTGTCCTGATATAAGGAAGATTGTTTTCAGTAGAGATGTGACTTTTGATGAATCAACCATGATGAAGAACAAGGATTCACAAAAGGATGACAAAACCAGTAGTACTTTGCAGTAGGTGGAGCTTGAAAAGGTTAATGATGATCCAGCTAATATTGAAGGAACAAATGATGAAGAAGTTTCGACCCAAGAACTTCTACAGCAACAAGATTCAATTGTATATAGGAGGCCAAGAAAAGAGATTCGTATGCCTACTCGCTTTGATGATATGGTGGCCTATGCACTTCCAATTGCAGATGATGATGTTCCTTCTACTTACACAGAAGCAAGAAGTAACCCTGATGGTGTAAAGTGGAAGTAAGCTATGAATGAAGAAATGCAGTCTCTTCATAAAATTAGGACTTGGGAGTTGGTGACATTACCCAAAGGAAGGAAGGTAATTGGATGCAAATGGGTATATGCAAAGAAGGAAGGATTTCCTGGTAAAAATGAAATTCGATATAAGGCTAAATTGGTAGCAAAGGGTTACGCTCAGGAAGAAGAAATAGACTACAATGAAGTGTTTTCTCCAGTTGTGAAGCATTCGTCTATTCGGATTTTGCTAGCCTTAGTTGCGCAATATGATCTTGAACTAGTTAAGCTCGATGTGAAGACTGCATTTTTACACGATGATTTGGAAGAGGAAATCTATATGACTCAGCCAGATGGATTCAAGGTTGCTGATAAATAAAATTGGGTTTACAAACTGACAAAGTCGCTTTATGGATTGAAACAATCTCCGAGGCAGTGGTACATGCGATTTGATTAGTTCATGATAGGGCAAAGGTACACAAGAAGTAAATTTGATCATTGCGTGTATTTTCAGAAGCTACAAGAAGGAATTTTCATATACTTGCTCTTATATGTTGATGATATGTTGATAGCATCTAAGAGTAAAGTTGAAATTGAGAGATTGAAAACTCAACTCAACCTTGAGTTTGAGATGAAAGATCTAGGTGAAGCTAAAAAGATTCTTGGCATGAAAATATGAAGAGATAGAGCTCGTGGCAGAGTTAGCTTGTCTCAGAAGAAATATTTGAAGAAGGTACTACAGTAGTTTGGCATGAACGAGCAGACAAAACCTGTAAGTACCCCGTTGGCTTCTCATTTCAAGCTTTCTGCACAACTATCTCCTTCGATGAATACGGAACAAGAATACATGTTACAAGTTCCGTATTCTAATGCAGTAGGTAGCTTGATGTATGCAATGGTGTGTACAAGACCCGAAATTTCACAGGCAGTTGGTATAGTGAGCAGGTATATGCATATTCCTGGAAAAAGACATTGGCAAGCTGTGAAATGGATTCTACGGTATATTCAGAAGACCATGGATGTTGGATTACTGTTCAAGCAGGATACTACACTTTGTAAAGATGTTATTGGGTACGTTGATTCTGACTATACCGGTGATTTGGACAAACGAAGATCAACCACCGGCTATGTGTTTACACTTGCTGGAGGACCAATAAGTTGGAAGTCTACACTGCAGTTCTGATTCGCTTGTCAACCACGAAGCGAATACATGGCTGTAAATGAGGTCAGAAAGGAAGCTATTTGGTGACAAGGTATGGTTAAAACCTTGGGATTAGTTCAGGAGCATATTAACGTGTATTGTGATAGCCAAAGTGCTATTCATTTAGCAAAGAATCAAGTCTATCATGCATGTACAAAGTATATCGACGTACGATTCCATTTTGTGCGGGAAATTATTGATGAGGGGAAAATTCATCTTCAGAAGATTAAGACTGTAGATAATCCCGTAGATATGATGACCAAGGTGGTAACAACAACCAAGTTCGAACATTGTTTGAACTTGATCAATATCCTGCAAGTTTAACAGTTGAAGAAGGCACTATCAAGTATTGTTGACAAAGGCAGAAAGAATTGTGTGAAGATAAGATTATTCTAATCAAATCTTCAAGGTGTAGATTATTGGTAATCATCCATACTTTGGAAAGTCAAAGATATGGGTATAAAAATGTTGGCACTAGAAATCTGATATTTAAGGCACCAAAAGTGGGATTGAGATTTGGCTTGAGATAATTGCAATTTTTTGGTCCCTAATTGTATAGTGAATTTGCAAGTTGATCCCTGAACCTCAACTATAAATAGGCCTAACCATTTCTCATTTTCATCAACCCACACTTTCCATTCTCTACTTAAGGCATTGTTCTCTCTCTTTGTAAATCTTCACTTGTATTTTCTCTCTTTGTAAATCTTCTCTTGTATTTTGGAGTGAAATATATTTGGTAGTGCCCGAGGACGTAGGCAAAATTTGCTGAACCTCGTTAAAATTCTAGTGTTCTTTATTGTATTATTTTGCATATTTTGTGACTATGATTGTAGTGATTTATTGTGCTATTAAATTACGATAGAGGGATATTCAGGCTAGGAAAGACCTGGTACTTAAGCGATCCTTGTGATCCACCTCTCTTTCCTGGGAATTGAACTTAGTGTGATTTTTCAGTACAATAATTTTACTCTTTTACACGCTTCTGTACAACAAGTGATAAAAAAAGTGCAAAAATAAAAAAATATATATGAAAAAAAAGAAAAAATATTGTGTGGGTTTAATTTTGTGCTGAAATTTTTTAGATCAAATATACATTATTTGAGAAGACTCCAGTTTAAATTTCGTGAATTTTGAAAATTGGGAACAGCTCAAACGAAAAAATTCAATTTGTTTTCCATTGTTTCGGGTTTTCGATTGGGTAGTTTATTCTCTTTGATTCTAACATTAGGGTTTCTTTTGTTTTAACTTTTCTTATTCTATTACGCATTCTAACATATTTTTATTTCTTATGTTAATAGGTACTGTAATACCCCATTATTGCCCGGGCCCATGAAATAAACCAAAATAGAAGATAAATAAATGTCTCAATTTATGCTTTACAGTCCATTTACAAAACCAGACCCTTAGCCCAAATCTAATTTACCCGTGGCCCAATTACACTCCTTTGACCCAAACCTAGCAGACCTAACCTACCAAACCCAACCAAGCCCAAAACCAAAATGGCCCAACGACTAAACAAAAATAGCAGAACCCTAGGGTTCTCCCTCGTGCCGCAGGAGACAGCAGGCCAACAGTCGCGCCGCAAGCCTCGACACCAGAGCTATGTTCGCACCGTAATCCTCGCCGCAGCACCCCAATCGTCGCGACACCAATTTACGCCGCAGTGAGCGCGCTTCATCTCCGTCGCGAGATCTCCGTTCACCTGCACATAAAAGGAAAATGCAGCAAAGAAGGGAAAGAAACGAATATGGGAAAATTTATTTCCTTTTTCTTTCGTTTTTTTTTTGGGGGGGGTTATAAAAACCCCTTGTAAAAACCTATAAATGGGGGATATAGAGAGAAAAAATCAGAGAATAGGCAAAGATACACAAATATACAGAGAGAGCAGAGAGGAAAATATTCAAAAAAATATTCCGAGAAATAAAAATATGAAATCTGTTGAAAAAAAGGTGATTTCTATTCTCATTTTATTCGTTTTATTTTATTAACCCATGCATGTTTCATATATATAAAACAGCATTTAAAAGGGGAACAGACAAAGTTTTTACCTGTGAACCGTCATGAGCGGTGGCGCGTGCAACGGCGCGTCACCGGAGCCTTGGTCTCAGGCCGAAGGCCAGAGAGAATTTTGGGGGGCTCTCTGATTTTTTTTTAAAACTGAATGTCAAAATGAATTTTTTTTTAAGAAACTAACTTATATAGCCTCGTATAAACGACGCCGTTTTCGCTTAAACTGATAAGCGCCAAAACGACATCGTTTTATAATCAAATCCGCGTGTCGACCCGATAACCCGGGGAAGATCCGCGCGTTTTATTAAAAGGGGAAAATTACTATTTCAGTCCCTCTGCTATTTTATTAAATTTAATTTCGTCCAATTTAGTGTTTTTATTTTTTTAAATTAGCCCTAAAAATTTGTTTTTGTTTCAATTTAACCCTTTTTTTTCTCTTTTAAATTTTTTATATATATTTTAAATTAGTATTAAATTAAAACTCTACATTTTCTTTAGTAGTTATATATTAATATTATAAAATTCATATATAATTATTATTTATTATTATTTTATTTAAATATTTTTTTACATATTATTTTAATATTTATACATATTAATTATTATATTTTTTATACATTATATAATATTATATTATATCATATATTTTTAAAAAAACTAAATTTATTTTATATTGTATAATATATTCTACTTACATTATTTATATTATATATCTTTATTTAAAAATCATTATATACTTTTTTTATTTATACATTGTTTAATTATTAACATTATATATATGTAATTTTTTATTTTATTATTTAATCTTGCATGAAAAGTTCATATTTATTTAGTATTTTTTTTTATTTTATATATATTGCTTTATATATTTTATTTGTCCATGCAATGCCCTTTTATTTATTTATTATTTTATGATTACTTTAGTGTAGTTATTTTAGATGTATTTTATATTATATATATGAAATGTTAGTGAATTATAATTGCTATATTTTATCTAAAGGTTTTTAAAATAAGGCAATGTTTTGTATTTAGAAATTCGGGAAATAGTGCCCAATCGTGCTGGATTGCGATTTTTCGCTTGGCTAAATAACTAAATATCCTTTTAACAAGTTTTGTAAATAATGAGATGATTTTGATTACGAAGGTTTTAAAATACCGTGTCCTATCGTGCTGGATGTGATGTTTATATTCCTTCGGAACAAAGAAATCTTAAATTTTAACTCAAATTGCTCGAAGTTTTTAAGAAATCATATTTTTAAATACTTTTAGATTTCAAACATTTGGACATGATTCTATCGATTAGGTACCAATTTTTGGGTGTTATGAGGGTGCTAACCCTTCCTCATACGTAACCGACTCCCGAATTCGTTTTCTCGTTTTTTGTAGACCAAAATCAAATGTTTTAAAATAAAACGTTTTACAAGGTGATCCAATCACACCTAAGTAAAAAGAGATTGGTGGTGACTCCCATTTTTGTTTTTAAAAGTCGATCCTCGTTTTTTTAAAATTTTAAAATGGTTTCAACAGCTTGGCGACTCCACTGAGGACCAATAAGAGAGTCAAGCCGAAAAATCGATTAGTTATTGTCCAAATGTCAAAAATTTAATAGTCAGATTCAAAAACATGATTTTTTTACCGCATGTGGTTCTATTTTATCTCTGCATTGCACTACATGATCGTTGTGGTCGTACCTTTAAGTGGGAGCGAGAAGCATTGCCTTCGTGAGGTTTTCACCTCCGCATGGGCTAGTAGATTGCTTTCAGAATACATCTGTACCTATGTCTCTGTGAAGTTTTCACTTCCGCATGGCCATAGGGAAATGTATTCCCCTGAATTGAACTCGATCCGTATGAGCTTATAATGGGTGAGGATCGAGGAATCTGCTGGTTCAGGTACCTCAACTTTAGAACTAAACTACATATAGTAAACCCTAAGAACTCACCTTAGGTAGAGCTATGCCAAATTTTAGTAGTTACCCAGATAGGTGCGTTTATTTCACTTGCTTTATATTTTTATTCTGTGGTACTAACTCGTTGTGATTCATTTTTGTGCATGTCATTTCATATTTTTAGAGGTATCGATTCACGGTCAATTTCTAAGTTAGAAATCTGGTTATGAAGAACGAGTTCCTTGATAAAGTGGGTGACAATGCAGCTGTTCACACATGGTCGGAGCAAACGCAATTAGAGAAGGATAATAGCTTAATTGACGGGTATGTATCTGAACTTTGGGATTTTACTCGTATTAGTATTACACAGAATGAGTTCCAAGAGTTGAAAGAAATATGGACCCAGTGGGACGATGAGTCAAAGCAGATGTTCTATCGTAGTTACGGTGATCTACCTTACTTGCTCGACATCAAGGTAGATAAACATCTATTCTGGGCTATGACTCAATTTTGGAATTCTGCTTATAGCTGTTTTACTTTCGGGGAGGTAGATTTAGTGCCCACACTAGAGGAATATACGACCTTACTTCGCTGTTTGAGATTCCAAGCAGATAAAGTTTATTTTAGGGCTGCCAATGTTCCAACTTTTGTGAAGAAGTTGATGAGTATCACAGGGATGAGTGAGCAGTGGGTTACAGCTAGAATCCAAGAGAAAGGTGAAGGTAGATGCATACCTTAGGTGAGTTTGAGAGATTTGATCCTAGCACATCCGGATAAAAAAGAAGAAAATCGATGTCTTTGCCTTATGTATTTATGGTTTGGTGATCTTCCCCAGAGCCTTAAGACATATAGATGAAGCAGTTACTGATTTGTTCGACCGACTAAACAAAGGGGTTACACATGTACCTGCAATATTAGCCGAGACATTCAGATCTTTGAATGCATGTCGAAAAGCTGGTGAAGGTAGATTCGTCGGATGCGCACATTTATTAATGGTTTGGTTTCACAGTCATTTTTGGAAGGTTGACAAGGTTCCTTGCCGAGTGTTCTCTGAAGGTTATTCTCCCTTAAAGGAAGCCACAGCTACGACAAGGAGAGATGATCTATCAGAGGAAAAGTGGATGGAAATTCTTCAAAACCTCCGAGAAGAAGATGTTGAGTGGAAAGCCACTTGGTTGGTTCCTGATGGAGTCTTTTATCGGTGTGAAAGTTTTGATTGGGTACCTCTGCCTGGAATTTGGGGAGCTGTTGGATATGCATCGTTGCTCGTGCTAAGGCAATACAAAGCAAGACAGTTCATACCAACGACACATGGGTTAGCTCAAAGCGAATTATCATATAAGGGGGATAATTATAAGAAGAGGATTCGAGAGATTTTTGAGGCTTGGAAGCGGGCTGGCAGTATGAAGATAGTGACTGGAGGGCCAATGACAACCCCAGAATATAAGGAGTGGTTGAGCAAAAGGATCAGTGATAACATCCCTGGGCCAAGTTCGGAGGGTGCTCGATCGATGAAGGAATATTTACAAGTGGTCCCATCAGAGTTAGAGATTATAAAGCAGGACTTCGAAAGGCAAAGTTCAGAGCTCGGAAAGAAGATAGAGAAGCTAGAGGAAGAAAATATGTACTTGAGGCTAGATGTGGATATTCAGAAATCAGAAGTCGAGAAAGTAAGAAAGGAGAAAAAGTAAGATTGAGGAAGATCGAGATAGCTTGAAGACAGAGTATAAGAAAATGCGACTGACGATGAAGAACGCCGGATTGGGGAAGACTTCTGAACAATGGCAACGAGAGGTCCAAGAGGAAAAGGCCAAAGTTGACTATTGGGAGAGGAAGTTTCGAGAAATGCAAGCGCAAAATGAGGCCCTAGAGAATAGTTTATCATAAAGTCGAAGTGAAAAGGAAGAACTAAAAGTTAGAGTGGCTGAACTTGGACGATCTCTTCATCACCATCGAAGCTGTAATTCCACGATCGAGTTAAAGGCAAGCCTGAACAAGATCGAGGAAATGAAGGGTAAGATCGAAGAGTTAGAATTGGCGCAGCATAGCTGTGAACTTCGGATCGAGCTGCTTGAAACGAGAGAAGGGCGTTGGAAGGAAGAGCTTCACCATTCTAATGATTAGGTTAGAAGTCGAGATTACCTCATGGATGAAGCGATAGTCCAAATTCGAGAGGTAGCTGATCATCTACAGACTTTGGCATCACAGGCGGATACATTGAGCATGAAGTATGAGCTCCAGTCTGATCGTAGTCAGGAGCTAGCTTCACTACTTGGGAAAATCAAAACC
This sequence comes from Gossypium sturtianum, assembly GCA_025698515.1. NCBI lineage: Eukaryota > Viridiplantae > Streptophyta > Magnoliopsida > Malvales > Malvaceae > Gossypium > Gossypium sturtianum. The sequence continues at coordinate 22,093,102 of CM046947.1, forward strand.
TTAGGACCTAGGGCGAAAGCATACTTGTATTCTGTTTTATGTAAAGGATTTTGTTTTCTAATAAAGTTTTCTAAAATGAAGTTGAATCAGAATCGATGCCTCTTTGCATTCATGCATTTGCATTACATCATTTGCATTTAAGTCCATAAAGAGAGTCTAATTAGTTGAAATTATAACAGAGAGATAGAGAGAAAAAGGAAAGGAAATCTGGAAGCTGAGCATCCTTACGGTACACGCACCAAATCGAAGAAAATGGATCAAAGAATGGAACAATTCCAAAGAGATATTCAAGACCAGATGCAGGAGCAAATGGCAAAACTCCAACAAGAGATGAGAGACCAGATGATGGAAGCCCAAAGAAACATGATGGCCCAAATGGCCCAAATGCTGAGTGGGGCAATGGACAAAGGAAAGGGTCCCATAGTTAACGCTGAGGACAATGAGGATCTTCCTAGGGGATTCACTCCACCACACGTGAAAACACAACATGAGGAATATCCCAGAAGGCCACCTGTCACAATTAGGCCTCAGCAAGGGCAAGCTGACACTAGAGTGCCCATGAATTTTCAAGTTGGTATAGGATCAAACCCAGGGGATAATCCTGCCAATCTTGTTATCCTTGACCTAGACATGGCGCAGAGAGAGGGGATCAGAGCTGAATCTGCAAGACAGTTGGAGGATCGCTGTAGATGGTTGGAGGAAAAATTCAAGGCTTTGGAAAATGCCGACCATCACCATGGAATTGACGCAAAGGACCTGAGTTTGGTCCCAGATCTGGTGCTTCCTCATAAATTCAAGATGCCAGAATTTGAGAAGTACAATGGGACTAGTTGCCCTGAAGCCCACATCACCATGTTCTGTAGACACATGACTGGCTATGTGAACAATGATCAACTCTTGATTCATTGTTTCCAAGATAGTTTAACAGGAGCAGCGTCTAGGTGGTACAATCAACTTAGTCGCGCTAATATTAGCTCATGGAGAGACTTAGCTCAAGCCTTCATGAAGCAGTATAATCATGTTACAGACATGACGCTTGATAGAATCATGTTGCAAAACACAGAAAAAAAAATTGAATGAAAGCTTCAGGCAATACGCGCAAAGATGGAGGGAAGTTGCCATACAAGTTCAACAACCTCTCCTGGAAAAGGAAACCACCATGTTGTTCATCAGCACTCTGAAGGTGCCTTTTATCACCTATATGATAGGAAGCACCACCAAAAGCTTCACAGATATAGTGATGGAGGGGAAATGATAGAAAATGCCATAAGGGGTGGTAAGATTAAAGCAGGAGAAACTACTAGGAGATTTGCTCCTAGGAAAAAGGATAATGAGGTGAACAATACGAGTACTACAACAAAGGGTACTCAAAGGTAGTTACTGTTAGTTAGCCGAAAGTAGTTACTACCGGGCAACATGGGTCAACAAGGCAAGAATCAGGCCCCAGACAAAATGCTGAAAAGATTCAATTTATTCCAATCCCAATGACGTATAAGGAGCTATATCATACTTTATTAGAGGCACGCGTAGTGTCCCCGTATTATCTACAGCCGTTACAACCCCCATATCCTAAATGGTATGACTCAAACGCCCAATGTGATTACCATGCAGGAATAACGGGGCATTCAATAGAAATTTGCACTGCCTTCAAAAAGGTAGTTGAGAGACTTCTTAAGATGGGAGTTGTCAAGCTTGATGACACACCCAGTGCAGAGAACCCGTTACCCAATCATGGAAATAAGGGGATAAATGCGATTGGGGAAAATGTTGTGAGACAGATTAAAGGGGATGTCTCAGAAGTAAAAACTTCGTTGAAGGTAGTTTGGAGGGAAGTGGTAAGAAGAGGAATGATATTATCCGATTCTTTGGAAGGAGGTTAAGAACCAAGGAACTACTGTGAGTTCCACAAAGCTGAAGGACATGAGATTCAGGAATGTGCTGAGTTCAGACTATTGGTACAAAATCTCATGGATAATAAAGAGTTGGAGTTTTATGAAGAGGGCTCAGAGGGAGGAAATATACATGCAACCGAAGGAGAATTGACAAATCAAAAAGTCAGTTATCCGAGGGTCATCATTTCTAGACTGAGAAATACAGAGGGCGGAGCACCAATCACGCCTAAAGTTGTAATCCAGAGACTTGTGTCCTTTCCTTACAAGGATAACAAGACGGTACCATGGAATTACAATTGTAACGTGACGACGCCGGGAGTAGAAAACTCAGCTAGCATTTCCAAGGAGGACCAAAAAGAGGGATTCTACATAAGAAGTGGGAGGCGTTACGACTCAGTAAATGTCGGAACAGAACCAGCAAGAACAAAGACTGTGGCAGTTGAACCAGAGAAAGGACCTAGGGCCCAGATCAATGAACCCGTGAATGAAGAGGAGGCTAAAGAGTTTTTAAAATTCTTGAAGCACAGTGAATACAGCGTGGTAGAGCAGCTACGCAAGCAACCGGCTCGCATATCGGTGCTAGCCTTACTTTTGAGTTCAGAAGTACATCGTGAGGTTTTGATGAAAGTGCTGAACGAGACTTACGTTACTAGAGATATATCCGTCAATAAACTTGACCGATTAGTTAGTAACATAAGTGCTGACAACTTTATTTCCTTCAGGGACGATGAAATTTCACCTGGAGGTATGGGATAAACCAAAGCCTTGCACATCACTACTCGTTGCAAGGGATACATTCTGCCAAGTGTATTAATCGGCAATGGATCAGCCTTAAATGTCTTACCGTTGTCAACACTGAAGAGGTTGTCGATAGACAGTTCTCACATGAAAACTTGTTAGAATATAGTGAGAGCGTTTGATGGCACCGAGAGAAGAGTGATGGGAAGAATTGATATACCGTTGCAGATTGGGCCAAACACATATGAAGTTGATTTTCTGGTGATGAATATCAAGCCCTCGTACAATTGCTTGCTGGGAAGGCCTTGGATTCATTCGGCAGGGGCAGTGCCCTCATCCCTTCATCAAAAACTAAAACTGGTGACGGATGGTCAACTTGTCACTATAAACGCGGAGGAAGACATCATAGCGACTGTCACCAATGACGCTCCATATGTAGAGACAAATGAGGAGGCCACTGAGTGTTCTTTCCGGTCTTTAGAGTTCGTCAATGCGACATTCATTTTGGAAGGAAATGAAGTTCCGGTGCCCAATATATCCAAGACCACGAGGATGAGCTTACAAATGATGGTGGGGAAAGGAGCCTTACCAAGAAAAGGACTGGGCAGACATCTCCAAGGGGAAGTTCAAGTGTCGTTGCTGAAAGAGAAAAGAGACCGTTTTGGCTTGGGTTTCAGGCCAGACGCTAGACAGAAGAGAAATGAAATCGAGAAAAAGCAAGAAAGAAGGAGAGCACGGTTGAATGGGGAAGAAGTCCAGTGGGAATCGATGACATTCCCCCACATATCCCAGACCTTCGTATCCGGAGGGATAATTCACCCTGAGAGAGGGTTATTGGAAAGTCCTCACATCAATGCCATACACGAGGAAGGAGTTGGACAAAGCAACCTGTTGGGCATTCGCCCTTATGAACTTGGAAGCATTTTGAACAATTGGACTGCAGAGGAACTTCTTGTAGTTTTTAGAAATTATACAGAGTAATATTCAGAACGCTCTTATTATTTTTTAGCCTAGGAATAATAAGATTTCTTATGTGAAATAGGCTTATGTTCAGAAATTGTTGTTCTAATAAAATACAGTTTTGATAATCAACTTGAGCAAATATTCTTTCATTCCATTCTTTTGACTTTCTAATTTCATTCCAAATTTTTCATTCATATCATGTGAATAGTTATTCTCGAATTCATTTGTTCTTTGTACATTCTTTGGCACCGATCACAGGTCCCTAGATATCAATGATGTGAGCAACAATAATACAGATCTAGAGGTCCACTTTGAGCAAGATATATGTTTAGAGGAGCCTCAGGATTTTGAAGATGGCCGAGATTGTGATTTATCTCCAGATTTGTTAAGGATGGTAAAGAAAGAGGAGAAATAGATCTTACCCCATGAGGAAGAGGTAGAGAACATAACCTTAGAGGAAGGAAAGGTTGTGAAAATTGGGACGCGCATAGCTGAGGAGACAAAACTAGAGCTTGTCAAGTTGTTACGGGAATTCAAGGACGTCTTTTCATGGTTATACCAAGATATGCCTGGTCTAAGTACTGATATTGTGGTACATCGCCTTCCCATAAGAGAGGAGTGCAAGCCAGTTCAGCAAAAGCTACGTAGGATGAGGCCTAATGTAGTGTTGAAAATAAAAGAAGAGGTCCAGAAACAGTTTGATGCTGGTTTTCTACAGGTGGTCAAATACTCAGAGTGGGTTGCCAACATTGTTCATGTCCCTAAGAAGGACGGAAAGGTCCGGATGTGTGTGGACTATAGGGACTTAAATAAAGCTAGTCCAAATGACAATTTCCCTTTGCCGCACATTGACACGTTGGTGGATACGGTAGGATTTTCATTGTTCTCCTTTATTGATGGCTTTTCAGGATACAATCAGATTAAGATGCACCCTGAGGATATGGGGAAAACTACCTTCATAATACTGTGGGGTACTTTTTGTTATAAAGTAATGCCATTCGGGCTAAAGAATGCTGGAGCAACATATCAGAGGGTCATGGTAACCTTATTCAATGACATGATGCATAAAGAGATCGAAGTGTATGTTGATGACATGATCACCAAATCTCGAACAGAGAAGGAACACATTGAGGTCTTGAAGAAATTATTTCTGAGGTTGAGAAAATTTCAATTGAAGCTCAACCCGTCAAAGTGTACTTTTGGAGCTCGATCAGGAAAATTGCTGGGTTTTGTGGTTAGCGAGAGAGGAATCGAAGTTGACTCAAGCAAGGTCAAAGCTATACAAGAGTTGCCTCCACCTCGCACTCAGAAGGAAGTCTGAGGTTTCCTTGGAAGGTTGAATTACATTGCTCCGTTTATTTCACAATTAACTGAGAAATGTGATCCCATATTTCGTCTTCTCAAGAAACACAACCAAGGTGTATGGGACGAGGAATGCCAGAAAGCCTTTGATAAAGTCAAGCAATATTTGTCAAATGCACTAGTACTATCTCCACCTAATCCAGATAGGCTGTTGATACTGTATTTGTCAGTATTCAATAACTCCATGGGATGTGTGCTTGGCCAACATGATGAGTCAGGAAGAAAAGAAAAGGCGATATACTATCTCAGTAAAAAGTTCACTGGTTGTGAAATGAGATATTCGTCGATTGAGAAATTGTGTTGCGCCTTGATTTGGACAACTCGGAGATTGAGGCAGTACATGTTATATCATACTACCTGGTTAATTTTGAAGCTTGATCCGTTAAAGTATATGATGGAGTCCACTGCTTTGAATGGAAGGATGGCTAGGTGGCAGATTTTGCTATCTGAATTCGATATAGTCTATGTGAACCAAAAGGCTATAAAAGGAAGCGCAGTAGCAGAATTTTTGGCTAGTAGAGCTTTGGAGGATTATGAACCTTTGAGCTTTGATTTACCAAATGAAGAGCTGATGTATGTGGCAAATACTGAAGATTATCCGTGGAAGTTAAACTTCGATGGAGCGTCAAATGCTATGGGAAATGGAATTGGGGCAATCTTGGTATCCCCTAGTGGTGATTATTATCCATTCACATGCAAATTGGATTTTGATTGCACAAATAACATGGCGGAATATGAAGCCTACATTATGGGCATTCGAGTAGCTATAGAGCGTAAAATCAGAGTGTTAGAAGTATATGGAGATTCTGCACTAGTGATTTACCAGCTTAAAAAAGAGTGGGAGACAAGATATCCCAAACTAATTGATTACCGAAAAATAGTTCTGGGATTGATTGATGAATTTGATGACATTACTTTTAATTATCTCCCACGAGATGAAAACCAGATGGCAGATGCTTTGGCAACCCTGGCTTCTTTGATCAAAGTAAACAGACCAGAAGATATGAGACCTATTCAGATGAGTATCTTCGAAGCTCCAGCTCATTGTTATGACATAGAAGAGGAGGAAAGAGATGATCACCCTTGGTATTAGGATGTATTACGATACGTAAAAAATCGTGAATACCCGGAACATGCCACTGAGAATGAAAAAAGGACTTTAAGAATAATGGCCTCTAACTATGTTTTAGATGGGGATATCTTGTACAAAAAGAGAAAAGATCAAGTACTATTGAGATGTGTTGATGCTGTTCAAGCTAAGCAAATCCTTGAAGAAGTTCATGAGGGCGTTTTTGCAACACACGCTAATGGATTCACAATGGCCAGACAGATAATGAGATTTGGATATTATTGGTCTACCATGGAAGGAGATTGTATCAACTATGCCAAGAGATGTCATAAATGTCAGATTTATGGAGACAAAATTCATGTGCCTCCGTCACCTTTGCATGTTATGACTTCCCCATGGCCTTTTTCCATGTGGGGCATGGATGTTATTGGACCGATCTCACCAAAAGCTTCGAATGGGCATCGATTCATCTTTGTGGTTATTGATTATTTCACTAAATAGGTGGAGGCTACTTCATATGCTAGCATTACTAAGTAAGCAGTTAGTCGGTTCTTGAAGAAGGAGATCATTTGTCGATATGGAATGCCCGAAAGGATCATATCAGACAACGCACTGAACTTGAACAATAGCACGATAGCAGAAGTTTGTAGTCAATTCGGGATCAAACACCATAACTCGTCTCCATATCGTCCGAAAATGAATGGGGCAGTGGAAGCTGCTAACAAAAAGATCAAGAAGATAGTGGGGAAGATGACTGAGACTTATAAGGATTGGCATGAGAAACTTCTATTTGCACTCTATGCTTATCGAACATTCGTCAGAACCTCTACTGGGGTAACGCCTTTCTCGTTGGTCTATGGGATGGAGGCGGTTTTACCTATTGAAGTAGAAATACCCTCTCTTCGAGTTTTTTTAGAAAAAAGCTGGATGAGGCTGAATGGATTCAAGCTCAGTATGATCAGTTGAATTTAATTGAAGAAAAGAGGCTAAGGGCTATTCGTCACGGTCAGATGTACCAAAAACGAATGATGCGAGCCTATAATAAGAAAGTTTGCCCAAGAGAATTTCATGAGGGGGACCTTGTATTGAAAAAGATCCTTCCCATACAAAAGGATTCCAGAGGGAAATGGATGCCAAATTGGGAAGGACCATATGTGGTGAAGAAGGCTTTCTCTGGAGGAGCACTGATCTTGACCGAAATGGATGGGAAAAGTTTACCCAACCCTGTGAACTCTGACTCAGTCAAAACGTATTTTGCTTGAAAATGAGAAGAGGCCAAAGTGAAAACTCGCAAAGGGCGCTTTGAGTTTCTAAAAAAAACAAAAAAAATGGAGAGGCCAAGGCGAAAACCCGCAAAGGGCGCCTTGAGACCAAAGGGGTTTTAAGTTGAAAACCCGAAAAGGGCGACTCAAATTCTGAATGGACACGCAGTCATCTTGCTACACTTGAATCAACAATGAAATGAAGAATGTTGCATATCGAGGCATCAACAAAGTACTTAGGGTCTTCTAAACACATGTTGAGCTCAAGGCAGTCTTCATAAAGTTTGTATATAGAAGCTCATTGGCGATATCTAGGGCATCTGATTTTTGTCCTATTCATTTTACTATCTTGGGATTCTTTTTCTTCTCAAAGATATGTTTTCAGTTAAATTCCTTTGTATTTTGGATAATTTATTCAATTTTAACTCTTTTTGAGATCAATTTATTTGTTTCCCATGATTCATAAATGTGTTGCATTGAAATAATGATTGACGAACTAATAATTTCACAAAAAGAAGTTCTACATATTACTTTGGAAATTTCTAGATAAGACAAGGAGCCGAAATAGGACAATTGTTTAGAATTTCCAGGTGCATAAGAAATATTTGAGAAAGAAAAGTCTGGAAAGAGACTATTTCTCTGATTTCTTTGTCCAAATGATAATTGGACCAAATAATGGATTAATGTTCGGGGAATGGTGTGACGAACTAAGAAACCCTAAATTATGGTGGAATGGGTTGAATTTGAAATAAACCCTATACCCTAAAAATTGCAGAGGGGTCAGATTGAATGAGTTTCGATTCCCATTGTGGTAGGATGGTACAAGCCTTGTGTTTTCAAGATCCAAGCGGAGTTGATTCTGAAATTACATTGGGGCAAGCTTGTTGAGCAGGACGGGATTGATGAACAAGAATGGAGAACAAATGAGTGATAACACCTAGAGTAGGAGTCATATTCATAACATTTTTGCATCATAGCAAATCTCATTAGGAGCATTTGACTCATCCCAATCATTGCATCCTAATCCTTTAAAAGGAATCATTTTCATGACATGTTACATTCGTGTCACTCATAACACATGTAGCTAGAAGCATTTGATTCATTCTGATCATAGCATCTTAGTCATGTGTCATAAACATATGGAACCGAGTCTACAGGACATGTCTTTCAGTAGACGGTGTAGCAATATCGGTGAATCTGCAGATCTTATCTTCCTGAAGTTGCAGGAAGAAGATCAAAAGAAGATTTTAGTCTTATCTCCCTGAAGTTGCAGTGGAGTAGACTGAAGAACGAAGATCTTATCTTCCTAAAGTTGCAGGAAGCAGATCGAAAGAAGATTTTAGTCTTATCTCCCTAAAGTTGCAGTGGAGTGGACTAAAGAACGAAGATCTTATCTTCCTGAAGTTGCAGGAAGCAGACCGAAAGAAGATTTTAGTCTTATCTCCCTGAAGTTGCAGTGGAGTAGACTGAAGAACAAATATCTTATCTTCCTGAAGTTGCAGGAAGCAGATCGAAAGAAGATTTTAGTCTTATCTCCTTGAAGTTGCAGTGGAGTAGACTAAAGAAAGAAGATCTTATCTTCCTGAAGTTGCAGGAACCAGATCAAAAGAAGATTTTGGTCTTATCTCCCTGAAGTTGCAGTGGAGTAGACTGAAGAAAGAAGATCTTATCTTCCTGAAGTTGCAGGAAGCAGATCAAAAGAATATTTTAGTCTTATCTCCCTAAAGTTGCAGTGGAGTAGACTGAAGAAAGAAGATCTTATCTTCCTGAAGTTGCAGGAAGCAGATCAAAAGAAGATTTTGGTCTTATCTCCCCAAGTTGCAAAGGAGTAGATCAAGAAAGAAGATCTCATCTTCCCGAAGTTGCAGAAGCGAGATCAAAAGAGGATTTTAGTCTTATCTCCCTGAAGTTGCAGTGGAGTAGACTGAAGACAAAAGATCTTATTTTCCTGAAGTTGTAGGAAACAGATCAAAGACACCAGATTTTGTCTCCCTGAAGTTGCAGTAGAGCAAATCAAAAATAGAAGATCTCATCTTCCTGAAGTTGCAGGAAGCAGATCGAAGACATTTTCAGTCTTATTTCCCTGAAGTTGCAGTTGAATATACTAAAAAGAGAATATCTCATCTTCCTGAAGTTGCAGGAAGCAGATCGAAAGCACTTTCAGCCTTATCTCCCTGAAGTTGTAGTGGAGTAGATTGAAGACAGAAGATCTCATCTTCCTGAAGTTGCAGGAAGTAGATCAAAACGGAGCAGATTAAGGATAGTGGATACTGCATTCCTGAAGTTGCAGTGAAGCAAATTGAAGCTATAAAACTTACTGAAATCAAGATGAAGTTCCAATACCGTTGAAATTGCAGTGGAGTGGGAAGCCATTTGAGGAAGACAAGGACCAAGAAGTCAAGACTTGGTTAAAACCGGGCAAAATAGGATCTTTTATAGTCTTTGCTCGATTCTCGTTACACGACAACGAGCAAAGAGGGGTAGCTGTAATACCCCATTATTTCCCGGGCCCATGAAATAAACCAAAATAGAAGATAAATAAATGTCTCAATTTATGCTTTACAGTCCATTTACAAAACCAGACCCTTAGCCCAAATCTAATTTACCCGTGGCCCAATTACACTCCTTTGACCTAAACCTAGCAGACCTAACCTACCAGACCCAACCAAGCCCCAAACCAAAATGGCCCAACGACTAAACGAAAACAGCAGAACCATAGGGTTCTCCCTCGTGCCGCAGGAGACAGCAGGCCAACAGTCGCGCCGCAAGCCTCGACACCAGAGCTGTGTTCGCGCCGCAATCCTCGCCGCAGCACCCCAATCATCGCGACACCAATTTACGCCACAGTGAGCGCGCTTCATCTCCGTCGCGAGATCTCCGTTCACCTGTACATAAAAGGAAAACGCAGCAAAGAAGGGAAAGAAACGAATATGGGAAATTTTATTTCCTTTTTCTTTCGTTTTTTTTTTGGGGGGGGTTATAAAAACCCCTTGTAAAAACCTGCAAAGGGGGGATATAGAGAGAAAAAATTGGAGAATAGGCAAAGATACACAAATATACAGAGATAGCAGAGAGGAAAATATTCAAAAAAATATTCCGAGAAATAAAAATACGAAATCTGTTGAAAAAGGTGATTTCTATTCTCATTTTATTCGTTTTATTTTATTAACCCATGCATGTTTCATATATATAAAACAACATTTAACAGGGGAAGAGACGAAGTTTTTACTTGTGAACCGTCGTGAGCGGTGGCGCGTGCGACGGCACGTGCAACGGCGCGTCACCGGAGCCTTGATCTCAAGCCGAAGGCCAGAGAGAATTTTTTTGGTGGTGGCTCTCTGATTTTTTTTTAAAACTGAATGCCAAAATGAATTTTTTTTAAGAAACTAACTTATATAGCCTCATATAAATGACGCCGTTTTCGCTTAAACTGATAAGCGCCAAAACGACGTCGTTTTATAATCAGATCCGCGTGTCGACCCGATAACCCGGGGAAGATCCGCGCGTTTTATTAAAAGGGAAAATTACTATTTCAGTCCCTCCGCTATTTTATTAAATTTAATTTCGTCCAATTTAGTGTTTTTATTTTTTAAAATTAGCCCTAAAAATTTGTTTTTGTTTCAATTTAACCCTTTTTTTTTCTCTTTTAAATTTTTTATATATATATTAAATTAGTATTAAATTAAAACTCTATATTTTCTTTAAATTAAAACTCTATATTTTCTTTAGTAGTTATATATTAATATTATAAAATTCATATATAATTATTATTATTTATTATTTTATTTAAATATTTTTTACATATTTTTTAATATTTATATATATTAATTATTATATTTTTTATACATTATATAATATTATATTATATCATATATTTTAAAAAAAAAAAAAAAAACTAAATTTATTTTATATTGTATAATATATTCTACTTACATTATTTATATTATATATCTTTATTTAAAAATCATTATATATTTTTTTTATACATTGTTTAATTATTCACATTATATATATGTAATTTTTTATTTATTTATTTATTTATTATTTAATCTTGCATGAAAAGTTCATATTTATTTAGTATTTTTTTTGTTTTATATATATTGCTTTATATATTTTATTTGTCCATGCAATGCCCTTTTATTTATTTATTATTTTATGATTACTTTAGCGTAGTTATTTTAGATGTATTTTATATTGTATATATGAAATGTTAGTGAATTATAATTGCTATATTTTATCTAAAAGTTTTTAAAATAATGCAATGTTTTGTATTTAGAAATTCGGGAAATAGTGCCCAATCGTGCTGGGTTGCGATTTTCCGCTTGGCTAAATAACTAAATATCCTTTTAACAAGTTTTGTAAATCATGAGATGATTTTGATTACGAAGGTTTTAAAATATCGTGTCCTATCGTGCTGGATGTGATGTTTATATTCCTTCGGAACAAAGAAATCTCAAATTTTAACTCAAATTGCTCGAAGTTTTTAAGAAATCATATTTTTAAATACTTTTAGATTTCAAACATTTGGACATGATTCTATCGATTAGGTACCAATTTTTGGGCGTTATGAAGGTGCTAACCCTTCCTCATACGTAACCGACTCCCGAATCCGTTTTCTCGTTTTTTGTAGACCAAAATCAAATGTTTTAAAATAAAACGTTTTACAAGGTGATCCAATCACACCTAAGTAAAAAAGGGATTGGTGGCGACTCCCATTTTTGTTTTTAAAAGTCGATCCTCGTTTTTTTTTTAAATTTTAAAATGGTTTCGACAGGTACGAAGAGAGTTGCCTCTCCTTTCTCCGCGCAACTTACTTCCTTTGGAGTCGAGTTTTTCTTTGGCTTCTTAGAGCCTTAGGTCGAATTTTTTAGAGAGTGATCCTACATATTTTTGAATATTATTGAGTTTGATTACTCTTTAAAAGTTACAAGCAAGAAAATCTTAATTTCTTTTCTTTGTCTCTTAGAGTTTTTTTATTTATTGCGAGTGTATAACAGTGAGGTTTGCTTAGTTTTTCTTTTCTTGAGTGTTGTGTTCTTTTCAGGCTTTCATAATGATTCACGATACTATGATTGGGAAGTTGCAAAGGGATCAAGAGGTTCGAAATGCTCAAGATTAGAAACGTGACACTATTCTAGACACAATCAGCAAAATTTTGGAATGTCTAAGTACCAAAATTGTAAGTATCAAAATTGAGTGTCGGAATCGTAATTGAGGAGATAAGGTTGCTCTACCTTGTCTTCGTGCAAATAATGCTCGATGTGTCTCTCGTGCAAATGATGAGACTTTGGTTAATAATGACAGTGGGCAACATTTTTTAGCTAAACCAAAGTTCAACATTCCACCATTCCGAGGGAGGTATGATCCCGAAGCATATTGTGAGTGAGACTCAAAAATTGAACTTATGTTTTGTTACTATAAATGTCGGAAAGAGGAAAAAGTCTCATTGGTGACCCTTGAATTTTCAGATTATGGGTTGAATTGGTGGATTCAACTTGGAATTAATCGTCAAAGAAAATTACGAAATGGTAATTGAAACATAGGATGAGTTGAAGCAAGTGATGCGAAAGCGTTACATTCCTTCTCATTACTACAGAGAGGTCAAAATGAAACTTCAACGCCTTGTTCAAGGTAATCGATCTGTTGATGAGTACTTTAAGGAGATAGAGATGCTTATGCAAAGAGCAAATGTGCGAGAAGATGAAGAGACTACTATGTTTGAAGATTAATAACCAAATCTTAATTGAAGGTAATCGATATGTTTGAAGTTTTAATTCAATTAATCTTAATTGAAGATTAAGAGCATTTGACTCAAGACCCAAGGCCTTTGCTTTTGCCAATTGAACCGAAATTTCATTTGATTAAATTCTAAACATTTGGTTATTCTTAAAAAATAGTTAAAAAAAGAAAATTCAAAGTTAAAAGAACAATTAAAATCTAAATCTAGTAATGTCATTAATATTATACATGCTAAATTGCACGTACACAATTTAAAAAAAAATTAAATATGAAATAAAATACGATAAGTTATAAAAACTAATTTGATATTAAAAGAAATTCAAACAAAAGTTTAATACGAAATAAAGTTTAACACGAAATATCAAATTTTGATATTAAAACTATTTTATATTTTCGCTTTTCGGTAAGAGCAAATCAAACTAAGAGCCTTCTCCGTTTCGCTAGCCGACAAGGTGAAGGATGGGTTATTTTATCTAGCTCCTGAATCTATAACCACATGGATTCACATGGTAAGATTGTTTGAATTTTTTTTTTCTTCACGTGCTGCTTCTATTAAGGAAAAAAAATTGCGACATCAAGCAAAACGACATGGAGACTCTTCACCAGTATTGGGAGAGATTTAAGCAACTATGTGCTAGTTGCTCACAACATAGAATTTCGGAACAATTACTCATCCAATATTTTTATGAAGGATTCCTACCTATTGAAAGAAATATGATGGATGTTGTCAGCGGATGTGCCATAGTGAATAAAACTCCTCATGAGACAAGAAAGTTGATTTCGATCATGGCTACTAATTTGCAATAGTTCGGATTCAGACATGATAAACCGATAAGAGTGAACGAGGTAAATGTCACTTCTCTTTAAAATAGAATTTTCGAAGTGACTTCTCTTGTAGGAAACTCTCACCATGTAAAGGCTTCTGGGATTTGTGTTAATTATTTATTTATTCTTCTAAATTGAAATAATAAGATGAGAGAAAATGAGATTTACAAATATGTTACTTTAAATTATACATTTTTTAAAAGTTTTATGTAATTTTCATCCTTCTTATCAAGTACACAAAAAATATATTTTTTTATTTTTTTTATTCCTTCAATTTTCTTTTTACTCTAAGCAAAACACCTTTGGAACATGAAAAGACAAAAAGGAAGTCGTAGAAGAAAAGGTGAAAATAGGAGGATGATAATCCGTATATATTCAATCCATAATCGAGACAGAATAAAGAGTCACCCACTTGGTTGGAAACTCGAAATTCAATGGGATAGGATACTCTAACCGATTGGATCCAACATTCTTTAGAGATTAGTACGTTGTTTTTATGGCCATGTTTTCCAGACCATGAGGCAATAGAGGTGTTCATGTTTTTATGGATCTAAAATTTGATCATAATGACATTTGAATTCAAAACATTATGCATAGAGATATTCATTGATCAAGCCGAATTGGGTTTAGTCTGAACCAAGATAAGAGATTCTAGATATTTTCTTTGTCCAAGCTTGATCAAGTCCAAAATATGAGCTTGAAATGTTGTCCAAACCCGACCCTATATAAAATAAGATAATTCAAGCCTAATCCGACCAGATTAAAAATTATTTTTTTCAAATTGAAATGTAATTACAAATTTATAAATAAATATTTATTTTAATAATTCATTAATGAATATAGAAAAATGATTATTTATAGATACTGCTATTCCAAATTCTTTTAAAACAATTCATAAAATTTCAACTAAAATTGTATATCAATTCATTGATTTTGACATTTCCAAATTAGAAAAACAATGCATAAAATTTGAATAACGGTAAACTTGCAATGAGATGAATAGCAGCCGTAAAGAGTTCGATCAAATTTGAAGCTCCTTTTATTGCCACTGGAATTGTTGCTAGAGTAAGTTCAATCAACGATTTTCCTTTTAGTAAAACATTATTCCATGTTAAGGTAATTTGTCTTGAATTGGGAGTTGATATACTACTACCAGAACTTAACATAAAACATTAAGGCTATGATAAACTAAAAAATTAAATGTTGAATTTAGTTCATAAAATATGTTTGGTGTATTACTTCAAATTTAAAACCGATTATAATTAGATTGTTTGATAAAGAATAATATAACCTTAAATGAAATAGAATAAAATAAAAAAAATAATTGATTTATTCTCTATTAAGCAATAAGTAGGTCCCTATCTACTTATCTTTTTCCACTCTTTTTTGTGGGAAAAAAAAAATCGATCTAGTTAATTTCATTGTGGGTTATCAAACGTTTTTAACAAATTAAGCTGCTGAAAATATTAATTTTCAATTTATTAATTTTTTTAATACTTTCTCAAACAGGGCAATATTTTGTTTCACATATCAATTTTTTTATGTATTTCACTTCTATTATTTCATGCACATATTTTCTTAAGTTTGACAATTTAGTTTTTGTTATCATAAAAATTCCATATTTTTTTCTCACAATTTCACTTTTACAATACTTTATGCATATTTCATCATCTCATAACACATTCATTGAACTTTTATCTTTATTCACATATTAAATTGTTTTACACTTTATTTTACTAATTTACTACAAAACTTCGCTAAGTTTACATTTTTAACCATAAATAACCAGAGAATTCATGGGTACTTACCTTTTCCAAATTTAAATCACTTGCTCTTTCTTTTTCCTCATCACTTGATTCATTTTTTCAATCTCTTTCTTCAACATCATATCAAAACATAAAACTTTCCATGAGTAATCTTCACTTTAACATATTTTCTATACTTTTCTAATAAATTAAACTTGAAAACAATACGAAACCTAAACATTCATACCTTTTTCTCTTGGAATGAAGCTTTAGCTTATTTTCTCTTTCCTCCAACTTCATTTTTCTTAAATCTAAATTGATATTCTTATTCTCTATAGCGTATTTATCATTTTTCTCTTTTCTTGGTTATGGAAATTCCTTTGATTTCTAGGTGAAAATAATGAATTTTTTTTTTATATAAAATAACTAAATTGTAAAGAAAGCAAACTTTCTTCTTCTCATGGATGGTGAAACGTGAATGATGGAAAAGAAGAACAATTCTTTTCATCTTTTTCCAATTCCTTAACTATTAATTAACTAATTAAAATATCTAAAAATAAAATCATAATAAAATATTTCACCCAATTAAAATTCAACACTAATATCCATAATAATCATGATGTTTCATGATAATTATATTAATTGGAAAATGACTATTTTACCCTTAAACATCCTTCACAATTCTTTTCTCAAATTATTATTTAATTTGGTAAAATTGCAATTTAGTCCTTCATATTTCTCCACTTATTCAATTTAGTCCATGCACACCAATTTCATATCATAAGAAATTGGGTTGTTTAACTTTTGGTCCTTCAATTTTCTCATATTTATTCTTCAACCCTCAAATTTTGAATAATTAGAATGTGTATATACACACACGCATGTATACATTCCAATTAGCCGGGTAAAAGGCAAAATCAAGCACATCATGATGATGATGATGAATGAAGGCACTTGCATATTCTCTCTCTTTTTCTTTTTTTTTTAAAGAAAAACAAAAAGGAAATTAAGAGGCATATATTCATTTAGTCAGAATATATAATTGGAATGCCGGTGGTGCTGAATCTGAGTCATGTGAGGTTACGTTAATCTTAGCACTTCTGGATAAATAACTTCCAATTTCTTATCCTCAATTTCAATGTTTTATTCCTCTTTTAATTTCAACCAGAATTTATCCTTAATAGACACCTCACTATTCTTTTTTTCAGTTTAATGATAGATTCACAACATGTAAGGTTTTATTAAATTGATTTTTATATATTTCTTAATAATGTAAAACAACAGAAAAGTGAAATAATTTTAAATTTTTTTAAATATAACAAGTACAATATAGCTACAAATATAAATAATCATAAATTGATCGTACTAATATAGTCGAGACTAAAAATAAATTAAGATTAACTGAACTAAAACTCAAAATTTTTTACGTATATAATTGATTATTGTAGGTCTTAAACTTAGGTACTCAAGACCCAAGATCTCTGCTTTAGCCAACTGAACTGAAATATCATTTGATTAAATTCTAAATATTTAGTTATTCTTAAAAATTAGTAAAAAAAGAAAATTCAGAGTTAGAAAAACAATTAAAATCTAGCTGTCGAAACCATTTTAAAGTTTGATTTAAAAACGGGGATCGACTTTTAAAAACGAAAATGGGAGTCGCCACCAATCCCTTTTTACTTAGGTGTGATTGGATCACCTTAAAAACGCTTTATTTTAAAATACTGATTTTGGTCTACGAAGAACAAGAAAAATGGGTTCGGGAGTCGGTTACGTATGAGGAAGGGTTAGCACCCTCATAACGCCCAAAAAATGGTACCTAATCGATAAAATCATGTCCTAATGTTGAAACTTTAAAAAACTTTAGAAAATGGTCTTTTTATTTGAAGAAAAGAAACCCAAACTTACCTATCTCAAAGAAATAAAACACCATACCCAGTAAGTTAGGATATAGCATCTCATGACTTCGAAACTAAGCACGTCTTTATTTTAGAAAATTCCTACCTCGAGACACAAAACGTCATACCCAGTAAGTTAGGACACAACGCTTTGAATTCCCAAGGATAGGTTTTTTATTTGAAATTTGTAAGTTTCTATTTTAAAAGAGAAGAGATATCTAATACTTTAAGTTCTACGGAAAAAATTGAAGCCCAGTAAGTTAGGGCACAATTCTTCTCGAAGTTCTCAAACATTAGATATCACCGTATATTTTTAAATCTATTTGAATAAAATGCATTAAAAAAGGTATTTTTAGAAAAACAATGGTTTGAGTATACAGTCTACATATTTAATAGCAATTCCACGTAATTACAAATTATCAAACAATAAATAATAAAAGAATAATACAACATAAATATATAATGAACTATGCTAAACAATAATACACGATCTAAAGAATAAAAAATAAATAAACATGTAATTTAAAATAAATAGCAATAATTGAAATTTTCATGAAATAACAAAATCAAATAAAAGAAGGAATAATATGTTCAAACATTAAAAGATAAAAAGAATATGAAAATTTTTAAAATGATTTAATATATACATATATAAACAAAAATAATAATAAAAGAGTATTTATGATAAATAAATATAAGTTAATAATTTAATACATATATATAAAAAATAATTAGTAAACGATATATAATACTTCTATATAAAACATATATATAATAAAAATAATTAGTAACTAATATATATAATAATTTTAAATAAAAACATATATATACATAATATACTAATCATAAAAATTATATATGTAATAAATAATAAAATAGGTTATATATTATAATAGACTTTATACAAAACAAAATTTTAAAACTAATATATAATATAATATAATACTTAAAAATATAATATAATAAATAATATATAAATATTAAAATAGTATATAGATTATTAAACCAAGTAAAATAATATATAATGATAATTAAATATATATATAGATAATACATATAATATATATATATATATATATATATATGGATTTCATACTATTAATAAATTAATAAATATAAGGAAATAATATATAATATTCAATATGATAAAATAATTAAATATAAAATAAAATAAAAGGATAAAAAAATAAAACAAAGAAACATGGGTTAAATAACAATTAAAACAGATATAAAAGGACTAAATTAAAACGCGCGTTAAATCACATGGGTTAAAATGGCAATTAAGCCAAATTTGAAAAACTATAACGTTTTGATCTTAACCATTAAAGAGTCCGAGGGACTAAATTGGAAAATAATTAAACTTTTAGGGCCAAACTAAAATAAAAAAACTAGATTAAACAAATTAAAAATGCGGAAGGATCTGTTCCGCAAATAACCCATTTCTCAAAAACACGTGGATCCTTCGGGTCGGGTCAACTGTGCGCGGATCCTGAGTGAAACGACGTCGTTTTGGGCTATAGTAACTAGCCCCAAAACGGCGCCGTTTTAAGTGTCTATATAAACAAAAAAAAAATTAAAAAAAATCATTTTTCTCTTCAGCAAAGAAAAAAAAAGCAGAGAGGTGCTCCCCAGGGCGATTTCCGGCCAGTCTCCGGCGAGGCTCCTACCGCCGGCCGCCACCGTCACCGGCCGCCGTGTAATTAAAAAAAAAGGTAACTTTTTCTCTCTTTTTTTTGTTTATTTTAATATATACATATATGTATAATACAAAAAATAAAAATAAAAATGAAAACTTTAGCCGATTCGAAAAAGAAAAATAAAATAGAAAAAAAAAACCTTTGTTTTATTGATCTGAATGTGTATATTTGAAAAAAATGTATTTTCTCTATTCTATTGTATATCTCCCGTATATTACAAATCATCTGAGGTTTTATAGCCCAAAATAAAAAATAAAAAAGGAAATGCGTATATTTTGTGCTGCTTGTGTTTCTTTCCTTCTTGCAGGTAAAACGGAGATCGTGGCAGCGATAGGGGGATTCGCCCAAGCTGCGGCGCGACTAGCGACGTGAGGAGAGGCTGCTTGCTTGCTGCGGCGCCTAGGGTTAATCAAAAAACCCTAGGTTTCTGACATTAGTTGGGTATTGGGCCATTTAGTAGGGTCTGAGTGTTTTTGGGCTTTGTAAAAAAAATTTGGTATTATTTTAGTCTGAGTTTTAAGATTGTAAATGGACTATGAAAGAAATTTATTATTTATTTTTTCTTTTTTTGAATAGAATGGGCCCGGACAAATTAGGCCAATTACACTAGTAATGTCATTAATATTATACATGCTAAATTGCATCTACACAATTTAAAAAATAATGAAATAAGACATTAAATACGATAAGTTATAAAAAGTAATACCAATATAATACAAGTATAAAGAAAATATTTCAAACAAAAGATACAAATTTCATCTATATTTTTTTTCAAACACCCACGTAATAAATGTGACGTAATCTAACATGGTTTTAACTTAAAGAGTATCTTATGCTTTACCTGAAAAAAACAAAACTATCGTATTCTTTCGTGACCATGTTAGGTGGCTTTTGGACATTCAAGATTCCAACTCTCCTTATTTAATAACTATTAAGGTAGTCGGAAAATGATTCTTTTAAAAATGAATTGAATTTTTGAAAAATTTTTTTGTAAAATATTTGATAAAATTTTGATATGAATGCAGTCTAAAAATTTCATGCGCATAAATATTGTTGTTATGGACAATGCATGCATGGTGTAAACTAGTATATAAGTAGGTGTGTAGTGCAATATTTGAAGCATAACACAACCAAACCATAACACATAGAAAGCTACCATGGCTTCTTCTCAGAAAAATGCTCAACAAACCACAAACGGCAAGCTTTGGAACTCTTCCAGCGAAGCTCTAACCTTGACTGACAAGAAAGTTTGGCAAGGCTCTCATTATGCGGAATTCCCAGAAATAATTGAAGATGGAGATGCGGGTGAGTTTACACATGAATCAGTGACTGATGATGCTGATAGTCATGGTTCAGTTGCTGGTCTTGTGTACAGGCGACGTGATGGAACTAAGTGGGTTGTTGCCTGGAGCAACCCACTAGATGAGAACAGCAAGGTATATCTTGCATTCGATTCAATCTTATCATTAATTAACTAGTTAGAATGCGTATACATTATCATTTAATCTATGATTAATTGCATGCATGCTGCAGGTCTATACTGATATCCAAAGGCAACCTATTCACTGGGGGCAAATCAAAACCAACCTTGAGAAAAGAGGAAAACCAAAATTTAAAGTTACAAAGTTTGGGTACATTGCATCTGTTGAAATTGATCCCGGGAGCCGTTCACCCACAATGAAGGCATCATTTGAGTTAGAGGCTTAACTGCCTTTGCTTCTTCATCAAGCTATGCTGGGAATTCAGGCTATCAAAATTAAATAATAATCTGCTTCCTGCTGCTGCATTACCTGTACTACTATTATAGTAAAAAAATTTGATAGCCGGTACAACTAATAGAAAGTGTGTAGGCCTTCACAATCATGTCAGTGCCATGTATATATACATGGTTGACTATTTGTATAATATTATGGAAAAATAAAACAGAATGGCCTTTACTATTTTATCTTTTGACTCAGTTTATAGTTTATGTTTTCTCCAACTTCCGCATTGTTATGATATGTAAATACACACGTGATTAGTGTGGTAAATAGGTTGTTAGTCAGTTGTTATTCTGTTATGAGTTGTTATCTAGTCTGTTAGGCATTAGTTGCCTATATAAGCAGTGTATTAAGGACTTATTAAAGAACAAGATTCATTCACAGATAATACATCATTTCTTTCATAAGTTCTAGTATTCAATATTCTTTCATGGTATCAGTCGCTAGGTTCTGATTCGGCATGGCTACTCCGCCCTCTCCAGACTCTGACGTTGGTGATCCAAGCAAATCTGTTTTTTTCCGGCGAGCGCCTCATCACCATATTTCCTCGCCACGACGTGGTTAAGCTCGCTGATGACACGTTCCTTCAATGGCGACAACAGGTACGCCTTATACTCACTGGTTATGGTCTGTTCAGCTTTCTTGATGGTTCTCTCTCTGCTCCGGCGAGATTTATCCAAGCTTCTGATGGAAATCTTCTCTCTAATCCTTCGGCTACAATTTTTACTCAACAAGACAGTCTACTAACCTCTTGGCTGCTTTCGACCATTAACTCCTCCGTGTTGTCTTTGTTCACGGATGTTCGCACCGCCAATGATGTGTGGAATTTAGCTAACAGTCTCTTTGCGGCTGACACTAGCATGAAGCAGTCGCAACTCCGGCATGCTCTCCACTCTCTCCAGAAAGGTACCTTATCTATTCGTGCTTATGTTGACAAAATAACAGGTCTATGTGCTCTTCTTGCTGCCTCTGGTTCCCCGATCTTGGAGGCTGAGAAGACGGCAGTGTTACTCTCAGGTCTCTCCTCCGAGTTTGAGGCTGTTACTTCATTTGCATCCCTTTCGTTGACGCTATTACCTTTCCAACGTTTAGTTGATGCGCTTCTTGAGTGTGAAGCTCGTCAACTCAGATATGCTCAGGACGTTTTCGTTGCTGCAAACTTTGTGGAGGGACCTTCAACGCAAGAGGTGGCCGGATCTTCTCGTGGCGGTCGCTTCTCTGCTCGTGGACGAGGCCAGAGTTTTCGCCCTCGTGTTCAGTGCCAGATCTGCAGTAGGTATGGCCATCTTGCTCAACGATGCTACTATCGGTATCGTCGTGATGATCAGTCGCCGAACGGTCAACCACTGGCTTCTCGTGACGATCGAATTTTGGGGCCAAATATGGACGCATGGTATGGTGCTGGTGCGAATGATGGAAGGGATAATTTTCAAGATGCTAATGGTTCTGGTCAAAATTGGGGTGTTTATGGTCAACCAAATTTTTTAAATCCGAGGGAAAGGTTCGTCCATCCAAATGTTAGGCCGGTGGTGGGAGTAGACCATGTGGTCACACGTGGGCCTGTTAATATTACACGTGGGCCAAGTCTAATGCCGTTTGGTGACAGATGTCATGATGGATTTTCCTCTCCTCAACGTGTAAGGCGTGAATTTGGGCCTTCTAATGACTGATCCAACAGTCAATTCATGGGTCAAATGTTTGAGTCACATGGTAATGTTTCAGCAAGTCCTCGTGTATCGCATGATATTGGTCATAATTTTGGGCCTCATCGACCGATTCAAATACGAGCCTCGGATGAACAAAATGTTTCTGAACCTAATGCCTATTGTGCTACTGTTAATCCCTCTCGGGAAATTGGTGATTCTAAGATTCCACGGCGCACAAAACCAAGAGCTCGAGTTTTTGATGATAATTCTTCTCCGTATGGCTCTTCTCAGTTTGTTGGGTTACCTCCGCGGATTTCTGACTTGCATGCCTCTGACTATTCTGATACCACAGCTTATGATTCCAGTTTCAACAATGATAATTCATATGTTCCATTACCAGTAGGAAGTGCGACTTGGTGCCCAGATTCAGGAGCTACTCACCACGTATGTCAGAATACTTCAACATTTAATTCTTCTAATCCGTATACAAGTAACTCTTCACTTAAAATGGGTAATGGAGCTCCTACTAAGATCTCTTCTATTGGGAATTCGATTTTTGCTACAGAAAAGAAAATTCTACACTTATCAAATGTTTTGTGTGTGCCTAGCATTCGCAAAAAATTACTTTCTGTGTCTAAATTTGCTGCAGATAACAAAGTGTTCTTTGAATTTCACCCTTCTTATTGTGTGGTTAAGGATATCCAGACGCAGGAAATATTAATGCGGGACCAAGTTCGTGATGGGCTCTATTATTTTTCGGCAAGTTCGATGGATGTTTCTCCTGCTGTGCATAATGCCTCAGTTCATGACAGTTCCCTAAGTAATAATGTTTTTACTTTGTGGCATAGGAGACTAGGTCATCCTTCTTCTACTATAGTAAAAAATGTTCTTGATAAATGTCACATTACATTCAACAAAAATTGTGTTGATAAGGTATGTATAGCGTGTGATCAAGGGAAATCGCACAAACTACCGTTCTCACAATCTCACACAAAGTATGATGAGTTATTTGATCTTGTTGTTTCTGATCTATGGGGACCAGCCTCGGTTCCGTCTGAAGGAAATCTATACTATGTGTCATTCATTGATATGTGTAGTCGTTTCACGTGGATTTACTTGATTAAACAAAAATCTCAAGCTCTGGAGTGTTTTCTACAGTTCCGGTAGATGGTTCAAACTCAGTTTGGGAAATGCATTAAGAAGTTTCAAAGTGATTAGGGTGGTGAATTTCAGACTTTTGCATCTATTTTAGCCAGTCACAGGATTATTCACCTGTTATCTTGTCCCTACACTTCTGAACAGAATGGGGTCGCTGAACGTAAACATTGTCATGTTATGGAAACTGGTATTATATTGTTGGCTCAGGCTAGTTTACCTATGGCCTACTGGGGTTATGCCTTTCGCAGTGCTGTGCATCTCATAAATCGGCTACCCACTCCAATTTTGAGTGATCAATCTCTGTATCAATGTTTGTATGGTCATGAACAAAGTATGAACATCTCCGAGTGTTTGGGTGCTGTTGTTTCCCCTGCTTACGTCCATTTGTTCAACATAAGCTTGATTATCGATCTCAACCGTCTACATTTCTTGGATACAGCTCCCAGCATAAAGGTTATTATTGTTTACTACCAGATGGGAAGATAGTTATTTCTCGTCACGTGGTTTTTGATGAACAAAAGTTTTTGTTTGCTTCCCCTGGTAGTTCTGATGGTCAGCAGTCTCATTCGGTGTGCCTTCCTACATATGTTCCCATTGTTAGACCGAGGGTAACTCAGAATGGTGGAAACCTGTATGTCAACTCTATGACTGATAATTGCACTCAAAATTCTAGATAGACCAGTGCGTTACCATCTGTCTCGAGCTCTTCAGCAGACACTAGTGCCTCACAAACTGTATCAAGCACTTCAGCAGATGGATTTCTGGAAGGGTTGTCGACTGTTGAAGTCTGTCCTAATACGAGAGTAAACGGTTCTACTAATACTCATTCCATGGTTACTCGGTCTAAAGCAGGGATATTTAAGCCAAAGGTGTTATCTGTAGATGTAGCTGATTTTGAGCCCAGTACGATTGAAGAGGCTCTTGCTCATCCTAAATGGCGACAGGCAGTTCAAGCTGAGTTTGATGCCTTACTTGCCAATTCTACCTGGGATCTTGTTCCTCTTCCATCTGGCCGCAAAGCGATTGGATGTAAATGGTTGTTTAAAGTAAAAAAGAACCCTGATGGGTCAATTGATCGGCGAAAGGCGCGATTAGTTGCAAAAGGATGTTCCCAAGTACCGGGATGTGATTTCACAGAGACGTTTAGTCCAATGGTCAAACCGACAACTATTTGCACTATTATTTCCATTGCTGTGTCTCATGGGTGGCAACTCAGGCAAGTTGATGTAAATAATGCTTTTTTGAATGGAGATTTAACTGATGAGGTTTTCATGCAGCAACCTCCGGGTTATGTTTGGTATGGCTCACATGGTGAACAACTAGTTCGTCTAACTAAAGCCCTCTACGGTTTGCGACAAGCTCCTCGTGCCTGGTTTGACAAATTGAGACAATTTCTTGTTGGTAATGGGTTTGACGTCTCTAAGTCTGATGCTTCCTTGTTTGTCAAAGTTCTTAACAAGGTTACTTTGTATGTTCTTGTTTATGTGGATGACATTATTGTCACTGGAGATTCGTCTGCTGAAATTGACAATTTTATTCAGCAACCTAACGACAAATTTGCTCTAAAAGATTTGGGTGAGCTTCATTATTTTCTGGGGGCAGAAGTGAGCAGATCTGCTTCTGGCAGTCTTCATTTGTGTCAGCAGAAATACATTAAGGAACTTCTTAATCGATGCTCTATGGCTAATGCGAAAGCTGTTCATACACCAATGGTTAGTTCGCCTATGATGTCTAAAGATGAAGGTGAACGACTTGCTGATCCAACTGAGTATCGGAGTCTAGCTGGAGCTCTTCAATATGTCGTCTTAACGCGACCAGATATTTCGTATGCAGTAAATTGGGTATGTCAGTTCATGCATGCACCCACTACAGTACATATGACAGCTCTTAAATGTATTCTGCGATATCTACGTGGCACACTCTCTCATGGTCTGGTTTTTTGTCGATCTGATAGACTTTCTTTGGTCGGATATGCGGATGCGAACTGGGGTCTTGATTTTGATGATCGTCGATCTACAACAGGATACTGTGTATACTTCGGTAATGCCCCTGTCTCATGGTGTTCTAAGAAACAGCAGGTCGTTTCTCGATCTACAACTGAAGCTGAGTACCAAAGTCTAGCTGCAGCCACTAGTGATATTGCGTGGCTTGTGTCTCTATTGTCAGAATTAAAACTCACTTCTATTGATATTCCTACTGTATGGTGTGATAATACTAGTGTTGTGGCTGTTGCAGCTAATCCAGTTCTGCACTCCAAGTTCAAGCATGTTGAACTTGATTTGTTTTTTGTTCGGGAAAAGGTGGCTAGTGGAGAATTGATTGTTGGTGAAGTTCCAGCCTGTGACCAGGTTGCGGATATTCTTACTAAGCTGTTATCTGTATCCATGTTTGCTCGTTTTCGTCATATTCTTCAGGTCGTACCACTAGAAGAAGCTAGGTGAATGTTATGATATGTAAATACACACGTGATTAGTGTGGTAAATAGGTGGTTAGTCAGTTGTTATTCTGTTATGAGTTTTTATCTAGTCTGTTAGGCATTAGTTGCCTATATAAACAGTGTATTAAGGACTGATTAAAGAACAAGATTCATTCACAGATAATACATCATTTATTTCATAAGTTCTAGTATTCAATATTCTTTCACGCATCCATCCATCGAATCATCAAACTACAAACCAGGAACCATAACATAGAAAATCTGACAACAAATAATCTCCCAACAACAAACCATGTTTCCAACAGTACAATAAAACATAACTAGCATCCCAGCAACTCGATACATAACTAGTAGCTGCAACTACCACCAAGTTTTAAAACATGCTGGATTTGTAAAATTCAGCAATGGTCAAGGCATCAATTATACATTCTATCTGACGCTTTGACAATACAGACATCACCAATAGTTTAAACCAAATCATCAATGTCAACACAACTTTCTTGTAGAACCCACGGCCAATGGAGCTAATTTAAATATCGTAATTGTGTATGCAATCAATGTTGTGGTGTATAAGGGGTTGAAACTTGATGGATAATTCCAATGGATTCAAAATAATTTGGATTATAGTATTCTCCACCTCTATTCGATCTTAAGCACTTGATAAATTATTCACATTGAAGTTAAACTTCATATTTATAAACTCTAAATTTATCAAACGCTTCATCTTTTAAATACAATAAATATACATAGCAATATCTAGAACAATCATCAATAAAAGTAACAAAATATTTCTTTCCACCTAATGTAGAAGTATTATGCATGTCACATAAATCACTATGTATCAAATGAAGTATTTTTGTTTCCTTTTAAACTTAGGGAAAGGGTTTCTGATTGTGTACGATGTCAGAGTCTTAAAAATTTATATAAAGAATGATTGAGCCTAGAAACTAACTATGACAACGATTAAGGCAAGCGCACCTATCAAACAGTAGTATAGTTTAGTGGCAAGACCGGATTGTCGAACCCAAAGGAACCAAAAGTACTAATACTAACTTTCTTTCTATTATTTAGCCTAAGATTTAAAGTGAATTATTGTTTAATTTAAAATTAACAAACTACTAAGCTAAAGATGCTAAGACAAAGGGAATGAATTGGGGAAATACTTGTGGGAAAAACCAATTGATTAAGACAATACTCGAGGAAGAATCCACCTAGACTTCACTTGTTATCTAACTCAAACTGCATTTATTTATTCACTTGACTTGATCCGTAGGATTCCCTAATTTATATTAATACCTCTCTCGAGGCTACTAACGTCTAACCCCAAGTTGATTAATTGAAATCTCTTTCTAATTAAAACCCCTAGAATTGCATTAACTCGATCTATGGACTCCCATATTAGGTTTGACCCTAATCCGGCAGATTTTTATCACCCTATCTCTAGGCGCGCAAGCAACTCCGCTTAACTATGATAGATCTACTCTTAGGCAGGGTCTATTCCTCCTCTACCTAAGCACATCAATACTTGAATCAATATCCTAAAATATCAAAGCAAGAATTAAGAACACATAATTAAGAACAAATCAAGTATTTATCATATAGTTCAGAAAACAATAACAAGATCCGTCTTAGGTTTCATCCCCCTCAGGTATCTGAGGGTTTTGTTCATAATCAATAAAGAATACATCTCAGAAGAAAAGATAAAACAAAACATAAGAAAAACTCTAAAACCCCATGAAGGAATTGAAGAGAAGATCTTCCGTCTTGAGTATGACGCCGGCTTCTTGAGATGAATCAACTGGCTTTCTTCGAGTGAATCCCACAATTTTGACCCCTCTGGCTTGGCTCTTTGGCCTAGCTGGACGCCCCCCTGAAGTTTGGCCTCTAGGGTGTTTATATAGGCTTTTGGAATGGCTTTCTTTGCCTCTAAGTACCCTATTCCGAATAAAATTCTTCTTTGTCACGACAGGGACATGCCCATGGTACACGCCCATGTGAATCGTGGCCAGGCCGTGTTCGGGTTTGTTAGGGAGGCACGGCCGTGTGGTCTTGGGCCCAGGCCGTGTCAATTTCGTGATATGGCCCATTTACTCTGTTTTAGGCCCGTTTCTCGTTATTTTCATCCTCCGGTGCTCTCCTGAGTATAAAACATGAAAACAATGGATTAAGAGCACCAGATTCCACAATTCATGGGATAAATCATCCAAAAGTATGCTAAATGTGGGATTAAAATATGTATCTATTATGGTTTATCAAATACCCCCACACTTAAGCATTTGCTTGTCCTCAAGCAAAATTCTCAACTCACAATTAAAACAAACTTTCTCAATTCATAATGTTCATCAATAGTGTTTCGTCATAATTCACAAATAATTTATACATGGATAATTCAACTCAAAGAGTCCTAAAGATTCAAACAATCTAAGTTATACATTTTTGTAGCATGAAAACATAGGTGTTTCCCCTCATCTAAATAATTACCTCTGATTCAAAATCGACAAGGATTGATATCCTCACTAAAGATTCACTCAAATCGCTTGAGGTGTTTTAAGGTTCAGGATAAAGCACTCATAAGTCAAACATGAAAAGTAAATCCCATAGGCTTGCATGAAAATCAAATCTCCACCACTATAATATGAGATGATACACAAATCAAAAGTTCTTTAACAGGGTTGTAACGGGGCTTGGGTTAAAGGTGTGGATAAAGGCTGAATTAGAGGGTTAGAATCGAGACTGAATTGACAAATCACCTGACTAGAAACAACGAACTGAATATAAATAATTACATAAATTGGAAACTTATAATACTAATACTAATAACACGAGCTTCTTCTAAAGATGTGAATTTAAACTGTTTTAAGCTCACTTAATTATAGAACTAATAATGAATATACTTCGATTTTTTTAATGAACAAATCAAGTACATAATAAAGGATGAATCTACTACTGAAATAAAGATCATAGTTAGGCAACTGATCAAATCAAATCTCGATATAAGGGTAGTCAAAAGGAATGGTGATAACAAATACAAAGGTTTTGGGTTAATATTAGTGGGTGAGTCAATAAAATGGGTTGTTAGGATTAGAGGGGTTCGCTAGGGGTTAATTTTGAAGGTAGGCTTTTAGTGGAGTAAGTGGGTTAAATCATAGGTGCCTTTATCATCTCTATATATCAAATCAAAGGTGTGGTCTCGACATTTATAATCGATGCAAGTTCTAGAATAACAGATCAATGTTGACACACTCATAATTAATAAAGTGAGCAAGAAAAAGAATATATGCTCTATAAGGCTCAAAATCTCACAAAAATTATGGGTTTTTGATGTCAACCTCGTAAATTTCAAACTTCAAAGTAATACTTAAATTCAGGTAGACAACCTGGCAACTTTTTAATTATGAAAAATAGACTTATCATGCTTGATTCTCTAGTATCTTAAAGTTTAAATCATCAATATACAATTAGCTATGACCTAATCCAAAACATATCAATAAAAATCATAAATCAAAGAAGATTCTGTTTCTAACAAATAATATAAGAAAATTTACTTAGGAACAAGACATAATTCAGATTTGAGAATAATGCAAAAAGTTTGGCACTTTTAAGATTCACCCCCCACACTGAAGATGTACATTGCCCTCAATTTACAAAGATAGATAGGAATACATGAAATCAAAAGATAGGGAGAGATGAAACTTCCTGAATTTTGGATGGATTCCTTGAGTTGGAGGTGTGGAAACTTGATTCGGAGGTGAAATATAAGTTGCAGGAGGCGTTTCTGGTGGTGGTATGGTGGCTGCCCACTATTGCTGCGCTAGATGAAGAAATTGGGTAGCCCGTGAAGAAATAGCCAGGAAATATTAAGACACATTTAAAATAAACTAATTACATTTTTAAAGACAAGAAATATAAAGAGAAAGAAAATAGAAAGTAAAATAAAATTAAAAAAAAGAGATAAATAGACTGAAAAGTCCTTATTGTTGATGGTTCGTGGGGTGGGTGTGATTTCTAAGGCCGTGGTGTGTGATTCCCAAGCCGTCTGAAGAACCTAAAAACAAGAAACTAAGATTAATTAGATTAAATTAAGCAGAAGAGAAGTAAAGATAAGGAAAATAAAAGAGAAGAGAAAAGCAAAGTAAAAACTAAATGGCCTCAAATGTCCTTGGCTTGTCGAATGATTGAAGCGGCCGGCATGAACTTATGTAAATCAGTCTCACAGAGGGAGACTGTGCTAGGGTTCTTCCGCTTCTTCGACATAGATATGGTATAGATCAAGAGTTAGAAAAGGGACCAATGAAGAAAAATATGGAAGGGGAGAGGTCTGAAAATGTATGGAAGAAGGGGAATGAGGAGTAGGTGAGAAGAGGGAGGGGGTGGGTTAAATAGAATTTTGATGTCTGGTACATCCCCACGCCCGTGTATCGTGAGCGTGTTGTGTCACACGGCCGTATCGCACGGCCATGTTGTGCTATGTTCTTTCTCTCACGCCCGTTTCATGGTCTACATGCCCATGTTTGATGAAACAGTGTCGACCACGGCTGTATCGCACGGTCGTGGTGTTCAGTCGGAGCCCATGTGACTTCCCTCAGTGTCGGCCACGGCCATATCGCACGGTCGTGGCAATTTGTAGTCGTTCGTGATCTGGGAATCTTTCATCATTGGCTCGTACTACCTCTGCTATGTCAGTACGAAAGTCCGTAGTATCCACACGGCCACGGCCATGGCCGTGTGTAAGGCCGTGTAGTATGGAAATCTACATCTTGTTTAGTTAATAGTTAGTTGCTAAAAAGGAGAAATAAAAGTAAAAATAAAATAAACTAAAATGTAAAGAGTAATGGAGTTAGTGCTCGGGTTGCCTCCCGAGAAGCGCTCGTTTAAAGTCTTAAGCTAGACTTACCTCTCATTTGCATAATCAGGGTGGTTTGAAGAGTTGAACATCCTTCCTCATGCTATCTGTCCTATTATCAGTATATAGTTCAAGTCGAGTGGCGTTTATTTTAAAAGTGTCAAATATAGGATTACTTACCTCGACTGTTCCGTATGGGAAAACATTGATTACCTTAAAAGGGATTTCTTTGTTTGTATTAGGGTCAGGAGGAGATATTCGAGGGTCTGCTTTATCTAACAATACCTGATCTCCGATTTTGAATTTGTTTTTCCCATAGAGTTGCTTGGGTTCTGCTTCGTGTATCCCTAGTTTTTCCTTGAAATGCGTCTTCCACTCGTCTAGTTCATCGATCTGAAGCCTTCGTTCCTCCTGAGTTATTTCTTTGTTGGCATGAGGTCTAGGGTTTGGCTCAGTTTTGTAGTTCCGTGGTGCTTCCTGAAAAGAAGTTTAACCAAATGGTTATGAATAGAATTTACGTTCTCACCTTGATTACTCGATGTCCTAGCCAAATCGAGAGCTTGAAGAGTGATTGTCTCGTCACCTACACAGAGTATGAGTTCACCTGCATCGACATCAATTTTAGTCCTGGCAGTTGCTAAAAAGGGTCTTCCTAAAATTAAGGGGATTGTGTTGTCCTCATCCATGTCTAAAACGACAAAGTCTACTGGGAATACGAATTTATCAATTTTCACGAGTACATCATCAATTATACCCCTAGGAATTCTGATAGTTTTATCAGCTAGTTGAATGCTCATCCTAGTTTGTTTGGGTTTCCCTAGACCTAGTTGTTTAAACATTTTATAAGGCATGACATTTATGCTTGCCCCTAAATCAGCTAAAGCATTATCAATAGATAAACTACCAATTAAGCATGGAATTGTAAAACTCCTGGATCTTTTAATTTTCGTGGTAATTTATTTTGTAGAATTGCTGAGCACATTGCATTTAGTTCCACGCATGATGCCTCGCCTAACCTTCGCTTTATTTGTCAACACTATTTTAAAAATTTCCTAGAATCGCATCTGCGAAAGAGCTTCAAGTAATGGTAAGTTAATATGTAATTTCTTTAAAAGTTTAAGAAACTTACCGAACTGTTCTTCTGTGTTGTCTTTCTTTATTGCTTCAGGATATGGTATACGAGGTTGGTACTCTTTAATTACCGGTTTTAGTTTGCCATGGTTCACCTCAACTTTACCTTCCTCTACCATATTCTCTTGCCTTAAATTGGGCTCATCTAACCCTACACTATCCTGAGCTGTTATGGCTTGAATTTGCTCCTTTGGGTTAGTCTCAGTGTTACTTGGTAGGCTTCCTTGTGGTCTTTTAGAGATCAGTTTAGCAAGCTGCCCTAACTTGTTTTCAATCCCTTGAATCGATGCTTGTTGATTTTTAAGTGTTGTCTCGGTGTTTTGGAAACGAGTTTCTGACAGCGCTATGAATTTTGTCAGCATCTCCTCAAGGTTCAGCTTCTTTTCCTGTGGGTAGGGTTGTTGTTGGAAGTTTGGAGGGGGTTGTTGTCTCTGATTTCCTTGACCACGCCATGAAAAATTGGGGCGGTTCCTCCAACCTGGATTATAAGAATTACTATAAGGGTTATTTTGAGATTTAAAACTGTTACCCATATAGTGAACTTGCTCATTTTCAGCGCTCGGGTTGTAAGGTGGATATTCTGTATTGCTCATCCCTCCTCCATTTGTATCGCACTGCATAGCTGGATGTACCTGCGAAGAACCATACAAACCATCAATCTTTTTATTTAAGAGTTCTACCTGATTTGATAGCATGGTTACTGCGTCAAGGTTGAAAACTCTGGCTGCTTTTGTTGGCTTTGTCCTTGTGACTTGCCACTGATAGTTATTCAGTGACATCTCCTCAATAAACTCGTAGGCAGCCTCAGGTGTTTTGTTATTTAATGTTCGCCAATATTTCAATCAATCAACCGCTCTGGTTGAAGGGTTTACACCGTTGTAAAAGGTTTGGACCAGAGCCACAAGGGTAATCCATGGTGTGGGCACCTTCTCAATAGGTCTTTGTATCTCTCCCATGCATCATAAAGTGTCTCTAAATCCATCTACACAAAAGAAGAGATATCATTCCTTAACTTGGCCGCTTTTGGCCATGGAAAATATTTTAATGAAAAATTTCGGGCCATTTGTTCCCATGTAGTGATTGATCCTCGTGGAAGAGAATTCAACCACTGCTTAGTTTTATTCCTCAAAGAAAAGGGAAATAACCGAAGACGGATGGCATCATCAGAAACGCCATTTATTTTGAAGGTATCATAGAATTCTAAAAAATTCTCTAAGTGTGTGTTAGGATCCTCATCCTGCAAACCATCAAACTGAACAAATTATTGTATCATCTGTATAGTGTTAGGTTTCAATTCAAAATTATTTGCAGAAATAGCGGGTCTAACAATACTTGACTCAGGTCCTCAAGTAAATTAGGTTTAGCATAATCATACATAGTACGAGGAGCATGATTTTCTGGCACCTCTGGAGGTAGCAGATTATTTTCACCATCTCTTCGGTGGTATTGGTTTCGTCTTCTTGCTCTTCTGCTATGTAATTTAAGTTCTGCCTTATCTCTCTACGATTTCTGCGAGCGGTACCTTCAATATCACTATCGTTTAAAGGTCCTGCCGGGTTCCTTCTAGTCATAAACTAGAGGTACCTACTAGGAACAAAATAAAAAAAAGAATATTAGCAATGTTAAAAAAAACAGAATAAAAGTAAATTGCAAAAAAAATAAAAAATGGCTAAAGTAATAAAAATTGAGCGTTCTTAATATTTTAGTTCCCCGGCAACGGCTCCAAAAACTTGATCGTGTACGATGTCAGAGTCTTAAAATTTATATAAAGAATGATCGAGCCTAGAAACTAACTATGACAACGATTGAGGCAAGCGCACCTCCATCGAATGCAAAGAGTATAGTTTAGTGGCAAGACCGGATTGTCGAACCCAAAGGAACCAAAAGTACTAATACTAACTTTCTTTCTATTATTTAGCCTAAGATTTAAAGTGAATTATTGTTTAATTTAAAATTAACTAACTACTAAGCTAAAGATGCTAAGACAAAGGGAATGAATTGGGGAAATACTTGTGGAAAAAACCAATTGATTAAGACAATACCGAGGAAGAATCCACCTAGACTTCACTTGTTATCTAACTCAACTGCATAATTTATTCACTTGACTTGATCCGTAGGATTCCCTAATTTATATTAATACCTCTCTCTCGAGGCTTCTAACGTCTAACCCTCAGGTTGATTAATTGAAATCTCTTTCTAATTAAAACCCTAGAATTGCATTAACTCGATCTATGGACTCCCATATTAGGTTTGACCCTAATCCAGTAGATTTTCGTCACCCTATCTCTAGGCGCAAGCAACTCGCTTAACTATGCTAGATCTACTCTTAGGCCGGGGTCTATTCCTCCTCTACCTAAGCACATCAATACTTGAATCAATATCCTGAAATATCAAAGCAAGAATTAAGAACACATAATTAAGAACAAATCAAGTATTTATCATATAGTTCAGAAAGCAATAACAAGATCCATCTTAGGTTTCATCCCCCTCAGGTATCTGAGGGTTTTGTTCATAATCAATAAAGAATACATCTCAGAAGAAAAGATAAAACAAAACATAAGAAAAACTCTAAAACCCATTAAGGAATTAAAGAGAAGATCTTCCGTCTTGAGTATGACTCCGGCTTTTTGGAATGATCAACTGGCTTTCTTCGAGTGAATCCCACAATTCTGACCCCTCTGGCTTGGCTCTTTGGCCTAGCTGGACGCCCCCTTGAAGGTTGGCCTCTAGGGTGTTTATATAGGCTTTTGGAATGGCTTTCTTTGCCTTTAAGTACCCTATTCCGAATAAAATTCTTCTTTGTCACGACAGGGACACGCCCATGGCACACGCCCGTGTGAATCGTGGCCAGGCCATGTTCGGGTTTGTTAAGGAGGCACGACCGTGTGGTCTTGGGCCCAGGCCGTGTCGATTTCGTGATATGGCCCATTTACTCTATTTTAGTCCCATTTCTCGTTTTTTCATCCTCCGGTGCTCTCCCGAGTATAAACAGAAAATAAAGGATTAAGAGCACCAGATTCCACAATTCATGGGATAAATCATCCAAAAGTATGCTAAATGTGGGATTAAAATATGTATATATTATGGTTTATCGCTTTCTAGTAATTTTAGTCAACATGGATGTTTTCCATTTTTCAATATTATTATTAAAAATAGGAATTAAATCTAACTTATGCATGTCACGCAATTTTCTATAATTCAAATTACCTAATCTATAATGCCATAAATAAGAAGATTCAACCATATAAGAAAACAATATTTTTATTCTTATTAGTAATCTTGGCAAAACTTATAAAAGGAAGGGTGGGAATGTATACAAAAACAGGGATTTAGTGAAGTAAAGTGGGAGGAATATTTTAGAAGAAAAAACGCTTGACAGAGAGGTGGATATGCTCATAAAATGGTTGAGGAGGTAACAAAATAAAGTTAGCTTATGAGAAGGAGGATCGATTGATATGGCTTCATGACAAGTAGGGAGAATTTTCAATAAAGAGAATGTCAAATTTATTGATGGAGAAGGGGGTGGAGGATTTAAGTTTTGATTTCGACAAAATGTGGAAGATGAAGGTGCCACCCAGGGTAAGAAGTTTTCTTTGGATGCTGGCATTAGGAAGATTTCCCACAATAGAGTTTTTGGAAAGGCGAGGCATTAAGTTCCAGCAAATGAGAAAGAAATGTCCATTGTGCGATAAAGAGTTGGAAAGAGTTGATCATTTGTTCTTTAAATGTAAATTTGTTGAAGGATATTGGAGGAGAATGTTCAACTGGTGGGAGATGAGATGGGAACCCGTGGAGGGTTTTTTTTTTTTTTGAATTCTTTAATTTGTCTAAGAATGTATATCTGTCAGGGGTTATGAAAAGTTTATGGCTGATCTCAATTTCAGCTACATGTTGGTCAATTTGGCTGGCAAGAAATAATGTGGTGTTCAATCAAAAAATGATACCAATGGATACGATGATTTTCCGTTCGAAGATGAGAGCAATGATGTGGGTAAGGGCGGTGTATAATGAAGTCATTTTAACTGAAAGTTCTTAGTGGTTCTACCCTTTAAAATGTAGGTCTTATAACAAAACTTTAAGGGCTTGGAGATGATTTGGTGGTTTCCTCCAAGGGGTTGGCTAAAAGTTAACGTATGCGGGGTAGTGTTCGAGG
Organism: Gossypium sturtianum; assembly: GCA_025698515.1. Taxonomy (NCBI): domain Eukaryota; kingdom Viridiplantae; phylum Streptophyta; class Magnoliopsida; order Malvales; family Malvaceae; genus Gossypium; species Gossypium sturtianum. The sequence goes on from CM046947.1 coordinate 22,129,420, forward strand.
ACAAAGCTGGAGGTGGAGGGGTATTAAGAGATGAAGATGGAGTGGCGCAAGCATTATTCTCGGGTCTGAGCGAGGCAAAAGATGATGAATTGGTAGAATTGAAGTTAATTGGAGTAGCGCTTGAGTTATATGAAAGTATGGGATGGGCAACATGTTGTCCATTATTGATTGAAGTTGGTTCCAATGTGGTCTTTAAATGGCTTTCGGAAACAGAGTTAAGAGTGGGAAAGTTACACTATTTTTTTGCTGAAATTGAGAGAAGATCATATTTGTCATTTGGGAAAGTAGAACATATGGGGAACGAAATGGCTTTTGCACTGCCAATAGCAGGGGTTGCTGCCTCGATACCTTTAAAGCATAGTAGTGAGAGTGTTGAAGAGAATGGGAGTATTGGTCTTTGTTTGATTAGTTGTTTTATTTTTGCTACTATGTATTCAGTTTAGGGGATTTTGCAAAGTTGGTTTTATTGGCTTTGGTAGGGTTTATTGTATGATGCAAGTTTTTTAGACTGAATGACTTTGATTCTCCATGGCCTTTTTCTATAATTGATAATGATTGAGCAAAAAAATAATCTTGAGTTTGAACATACCCTTATACATATACCCTTCCCTTACAAGAATTCCTCCCTTAGACAGAATAAACTTATCTACCTCAAAAACAAGATTGAAACCAAACTTATTCAATAGACTTTCGTATACTAAATTCTTCCTAACTTCTGGTACATAATATACATCATTAAAGATTAAAACCTTTCTAGAAGTGAATTGTAGTTCAATGCACCCTTTGCCTTTGATTGTTATGTGGAAGAATTTCTCATGTACAATTCATTGCCATATTCACATTGTGTGAACTTTGTGAACATGCTTTTATATTTGCACACATGTTTGGTTGCTCCAAAGATCAATCCACCATACTTGATCATCTTGTACCATAATAATTTCGTAAATCATGGCAATGAACTTTACTTTATTATCAACCTTAAAAGAAGATTTCTTCTTTAAGAATCGACATTCATTCTTGAAATGTCCCACTTGCCACAATGGTAACATGAGCCCTTTGTTTTGTTTTGAACTTAAGTGCTTCTACAATGCATGAACTTTCTCTTGGATGGTTTAGTAGTTTGTACTTCCTCCGTAACATGCACTTTGGCATTTTCGTAATCTAGGTTCCGATCTTACTTTCGATATTCTTTTTCAATACGAAGATGATTTGCCAAATCTTCAAGAGATATTTCCTCTTTCTTATGTTTTAGACTTCTTTAAAGTTTTTGTATGATGGAGGAAGTTTGTCTATTATGGACGATACAACAATTATTTCATCCATTTTCATATCAAATTCCTTAAATTGATTCAAAGATTTTTTCAATATCACGAAATTATTTCATAACAAAACGACCATCAATCATTTGATAATTATTGAAATGAATAACAAGAAATTTCTTACTTGTAGCATCTTCGGTCATGTATCTTGTCTCCAATTTGTGCCATAATTCCTTAGCGATGACCTTATTTTTGTGAATGTCTAACAAACCATCGATTAAATCATTCAATATGTAGCCTATGCACATGTAATTAGCATTGTCCCATTTTCACCTTTCTCTGGTTGTAGCAATGGATTTGTTTTCATTCTCTTATGGTCTTAGTTGTATCCAAAACATAGGCGATCAAAGTTGATAATAAGAAGTGTATCTTTTCTCGCCACCGTCCAAAATGGCCACCATCAAACCGATCAAGTTTGACAAAGTTGGAAGCCAACTCCCTTAGTGTTCCACTTTATGTGTTGTAGTAATCATCATGAAAATAAAACCTTAAAAGTGTTTGTACAAATCTTAGGTGAGGAAAATCTCAAACATACGAACGGAACATGAACAACAAACGAACAAAAACAAAAAAATAGGACAAGGCTCCAAGGTGTATCAAGACACTATCTTTAAGGTTCTATTTGCCCCCACCTATAATCGGTATGCAAATAAGTTTCAAGCAATGAGTTCCCGATGACTATTTATGCTTTGCATTGACGAAAAATAGTCCACTAAGTACTGAGCAATGTATAACAAGAAAATCAATTTTTATAAAGAATTTTTGCAAAGAATCTCTTTATAGAACAATCCAATGATATTAGAAGATGGAGGAAAATAGAAATAATTTTTAGAACTTGTTGGTATGATTTCCAAATGAAATTTCATTCTTAGTTCTAAAAATTTACTCGTTTCTTCATAGAGACATATTTCAATATGTGTCTTTTCTGAATAATAATGTATTTAAAAGAGACATAATTATTTATTTAATATCTCTCAATTCAAATAATATTATTAGAATAGTTATAATTCTTTGTTAATAACAAAAAGAAAATATATAACTTTTAATTAATTAGACTCTTTCATTTAATTAAAAATATTCCAACACATACCAGAGGAGAAATATCAGACAATGCAAAAGAACCCCTAATGGTCCAATCAATTATTTATTTGAAATAATTTGATATTCAAAATCAATTAATTAAATTACTTTTATCTTTTAAAAACCATTGAATTAAAGCCCATAGTAAAAAGAAATATCCATGTTTATTAGTTATTATAAAATATGGGTTAGACTCTCTTTTCTCAAAGGGATTCAAATTTTGATGAAAGAGTCAGTAGATGTTAAATGATTATTTTGCTTACAACAAATAAGATTTTAAGTTAAAATACACTTAAAATTCACTGAATACAATATCAATATAAAATATATCTCAAGCTTATTACGTATCATCAACATATCAAAATTTAATATTACTTTTTTTAAATGTTTCCATAATATCTATATTTTTTCAATCTTCCACGTAATAGATGTGGCATAATATATAATTAATATATTAATCTACACAAGATTCATATGGTGGACATGGAGTTTTGTAAGTACTAGCAACTGACACTAGTTAGTAAAAGAAATTGTCGAAACCCTTTTCTTTTTTGTAAAAAGGTCGACTTTTATTTAAAAACGAAAATAGAGTCGCCACCAATCTTTTTATTTAGGTGTGATCGGATCACTCTCATAATTTAATCATTTTAATAAAAGTTTAAATTTACTAAAACGATAATTTTTGGTCTACTAAATCCAAAAAAGTGTTCGGAGTCGGTTACATACGAGGAAGGATTAGCACCCTCAATACTCCCAAAATTGGTACCTAGTTGATTAATTGATGTCTTTAGTGTCTAAAATTAAAAATTTGAAGAGATTTTAAAATACGATCTTTTGTTATAAAGTTGAAAATTTTCGAGAACAGGGCATATTTCACGTTAATCGAGAAAAAATTACGCCCCGTAAGTTAGACACACGTCTTAAATTCTCGATACGAGAATAAATGCCAAAAATTTTATTTATTTTGAAAAGTATTCTATTATCTCGATTTTAGAAAGAAATCATATTCCGTAAGTTAGAATACAATCTTTTCGTAATTTCCAAGATTATTAAAAATGTTTTAAAACGTTCATTATTTGAATTTATCGAGAAAATGGGAACCCCGTAAGTTAGGTACGACTTTTCAATCTCAAATACTTAAAAACTAGCATTGATTTAAAAACAAAATTTTATATAACCGTAAAGATTAATATAATACGATTTTGTAGTAAAATGTAAAAATGAATTA